>JBBPPX010000008.1:0-233258 GCA_038092235.1 Leccinum boreale | reverse complement strand
CCAGGGTCCGGCATCACGATGTATGTGTTCAATGCCGGTTTGTCAGGCATGACGGCCAGTTTTTCGGTAGACGGTGGGCCAGGTGTTTCCAGGTCAATTGCGGCTCCAACTGTAGCGGAAAACTACCAAGTGTCAAACGTTTCCCTGTATGATGTCCAGGGTCTTCCGAGTGGAAATCATACAATCAAAATGACCCTAATGGATTGGGATGGGTCAGGCACTGTCATGAAATTTGACTATGCACATGTGAACGAGTCCTTCGTGGCGGTACCATCGTCGACGACGGCGTCATCAACACCCACCACGACGTCGACAGCGCGGTCATCTAGTCAGACGCCCACTCAGCCGCCCACTCAGCCGCCCATACAAACCTCGTCAGCTTCGAACAGGTCAAATTCTTCCTTTCCGCCACCGATCACTGACTCATGGTTTCATCATAGAATTGATGCGGGAGGCATTGCTGGTATCACGTTGGGGGTTGCGGCCATGCTTGGAGGGATCGTGACCGGAATTCTTTGGTTTCGCAAGCGCAGAGCATCGCATCGAGGAAGCTCAAATTCTGCTCCCAAATCTACCTTCCAAATAGATCCGTTCACATCAGAGTACCTCAGCAGCATCACACCATCTTCTCCGTCACGAACCCAGCAGTCGAATGAGCATTCGGACGTTCTTCCGCTAATGCGTTCCGCCATCCTGCGCGACGCGCACGCAGCAGGCATATTCCCCCCTTCGATTCCGATCCAGAGTCTGTCCATCGCATCTGGAGCGAACACTGCCGTTTTGCCGCCGCTTCGCCGGCACAGCGCAATCAACGACCCGTTCGTCAGCTCTAGCATGTTCCACGTTGCGGACGAAGGGCCATCGGCCTTTCTGGACCCCGCGATTTCACCTCAACGCAATCTCACTCCGACACAGTTCGAGACCGTCCGTGGGCTGCTGGCGGAGAGGGTGCATGTCGATACGATCGCGTGCGTCATCGAGGCATTCGTGTCATCAAGGGTTTCTACAACCGAAGCGCACACTGGGCACGTTACCCGTTCCTCTGAATCCGCTCGCAGCTTAAAGTCGCCTCCGAGTTACCAGACGCGGGATCGTCGCTAGGAAATCAATTAGCATGGAGAATATATCGTAGTTGGTGTTGGTGTGCCGCTCTGTGGCGCAGCAGGGCACGAGCAATGCCACAGAGCATGGTCTTTGGGCGAGCGTAGGTAAGCGGCGCGCATCCTTTTCATTCGCGCGGCCAGCACCTCGCTCGTCCATTTTTCTGTATCGCCTCCTCTCTTCGTTCATCGTCCCACCCACCCACCACTCTCTGTCCTCAAATTCCTGTTTTTTCGGTGGTTCACAGTTTTCACACATTCTTTCCCCCCAGAGGCCCCTGGCGCGAGACGTGGTTACTCTCCCGCGCTTCAAGCGTAGCTGCGAGGCAGATACCACCCGCCCCCGCAGCTCACGCCTTGCATAGCAGGTTTCCACTTCTGTTTGGGGTCGGTGACCGGGTGAGCGCTTGTCTCGTTTCCGTACCGTACCTCACGTCCAGTAGCACACACATTTTTGTTTCACGAGATTGTTTGTATACACATCCTCACTATTGCACACACTCTTTTCCCTTTCGCAACAGCAGTCCGGTGCGACCCCCATAGACGATACCTTGTAATTGATTGAGTTTGTGGGTTACGTAATTGACTCGAGTGCCGGAAGTTAAACCGTTGACTCTCATATCATCGCCTTCGATGTTTCGTGGTGATTGTAAGGCAGTCACACTGAGATCCTTGCGTTCTGTTACTATCACCAAGCCCTTAGGTAAGAAGGAAGATAATCGTTCTACCGGTGACCTGGCAGTGACCATGATGCTGTACTAGCTTCTTCTCTCCAGGGTGTTCTCTTGGCTTAAGCATCATCTTTCTTGCGATGGATCATATGATCAAGTACTAGGCAACCAGCATTTTGATTTACTCGACTCGACCTTCAACCAGGCCTACTCCCACATTGTAACCAAGTCAGAAAGTATGGTATACGTCTCGTATATCGCCCTACTCCTTTCTACGGTTGTCTTGGCAGATTATGACATTGACAATGCAGATGCGTCTGTCGTCTACTCTATGCCAGCCACAGGCCAGTCTTGGCAGACAATCTCAATGGCCAATCCCTTCGAGATAATATTCAGCAACAACACTGGCAACTATTCTATCGTTCTTGATTCCTCGAACTGTTATGACCAAAATTAGTATGTGCTACATTCTCTACTATCTCGACCTGGGTTTCTTCTGACTACGTACTTCAAGTGCCAGTGCTGGTGAGCCGTCGGATGCATGAATAAAATACTTGTCTTCTATGCTGATTTATCATGACATTGACTCGCTTCTCTTCCATCCAGAAGGGGCCCCGGGATGCGGCACAGGCAGCAACTGTGTCATCCAAATACCCTTCACAGGTATGCAGCCTGGTTCATCACCAAGTTGCAACTCTCACCATACACTCCAGGGTCCGGCATCACGATGTATGTGTTCAACGCCGGTTTGTCAGGCATGGCGGCCAGTTTTTCGGTAGATGGTGGGGCAGGTGTTTCCAGGTCAATTGCGGCTCCAACTGCAGCGGAGAATTATCAGGTGTCAAATGTTTCCCTGTATGATGTCCAGGGTCTCCCGAGTGGAAATCATACAATCAAAATGACACTCATAGATTGGGAAGGGACAATCACTTTCATGAAATTTGACTATGCACATGTGAACGAGTCCTTCGTGGTGGTACCATCATCAACGACGGCGTCATCGACACTCACCACGACGTCGACAGCGCGGTCATCTAGTCAGACGCCCACTCAGACGCTAGTACCAACTGCATCAGCTTCGAACAGGTCGGATCTCTCCTTCCGCTGCCACCGATCGCTGACTCATGGTTTCATTTCAGAGTTGGCGTGGGAGGAATTGTTGGCATCACGTTGGGAGTTGTGGCCGTGCTTGGAGGCATCGTGATCGGCATTATTTTCTATCGCAAGCGCAGAGCATCGCATCAAGGAAGCTCAAGCACTGCTCCCGAATCTACCTTCCAAGTAGAACCGTTTATACCCGAGCACCTCAGCAGCAACACATCGTCTTCTCGGCCATATACATGGCAGCACATCACATCCCTCTCCCTACAGTCGGATGAAAATTCGCCCGTTCCTCCGCTGATGCGTTCCGCTATTTTGCGCGACGCTCACGCAGCTGGCAATTCGTTCCCTTCTGCGCCCGTCGCTGAGGAGGAGCCATCGGGCTTTTTGGACTCCGCGATTGTATCGCGATACAATCTCACTCCGGCACAGGTCGAGACCGTCCGTGGACTGCTGGCGCGCAATCTGGGAAGAAGCGCGCCTGCCGATACGATCTCGCTCGTCATCGAGGCGTTCGTGTCAGGCGAAGCCAACGCCGGACAGGTTATCCCCTCTTCAGAGTACGCTCGGAGCTTGGGGTCGCCTCCAAGCTACCAGACGCGGGACCGCTAGGCAACGTGTAAGTATTTTGTGTTGGTATTTGTCTAGCGTGCTGTGACGGATGATATATTTATACCTGGTTACTTGGTGTTGCTATCACTCTATAGATTAAACCAGATTAACACGTTTATTCTGATCATCTCATCACCTTCAATGTTTCGTTGTTATAGAGCATCTCATAATTACCTCCAGGATATGATATTCCTATAGCTTGAGAATATGATCGAGGCATCATTTCATCCACCGAGCGCGGTCGAGTCGCTCGGGCGGACAATTGTCAAGCGAAGGACATGACGGGGGAATACGACGTCACAAACAAACAAACAAACAAGACTCATACCCTTTCCTCTGAATACGCTTGCAGCTTAGAGTCGCCTCCGAGTTACCAGACACGGGATCGGCGTTAGGTAATGAATTGGCATGAATGGTATTTTCTTCGTTGATGAAGTTGGCATACATATGTATGTGTGGATTGGGTAATCTGGAAGTGTAGTAAACCTTGCTTGTATTGTACTTTCCCACGATTTTTGCAACCACGTATCTTGGTTTTTGGGAGGTCCCGGTCAACCATAACCGAAACAAGCAAGTGATCATATACATATCCGATCATCCGAGGCCATTAATTTTTGATTGTAAGGCAGTCACGCAGAGATTCTTGCGTCTTGATTGCTATTCTTTGAGTGAGTCGAGCTTGACTTTTCATCCGATTTGAGTCAAATTGTCCTGTGATACTACTAACAGGTTTAGAAAACGAGACTTGAATTCGACCAGACCGACGCTGGGCAGGCCCCTTGGGTAGGAAAACAGTTGTTCTACGGGTGCCGATGACCAGCAGTCGTCCGCGTGCATCATAATCTATATAATTGCTGTACTGAACTCTCCCCATGGCATTCTCTTGGCTTGCTACAGATGGCTGAACCCACAGCATCTTTCTTGCGATCATGGTCACAGGTTTGATCAGTGGGCAACCAGTATTTTGCTTTAATCGACTGGATCTTCAACTTGGCGGATCCCCACATTGTAACCCCAGTCAGAAAGGATGGTATACGTCTCGTGCATCGTAACTCTACTCCTTTCTACGGTCGTATTCGCAGATTATGACATCGACAATGCAAATACGTCTATCGTATACTCTATGCCACCCAGTCAATCAGGCCAGTCTTGGCAGACATTCGCGGTGGGTATCCAGTCGCTTGGAATAGGGTTCAGCAACTCCACTGGAAACTACTCTATCGCATTTGATGCCTCGAACTGCTTTGACCGAAATTTGTATGTACCACTTCCTTCGTTCTAACCAGGTCTTGTTTGACTACGCACTTTTGCCAGTGTTCGTGAGCTGTCTGCCCGCTTGTCTGACACATGGCATTGACTCGCCTCTTTGTCATCCAGAAGGGACATGTAGCACAGGCGATAATTGTTTCATCCAAATACCCTTCACAGGTGTGTAATCCCGGTTCAGTAACTAGTAGTTACTGTTCTCAGCGTGCATTCCAGGATCCGGCATCACCATGTATGTATTCAACGCCGGTATGACAGGCATGACGGCCAGTTTTTCGGTGGACGGTGGGGCAGCTGTTTCCAACTCAACTGCGCCTCCGACTGTAGCGGAGAACTACCAAGCGTCAAATGTTTCCCTGTATGGTGTCCAGGGTCTCACGAGTGGAAATCATACAATCAAAATGACACTAATGGATTGGGATGGTGCAGCCACTGACATGAAATTTGACTATGCACATGTGAACGAGTCCTTCGTGGCGGTACCATCGTCGACGACGGCGTCATCAACACCCACCACGACGTCGACAGCGCGGTCATCTAGTCAGACGCCCACTCAGACGTCGGTACCAAAAGCATCAGCTTTGAACAGGTCGGATCTTTCCTTTCCACCACTGGTCACTGACTAATCCCCAACGTTCGTTTCGTTTAGAATTGGCGTGGGAGGCATTGTTGGCATTACGTTGGGAGTTGTGGCCGTGCTTGGAGGCATTGTGATTGGCATTGTTTTCTATCGCAAGCGCAGAGCATCGCATCTAGGAAGCTCAAGCTCTGCTCAAGGATCTACCTTCCAAGTAGAACCGTTCATATCAGAGTACCACAATAGCACCACATCGTCTTCTCGGCCACATACACAGTATAGTTCATCCCTCTCCCTACAGTCGGATGAAAATTCGCCCGTTCCTCCGCTGATGCGTTCCGCTATCCTGCGCGACGCGCACGCGGTCGGAAATCTGTTTTCTTCTGCACCCATCACGGACGAGGAACCATCGGCTTTTTTGGACTCCACGATTGCATCGCGATACAATCTCACTCCAGCACAGGTCGAGACCGTCCGTGGGTTGCTGGCGCGCAATCTGGGAAGGAATGCGCCTGCAGATATGATTTCGCTCGTCATCGAGGCGTTCGTGTCAGGCGAAGCCAATGCCGGACAGGTTAACCCCTCCTCAGAGTACGCTCGGAGCTTAGAATTGCCTCCAAGCTACCAGACGCGGGACCGCTAGGCAATGAATTGGCGTGTACGTATTTTGTGTTAGCGTCTCTCTAGCGTGCTGTGACGGGTGATATATTTGTTGCTTTGTTACTTGGTGTTACTATAATCCTATGGATCATAACCGAATCACGCGTTTATTCTGATCGTCTCATCACCTTCAATGTTTTATTCTATTGTTATAGAGCATCTCATAATTACCTGTAGGATATTCCTATAGATTGATAAGATGGTCGAGATGCATCATTTTATCCACCGCGCGCGGTCGAGTTGCTCGGGCGGACAATTGTCAGTGAAGGACACTACGAGGATGATAGGGATCTGTTCTGGAATACGACGTCACGTCACAAACTCTCAGACAATCCAACAATGTTGCTGGCTGTCCTAATCTGGACACAGAAGATAGAATTCGTTGACAAGCGTGATCCAGGGCTGGGCCCCAAGTTGAAGTGCTCGTACAGCGCTTCGACCATTTTGATGCTGCGTGCTGTGTATTGGAGGGGCTGTGGGACGAGCGAGCGGACAAGCCAGCATTACAGACATCCACCAGCACTTGGACCACTGGCAATTGTGGCAAACAGAAATATAGGGCGTGAATTCCAAATCGCATGAACAAAACAACTGTTAGAATAACGAGATCTGGATATATGTAGCTATACTTACCGTGAAACAAGCAACACGCGAACTGGTTGTTGGACCTATGGGTGTTAATTTACAGTAAAATACTGATATTTCGTAGGTTCTACTATGTTAAATTAGAAATGCATGGTGAAATTATTACTGACGGAACATGATGCTGGTTGCCTTCATGGCCGCACTATCTGATCTGGAGATCAAAGCTCCCTCATCTTGCCAGCGCAATGCAGGGCTGTACAGATATACAAGATAAATCAAAAGTAGCATGGTCAATATGAACGGCATTATCAAGATAGTCAGATATTAAGTGACGGACTGTGCGAAGAAGGGCAACTCGGGCAGTCATGCCTGCTTGCTCGTCCGTCTGGCACCCCTCTCCGAGGATCGGGGTCGGACCATCGGGCAAGCGATGTACAGTACGAGTAGGTGCAGATGCAGGTAAATGTGGGGTATGGTAGTAAATGCAAGGTTGAAGCGCTGGCATCCACGTCAGCCTCATTTCTCGCCAATGAAGCCCCACTTACCTCATCTCATTGTCATCCGGAATTTACGCCAGCCGAAGTTACTGCACACCAACTCGTTGCAAATGTGCACACTCTACTAAATGAAGAACCAGCAAACAAAAGAGAGTATGCTTACCCAAATAGCGCTACCTGAATCCTGCGATCGAGAAGTTCGGGTCAAAAAGACTTGTTGGAATGCAGTCGACTGTTGTGTTGTAGTCAATGTATTGTGATCGTATCTTCGACGAGACAGTTTGCAGCAGGTAAAGAGAAAGAAAGAAAAAGACAGGTCAGCAAAACAGAGACGGTTTACCCAGATTACCCGAGATGCTGATAGAGTGTAGGAAAGTGGAAACAGAGCGGAATATACGTATGTAATAAGCCACGTAGAGAAGCTTACTGTGACGCAATTCAATTGTACGAGAGGGCACGAGAGAAGGCGGGTAGGGTGGGCAAAGCCCAAGCTACGAAAACTGGAGCTACAGGCTCCAAATCTAGGAATCGAGCAAAGCGAAGGGCGTCAGTGGCGAGAGTGAGGAACTAAGAGATGAGGGATACGACGGAGACATGGCATACGAGCAAAGCAACTTGAGTGAGAAAGCTGATCGATGGTGAGAGTGGAGAGAAACAAGCGGTGTAATACCGGTAAGATATCACTTAGACACGGACGCACGATAACGACTGGATTCTTGTGCAGTATCATTCACAAATAATCATATATCTCTGTTGTTTCATGTTGACTATATCGTCCAACTGTTTGCCTTGTGCATCCTGGCGGAACGGAAAAAAAAGGGGGGGAGCACGAGCGCCAAGCATCCAGGGAAGGAGACAGGAGAGGAAACGAAACGATGCGAGAAATGCGCTCACGGTCCTTACCCATGGTCAACAAGTAATCAATGCACTTCACAGAAACATGCATCGACGCGCTGAAGTCTGCGCACGTCCAAGCACGAGGGGTCTGCAAGGAGGGTACAGAGGGGGGGAAGGCCGTGCTATTGGGCAAGGTGACGAAGAGAAAGATGGGCTCGACGTTGGCGATGGCACCGACGTTCTTGCCGCCTTCACAGAGTTGAGGATGAGGATTCCAGGAGGACTCAGAGTGGGAATGCGCAGTACGCAGTGCCTCCGCGAATCTTCCGTTTCCTTGTGCTCGACAATATTAATACTCCGATCTATCTTAGAGTTGATGCAGATGATCGACTTGAAACACGTGGCAGGACGGGGCGCGATCGAAACGGCAATTTTCGACAAGACAGTGAATTTCCCACGGTTTTCACGGTGTTACAGCTTTACCTGAGCACCGTAAGTACGTACGGTACCTCCGGGACTCGGGAAGGGGGAGGCGGGGCACTGATCAGGGAAATGGGGCAAACAATAACAGTAGATAGGCTTTCGTGGCGAATTGTCATGTAACAATAGTAAGTACTAGGTCTTGGTAGAAACGGGAGGAAAGTTCGATCAGAATGACGTTACTATTACAATGACCCATTCCTGATTTATACTAATTGCTGTTACCTGGTCGACTTGAAGGACAAGGTTTCTCATAATACGATCATGATCGATTGATCCAGGAGTCATCCCCGCCAGGTGAGGGAATTTTTTTTTTTTTGCTTTTATCCTCGACCTTCAACCTGGTGGATCCCCACAAACCCAAGTTAGCCTTGATGGTATTCATCTCGTGCATCGTGACCCTACTCCTTTCTACAGTCGTCTTCGCAGATTATTTCATTGACAATGCAGATATCTCTGTCGTCTACTCTATGCCAGCCACAGGCCGCTCGTGGCAGACAATCACAATGGACACTCCCTGGGAATTAACGTTTAGCAACTCCACTGGCAACTACGCTATTGCTCTTAATTCTTCGAACTGCTATGACCAAAATTAGTGCGTGCTACATTCTCTGCTATCTCGACCTGGGGTTTTCGTCTGACTATGCACTTCAAGTGCCAGTGCTCGTGAGCTGTCGCCCTGCCTGTTGGGTGCGTGATATGATATTGACTTGCTTCTCTGTCATCCAGAAGGGGGATGCAGCACAGGTGATGACTGTTTCGTCCAATTACCCTTCACAGGTGTGCAGCCTGGTTCATCACCAAGTTGCTACTCTCACCACTGTACACTCCAGGGTCCGGCATCACGATGTATGTGTTCAATGCCGGTTTGTCAGGCATGACGGCCAGTTTTTCGGTAGACGGTGGGCCAGCTGCTTCCGGCTCAATCGGGGCTCCAACTGCAGCGGAGAACTATCAGGTGTCGAATGTTTCACTGTATAATGCCCAGGGTCTCCCGAGCGGAAATCATACCATCAAAATGACACTGATGAGTTGGGAAGGGGGCGTCACTTTTATGAAATTTGACTATGCACATGTGAACGAGTCCTTCGTGGCGGTACCGTCACCGACGACGGCGTCATCGACACACACCACGGCATCGACAGTGCCACCGTCTAGTCAGACGCCCACAGCTTCGAACAGGTTGAATCTTTCCTTTCCGCCACTGACACAGACTCATCGTTTCATTTTAGAATTGACGTGGGTGGCATTGCTGGCATCACGTTGGGTGTTGCGGCCATGCTTGGGCTTGGCGGTATCGTGGTCGGCATTCTTTGGCTGCGCAAGCGCAAGCACAGAGCATCGCACCGAAGAAGCTCAAGCTCTACTCCCGAATCTACCTTCCGAATAGAACCACTCCCATCAGAGTACCTCCGTAGCCCCACACCGTCTTCTCGGCCACATGCATATGGCAGCTCGTCCCTCACGCTATTACGGTCGGGTGAAAATTCGGCTGTTCCTCCGCTCATGCCTTCCGCCATCCCGCGCGACACGCACGCTACAGGCAGATTCCCCCCCTCGAATCCGATCCAGGACCAGAAGCGGCCCATCACGTCTGGAGCGATCGCCTCCGTCTTGCGACCGCTTCCCCAGTACAGCCCAGACAACAACCCGTTCGTCAGTTCCAGCGTGAGCACGTCCCGCATCGCGGACGAAGGGTCACTGGCCTTTTCGGAGTCCGCGATTGCATCGCGATACAATCTCAATCCGGCACAGGTTGAGACCGTCCGTGGGCTGGTTGCGGACAGGGTGCCTGCCGATACGATCGCACGCGTCATCGAGGCATTCGTGTCGTCGGGGGTTTCTGCAGACGAAGCGAACGGCGATCAGGACATCCCCTCTTCAGCTTGCAGTCTGGAGGCGCCTCCGAGCTATACGACGGGGGTCCGCTAGGCATAATCGGTACGGATGATATTTCGCAGTGTATTTCGTGTTCGCGTCGGTCTGGGGTGCTGTGCATCTCACGGATGATACCCTGTTACGTTGAGTTGTTCTATGGATTAAAACCTAGGCTTGGCAGTGATAGAAAGATAACAATAACTTCTACCGGCGATGGTGATATTCGCCTATGTACACGACTAACATGTATACCTGATCATGATTATAAGCGATTGATTGCTGTTTCGCCGGACAGGACTTCGACGAGTCGGCGATGATCGTGTTACTTTCTCATCGACAATGCAGCTCGTCGGGTTTAAAATACATACATGTTCTTAATCCTTGTCAAACATTACCTTTCCTAGGAATATTCTTCTGTACTGTCTATAATAGATTGGCGACTGGTCAAGATGGGCCCTCCGCGGGACAAAAACGGTTAATTATCTCATCCGTAGCTATAGGTTCAGTCACCTGAGCACTGTGAGACCGTTTCGTTATCACCTTTGGAGACCTTCACGGCGTACATACCGCTTAGCTCGTCCCCGTCAAACTGTGGAAACTTTCCTTATAGAATGACAACCTTTAACAGTTAAACAATGTAAAGTATAGCAGTCTATCATCCTCTAAGTGTATTACAGGGATGATATGTACTAGAATATGATCTCAATCAAACAATTCAGCAGCATCGCTGCAGCGGTGCGATTGGGACACAGAAAACAATTAGCGAGATACTATACACTGTTGAGAATTGAGCCTTGAAGTGCTCGTACAGTGCTGCGACCATCATGTTGTGTGCTGCGTATCAGAAGGGCTGTGAGACGAGTGAGCTCTTCGAACTGTTTGCCCTGTGCATCATGGCGAAACGGAGAAAAAAGGAGGGAGCACGAGCGCCAAGCAAAGGGGACAGCAGAGGGGAAATGAAACAATGCTAGAAATGCGCTCAATCTTTACCCATCGTCAACAAGTAACCAATGCACTTCACAGAAGCATGCATCGACGCGCTGAAGTCGGCGTACGTCCAGGAACAAGGCGTCTGCAAGGGTCCATCGGGGCATTCGCGGAATCAGGGATACGGTGGGGCAAGGCCCCTACTACCTAGTCTTGTGCATCCCACATAGGGTCTGACAGGAACGAAAATGGAATCAAAAAGGAGGGTACAGAGGTGGCGGGAAGGGCGTGCTATTGGGCAAGGTGACGAAGAGAAAGATGGGTTCGGCGTCGGCGGTGGCGCCGAGGTTCTTGCGTTCACAGATTTGAGAAGGAGGAAGGAGGAAGAGTGGGAACGCGCAGTGCTTACGCGGTGCCTCCGCGACTCATCCGTTTCCTTGTGTTCGACAGTTTTTAGAATTGACGATCGACTTGAAACATGTGGCGGGACGGGGCGCGATCGAAACGGCAATTTCCGATAAGACAGGGCTGTGCTTTTCCTATGTACAATTTTCGCTTTCGTGATGATGCAGTAGTCACGGCGAGATCCTTCCATTTTGATTGCTACTTTCGTGAGTCGAGCTTCAAGATTTTGAATTGAATTGTTGTGTATTCATAGTAGGTTTGGTGGAAACGAGATAGAATTGACGTTATCATACTCATTGCTGTTACCTCGCTTCAAGTTGACAAAGTTTCTGCAGGGTCATAAGTCGGTGGGATAGTTCAGCAAGAAACACCTTCCTTTTTGGTACTTTTCTTCCTTTTTTGGAATATATATTCCTTCTTTGCGAGTCAGTGGCCCCACATGACGGCCATAATGGTCTCGTCAAGCAAGATTTCGCCGACTGGCAAGCAGAATTTTACGAGAACTGACAGCATGGATGTAACTGTAACATGCGACCATAATCGATTGATCGATGCAGTCACAAGGTGTGGGTAACTAGCCTTTTTCTTTTATCCTCGACCTTCAACCTGCGAATCCCCACAAACATGGTATTCGTTTCAACGTGTATCACCCTCCTACTCCTTTCTACAATCGTCTTGGCAAATTATTACATTGACAATGCAAACCCGTCTGTCGTCTACTCTATGTCACCCAGTCGGTCAGGCCAGCCTTGGCAGACATTCATCCTGAATGGCGAGGCGCTCTACCAACCGATTCGCAACTCCACCGGAAACTACACGATCTTCTTGGATCCCACGAACTGCTATGATCAAAATTAGTACGGGCCTCTTTCTTCGTTCCGACCAGGTTTTGTCTGACTAATTTGCCAGTGCTCGTGAGCTATCATCTCCCACCTGTTTACAAATATATGACATTGACTTACTTGTCTGTCATCCAGGAGCGATCTGTGGCACCAACGACACCCAGTGTTTTGTCCAAATACCCTTCACAGGTGTGTAGCCTGGCATCACTAAGTTGCTATTCTTACCGTCACGGTGCATTCTAGGGTCCGGCATCACGATGTATGTGTTCAACGCCGGCGGAGTAGGCACGACGGCCAGTCTTTCGGTGGACGGTGGGGTAACTGTTTCCAGCTCAATTGCGCCTCCGACCACAGCGGAGAACTATCAGGCGTGGAATGCTTCCCTGTATGATATCCAGGGTCTCCCGAGTGGAAAGCATACAATCAAAATGACCCCAATGGATTGGGAACCCGGAACACCCACTGACATGAAATTCGACTTTGCGCTTGTGAATGAGACCTTCGTGGCAGCACCGTCATCAACAGCTTCGAACAGGTTGATTATTTCCTTTCCGCCACTGATCACCCACTCATGATTTCATTTTAGAATTGACGCGGGAGGCATTGTTGGTATTACGTTGGGGGTTGTGGCCATCCTTGGCGGCATCGTGATCGGCATTCTTTGGTTTCGCAAGCGCAGAGCATTGCATCGAGGACGCTCAAGCTCTGCTCTCGAACCTACCTTCCAAATAGAACCGCTCACATCAGAGTACCTTCGCAGCATCACACCATCTTCTCGGCCACATGCACACGACAACTCGTTCCTCTCCCTACAGTCGGATGAAAACTCGGCCGTTCTTCCGCTCGTGCCTTCCGCCTTCCAGCGCGACGCGCACGCCGCAGACAGATTTTCCCCCTTGATTCCGATCCAGAACCAGAAGCGGCCCATCATGTCTGCAGCGATCGCCTCCGTCTTGCAACCGCTTCCTCGGTGCAGCTCAGACAATGACCCCTGCGTCAGCTCTAGCACGTCCCACATCGCGGACGAAGGGTCACTGGCCTTTTCGGAGTCCGCGATTGCATCGCGATACAATCTCAATCCGGCACAGGTTGAGACCGTCCGTGGGCTGGTGGCGGACAGGGTGCCTGCCGATACGATCGCACGCGTCATCGAGGCATTCGTGTCGTCGAAGTTTTCTACAGACGAAGCAAACGCCGGCCAGCGTATCCCCTCCTCAGAGTACACTTGCAGTGTGGAGTCGCCTCCGAGCTACGAGACCCGGGTCCGCTAGGCGATGCTATTTAGCTGTGTATTTGGTGTTCGCATCGGTCTGGCGTGTTGTGCATGTGACGGATTATGATACCTTTTTACGTCGAATTATGATTCTGTGGATGGGTAAAACCTAGGCTTAACAGTGATTGAATTTAATTGAAGATGACGATGACAAATTCTACTGGCGACTCGGCGAAAGCGCAGTCACATAATAGTGCACTGTAGGTGGGCTAAACAATCCAACGTCGTGCGCCGCCACATGGCAGTACTAGTGCCGCATCAGTGACTCACATGATCAACGTGCTATATCCGACACGACACCGCGTCTATTTCAATTTCCCCCCGACTCGCTCATCCACCGTGCTCCAGCTAGCGACTGGGTGATGGCCTGCCCCTGCTGCATTGGCTGTGCCGTGACAGTAAGCAGCCGTTGGGAAACCAGCGGACACCAGCCATTGCCTGCCTCATGCGCGCCCTGGCATTCCCCACATGGTGACACCTCCCACGAGTCCCCTCAACACACCCGGACAGCGACCGACTAGATGACGCGACGACGCGACAATGCAACGTGTGATGGCGGCGACATGAGGACGAGGGAGATGGGAGACGGCGGCAGTGCGACGAGAACGAGGGAGACAGACGGTGACGACGAACGCGACGACGACGTGCGTTCCCGCTACTCACTCAAGGCTCACTCCTCTCTCCCTCAGCGCATAAGACGCTCCTGGAGCTGTCGTCTGTTTCTAACCCAGGCAAAAGGGGGATCTAGCCTCTAAGCTCGTGGTGCAGGTACCTGTAGCGGAATTCATCATTGAGTCCTTTGGTAACCGTTGTGCACACTCTTCAATTTAAATGCATTTCACTTTGGAAAATATGCAGAGCTTCAGTTTACAGAGCAAGGACGCCTATGTAGTATCAAGTCGCTGGATTACTATCTCGAACAAAATCGGGTGGCGGCTGTGCCTTTGGGCGAGCGGAATTTCCGCATCTTCTACTATCTAAATGGCCGGCGCATTAACAGAGGAGCGCCATCACCTCCAACTTGCCGACACGACCAATACCGCTATCTTGACCAATGAGCCTCGTCCAAACGGTGGCCGTGACGACGATGCCAACCGCTTTGGACAACTCAAGCTGGCCCTCAAATCCATCGGGCTATCCAAGCGGCATGTTGCCCAAACATGCCAGCTCATTGCATCCATCAAGCTCCACCTGGGCAACATCGAGTTGATCGTTGATCGGAGTCGTGACATGGATGCAGCCGTCGTCCACAACATGCCAGAGATCCTCGCCATTGTCGCCGAGTTCGGACTCCTTGGTGTACAACCCTCTGCGCTTGAGAGCACCCTTGGAGAGCACCCTTGCTTACAAGACAAAGCTCATGAGAGAGCTTTGTATTATTTTCCTTGTCCCCGACGGTGCTTCAGACAATCGTGACGACCTCGCCAAGACTCTCTACTCTCTAACGTCCATCGGCCTCTTCGACCTTCCTGGTCTGCAAAGCATGAGCAGCTGTCCAAATTCCCTTGACCAGTTCTGCATCAACTACACCAATGAGCGTGCAGAACTTCATCCAGAAGAACATCTTTGAGTCGCGCATTGACGAGTTTGAAATGGAGGTACAGGGCTCCATTCCATCGGTTCCCTACTTTGACAACGTTTACTGTATTCACCTTTTCCAGAACAAGCCTGGAGGGCTCATCCACATCATGGACGTTCAAGCTCGTCGCTCACACAAGAAGACGGATCACACGATGGCAGAAGTTTTCAGCAAGCGCTGGGGAAACCATTCTTCCTTCAAGGTTGGCGCCATTGATCGTTCGGGGTATCCCACGTTCACTGTCAACCACTTCAATGGGCCTATCGCTTATTCCTCCGAGGGATTCCTCGACCGCAACCTCGACTCACTCAATCCCGACTTCGTTTCCCTTCTCCGCGGCTCTCACGCTGCCCGTACCGACGGCGCAGAAGGCGCCAGGTCGACCAACCCCTTCGTCAAGGGCATCTTCTCGGGCCAGGCTATTGCAACGCAAGCCCATCCCAAGAACGAGGGCACAATTGTCTTGGCACAACAGCCGGTCAAACCACTGGCAATGCGCGTGCCCTCGACACGTCGCAAGGGCACCATCAAGCGAATGCCAACCGTCCGCGAGGAATCCGAGGATGCCAATATCAAAGAACAAGACCGGGAGGAAGACGATAACGCTTCCTCGGGTGCGGCACCATGCGTTGCCGGCGAGTTCAGGGCCGCTCTGGACACACTGTTCGAGAACGCTGTCGGATACGCAAACCTGGTTCATTTTCTGCGTGAATCCGAACGACTCACATCTCAATAGGCGACTCGTATGCTCCCCAGAACACCTCCCAGACGACTATGCGGATCAATTCAACCAAGCCGCATCTCAAGCTCACGTCCCACTGGTATCTAACGCCTTTCCTTTCCAACGCGGAGAAATGTACGAGTACGAGTACGAGGACCGCAAATCATTCCGGTCCGACGATTTCGACAACCGCAGTCGACTCATATCTGGCCGAGAAGAGACAGTCTCCAATTATGGCTCTGAGTCTTATGCCCCCTCTTGCCGGAACATGTTCCAGAACGCGGGCAAGAGAGGTCTGGTTGCCAAAGAGGCCTTGGCGGGTGAGATCATGGAGCACGAGATCACCGAGGTCATCAAGGAGACATTGGCACGTCGATGCTGGGCTTTGTTGTGCTGGCTCCTGACGTGGTGGATGCCCTCTCCTTTCCTCAAGTGGTTCGGTCGAATGAAGCACCAAGATATTCTAGTAATTCTACTAGTCCTAGATAGGCATGTATCCTGTTACAATACAAAGTGTGCACTTTTTCAAGTCAGTGGTGTGCATACATGATGGACAAAAAGTCGGCACGTTAGGTAGATTTTCGCGCAAGGTGATTGTCTTATTTAGCGCGCTGGGTAAAAAAAAATCACGCAGTATTGAATACTGTTAATTGTGCAGATATCCCGCTATAGACGTTCTTGTGTTCACAGAGATGCAACGAAGAGTCACTAGGAATGCGCAGTACGCGGTGCCTCCGCGACTCAGATCAGTTTCTTTGTGCTCGACAATTTTTTTAAATTGACTTGAAGCACGTGGCGGGACGGGACGTGATCGAAGTGGCAATTGCCGATATAAGACAGGGCTGTGCTTTCCCACGATTTTCACGGCGTTAGTTGCTTTCGTGGGTGAGATCCTTGCATTTTTGATTGCTACTTATGTATTTGTGAGTCGAGCTTCAAGATTTTGAATTGAATTGTCGTGTAATTAAACGAGATGTCATATAAGTTCGCTCAGAATTGACGTTGTTAAAGTCATTTGCTGTTACCTCATTTGACAAAGTTTCTTCAGGGTCACAAGTCGATGGGATAAACTCACCCAGGAAACGCCTTCTTGTTTGGTATTTCCTTCCTTTTTTGGAATATATATTCCTTCTTTGGTCAACTCACCGGCATTGGCCCCACAATGGCCATAATTAATAGTCTCGTCAAGCAAGGTTCGGCCGACTGGCAAGCAGAATTTTACGAGTATGTAACATGCGATTATGGTCGGTTGATTGATGAGTCACATCACCGCGGCCAGGTGTGGGTATTCAGTCTTTTTCTTCTATCCTCAACCTTCAACCTGCGAATCCCCACAAACGCAAGTCAGCCTTGATGGGATTCATCTCAACGTGCATCACCCTCCTACTCCTTTCTACAATCGTCTTGGCAGATTATTATATAGACAATGGAAATACGTCTGTCGTCTACTCTATGACACCCAGTCAGTCAGGCGGGTCTTGGCAGACGTGGATCCTGGGTGGCATGGGGCTCGTACAATCGATTAGCAACTCCACCGGAAACTACACAATCATCTTCGATCCCTCGAACTGCTACGATAAAAATTAGTATGGTCCTCTTCCTTCGTTCCGACCGGGTTTTGTCTGATTAATTTTCCAGTGCTCGTGAGCTGTCTCTGGGCCACCTGTTTACAAATACACGACATTGACTTGCTTGTCTGTCATCCAGGAGCGATCTGTGGCGCCGTCAACACCGAGTGTTTTATCCAAATACCCTTCACAGGTGTGCAGCCTGGCATCACCAAGTTGCTACTCTTACCGTGCATTCCAGGGTCCGGCATCACGATGTATGTGTTCAATGCCGGTTTCTCAGGCATGACAGCCAGTTTTTCGGTAGACGGTGGGCCAGCTGTTTCCAGCTCAATTGGGGCTCCAACTGCAGCGGAGAACTACCAAATGACAAATGTTTCCCTGTACAATGTCCAGGGTCTCTCGAGTGGAAATCATACAATCCAAATGACCCCAATGGATTGGGTGCCCGGAACACCCACTGACATGAAATTTGACTACGCGTATGTCAATGAGACCTTCGTGGCCCGGGTGGTACCGTCATCGAGACCCACCACGACGTCGACAGCGCAGTCGTCTAGTCAGCTGCCCACAGCTTCGAACAGGTTGATTCTTTCCCCTCCGCCACTTATCACCGACTCATGGTTTCATTTTAGACTTGACGCGGGAGTCATTGTTGGTATTACGTTGGGGGTTGCGGCCATTCTTGGTGGCATCGTGATCGGCATTCTTTGGTTTCGCAAGCGCCGAGCATCGCATCGAGGACGCTCAAGCTCTGCTCTCGAACCTACCTTCCAAATAGAACCGCTCACACCAGAGTACCTCCGTAGCGTCACACCATCTTCTCGGCCACATGCACATGACAACTCGTTCCTCTCCCTAGTACAATCGGATGAAAACTCGGGTGTTCCTCCGCTCATGCCTTCCGCCATCCTGCGCGACGCGCACGCCGCAGGCAGATTTTCCCCCTCGATTCCGCTCCAGAGACAGTCCATAACGTCTGAAGCGACCGCCTCCTTCTTGCAACCGCTTCTCCGGCGCCGCGCAGACAACGACCTGTTTGTCAGCTCCACTGGCAGCATGTCCCAAACCGCATCGGCCTTTTCGGACACCGCGATTGCATCGCGATACAACCTCACTCCGGCACAGGTTGAGACCGTCTGTGGGCTGGTGACGGACAGGGTGCCCGCCGATACGATCGCACGCGTCATCGAGGCATTCGTGTCGAAGAGCGAAGCGAACGCCGGCCAGGTCATTCCCTCCTCAGAGTACACTTGCAGTATGGAGTCGCCTCCGAGCTACAAGACCGGGGTCCGCTAGGCGATGGTATCTAGCTGTGTATTTGATGTTCGTATCGGTCTGGCGTGTTGTGCATGTGATGGATTATGATGCCTTGTTACGTCGAGTTATGATTCTGTGGATTTAATTGAACCTAGGCTTAGAAAGATGATAGAAAGATGACAATAACAAGTACTTCTACCGGCGACTCGGCGAAAGCGCAGTCACATAAGGGTGCACTCGGTGGTGGGCTAAACAATCCAACGTCCTCGTCAGTGCGCCGCCACACGGCCCTGGATGGTTGTGACACTACTAGCGAGCCTGCGAGAACGGTGTGAAGTTACGCGAGTCGCTGGCGGCTTTTATTCTTTGTAGCCTGATCTATATAGCAAGGCCCTCCGGGCGGTCCTGGACCCCGGAAAGTCGAAATAGCACACATGATGCATGATGGACGACAACGAAAAACCAAAGTTTCATGTTCATGAAGAGGTCGCGATACTGCTCGATCCGGATACCGGAAGCGCTTCCGTACCGACCTCCTCATTCCCACGAATTCTTTCGATACCTGAATCAGAACGTTACCCGTCCAAACCAGTTTGTAGTCTCTTGTACATAGTTGCGAACCGAAACTGAACTCGCTAAAACTCGAGCTGTGGTTTTGCTTTTATCTAAACTAGATCGGTAGCGGCGCTGTCACGCCTGGTCCCCGACTCGCGTTTGGAATTGGAAATAGCTAATACTTCCTTGGTTAATGTGTGGAGACGACACACTAAAACATCAAAGGTTAAATGGTCCCAGTCGATACAAGTTGCGGTAACGTCCTCATCCATGAGTAACTGAAACATGTCCCGAGGTGTACGAAACATGAAAGCGACCTCTGAGCTATACAACTCTTCGAAGTACTTGCAAACGAGAGGAAGTAAATGACAAATCATGTTCACGAGTTATCTGTTGCACAGAAGTTAGAACGAGTTCGAGAAGTCTAGCAAGATTCGGTTAGACGTCGACGCGATAGTAACATGGCAACAATTTCAGCCTTACTCTGTCTACTGTTTATTTTAGTAAATCGTGACAGACACGATTTAAGATCGTTTACTGTGAACCCGCATGAACAGATTAGTGTCGCTCATTAGTAACAGATCCCGGATGAAAATCCAACAAGGTAAGTAATTGATCGAGACTACGCGCCACGCACGAACCAATGGTCTCAGTGGATTTTCCGGCGATATCTGACAGTTCTTGCATTGAACGATAATGTGTATATTCAGAAGAAGCAAAGTAATCCCTACCCTTGTTGACATCAATGCCCAGCGAAGCAGGATAATATTGATAACAATGTTATCGAATGCAACAGATCCAACAAATGCAGTGTGCAGTATAGATGAATTTTTGATGTTTGCACTGTTACCATGGATGAATTCATGAAGAGTGGGCGTGGACGCCGGAGCAGAGCAGTGAGTAGGCAAATTTACCAAAAAGGGGAAGCAGGAGGGGGTATGTGACGGAGCACGTGCCAGTGATCATCGATCAGGCCTAAAAAGGTCGCAAGACGACGATCTGTCAAAATGCACGAGAAGCGCATGGGCATGGGCGGTTGGCCTCAGCTCAGTTGATGAGGATGAGACGGGTGAGGATTTACATTATAAAAAGCGCATCGCTAGTACTCTGTACTTTGCCCCCAGTCAATCATCAAGTTTTCTTAACCCCGTCTTTGTTGCCTCTTTGTCGATCTCTCGACTTATCATTAGTCAGCGGTCAACCGGTCACACATGCAGCCGCTCTCAGGGTTATTAAACGGAGGGACCGGCTATCCAACAGCCAATAATTCTCCAGCTTCCTGGTTCCCCTCGAGATCACACTGGGCCGTGCTGCGCTTATCCAGAAGTGGTTCCGCCTCTTTCGCCCTCCTCACCATCAGTGCTCTCCTCACCGGCTTGCTCGGTGGTTACATGCTCGCCAGCCCTGCACAAAAGGTTGAATTATGCACACTCCCTTTTGAAACTGCCTCGGCTACTCCCATGAACCATTCTGACACCCAACACCCCCCTCCGGCTCCCCAAGATCTCGCTCGGCTAGACCAGTCTGCACAGGGGTCGCTGCTGGCCAGTGATGATCGGGACCTCAAAGAGCTGCATTCTATGATCGCACGCACGAGAGGGTATTATGCTCGAGACTTTAGCATGGCTTTAGGATGGAACAACGTCAGCCTTACGTTCTTCCCCTTGACATGCTTTGCCGCTCACCAATCCTCAGATCCGTTATATCATTGAGACCGCACTCCATCATGGCTCGCTACTCAACCGCACCGTCATAATACCTTCTTATATTTATGCTCGTGGGTGTGAATACGCCAAGTGTGTGCCTGGTCTCTTTCTCTAGTACCTGCTCAATCGTTGCAGCACCATATGCGCAGCATACGCTCCAATGGTCAACCGAGGTGATGCCATCAATTCAGACGAGTGGAGACAGCTTCCGGAAGAGCAGCAAATGGCATGGCGTGTACCCATATCTGCTCTGCTCAACCTCACCGACCTCCGACGTGCCCAGCCGGTCATCACCGTTGCTGAGTATCTCCGCCTTCATAATCTTCCCGAAGACCTGGAGCTTAGCAACGGTCAGTGGGACACAGAGAAATACCACCGGAATTCCAGTGTCTTTGATCCCCAAGGCGATCCGCCTAGCTTGCACACGATCGAAAACTGGTGGTATGACCCTCTGGGTCTCAACCGCGTCGACAGATTATCCGAGGAGATGAAGTCTCGTGGCAACTGGTACTCGCTTCTTGGCAATCCGCAAAGAGACGAGTCGGGTGGTTGGCCAAGCCCAGTGAAGACCGACGTATATGTGGCCCTTGAGGAGTTCCTCTCTGGAAGACAATACGCTTTGGAGTTTGAAAGAGCTCGTCAGATACTTCAGTCTCATGGTATTGACCACCTCAACTCGGACGAAGACCTTATCCAATTCCTGAACGACCAAGGCTGGGAGGTCTTGTACACGTTTGAGGGAGCGTAAGTCTAGCGTTGCAGTCCTAACGCGCCCCTGTCATAACTTCAAATAGTCTTGGCATGGAGTACATCAAGAATGTTGTGAACCCGATCAAGCAGGTTGCACCCCGTGATTCGATTCGAGGATTTGTGGACGACTACTATCAATTTACTGAAGATGTTCTTCTCCTCAGAGGTGACATTCATTATGAGCGAAAACCAGTAGGTCATGCGTGCTCAATCATAAATTAGTACTCACCTTCTCCAAGGCTGGTCTGCGATTTACCTCCTCATCCGCGAGGGATGCTTTTGCACGACTTGTATTATTCCAGATACGTCACACTGACAGCATCATGGAGTTGTCAACAACAATGGCTCGACGAATGCAGGAGCTCGTCGGTGGGCGGATGTGGTTGGGTGCACATATGCGCCGTGGTGATTGTGAGAATTCAACCCCGCAGCCAAGCTTGCTCCTCTCATTTTCATTTTTTCATTCTAGTTGTACGTTATGATTGGGCTATGGAAGCAGACTTTGGAGAACACCTTCAACGAATCAAGGATCGCCTGAATATAGGCAGAGACATACTCCATTCTATCACTCCCGAAGCCTTGAACACCTATGCGGTTCCTGATGCTGTGGCTGACCCCGCGTATGTGCAATCCCCGCCGCCAATCAAGGATGATTTGTATGTTGTTCGATTTGTGATCCTCGCTCTATGATCTCATGCCTGGCTACAGGATCTATATTGCCACCGACGAGCGCGATCCAGATCACATTGCGTACCTTCATGAAAATGGTGTTGTCCTAGCTTCCGACCTCATTACGATCGAAGACCGCAGACGCTTTGGCTGGTCACTGTTGATAACAGACGTACTCGGTATCATTGAGCAGGATTTGTTGGCACGATCAGCTTTCTTCTACGCACATGCCATGAGTTCCGTGGCTGGGGGTGTTATCAACATTCGCGCTGCGAATGGTGCCGATCCACGAACTTCGATAATCGATTGAACGATCCGTAAGGTTATTTCATTTATAAATTGGACTTTTTGTCCTGGATCGTCGGATTCCTCTAGGTAAATCACTGGGTGTGCTCCTTACGAGCATCACTAATTCTGAAATATGTATCAAATAGACTGTGTACCTTGATCTCATTTCCAACAACCTATTGCAGTGTTGTCAGGAAATGACATGCGATCTGGTTACCGTCCGATTTGCAGACCAAAATTACCTTAGGGCGGCGACACTTTGTTTGTCGTGCATCAAGTTAGTTGTGCCGCCACCGCCCGAAGTTTCCGTGATCTTCAGCAAAAATCGGACCGGGGAGCTCAGGGAGCGAGACCGCAACCATGAGGGTAAATCGTGTGCGAGGAATGGTGATCTAGGTCGTCGACCCCCGAGAACCAGATCGGTCAGGGCCATGCACAGCATGTGTTCATGATACGGACTCCAGTGGCGAGCTGGGCGCGGATTTTTCGAGCCTGTCAATGCAAAAGCTCTAACCCCAATCTCTGCCCTGGAAGGCCATTAGGGGGACTACCATGATGTAAGATTCACTGTACTCACCAAGATAGAGGGAAACGAATATCGACCCAGGTGTGAGCGGTCACGTAGGAGTTGAGGGTTGAGTTCGGGAGAAAGGAAGTTTTCTAGTATCAGCGATAGCCTTAACCTGACTCGGAGCAAAGTCGTAGGCAAAGGAAGAGAGTCGCGTTCCTTCTCCGGGTTATTATTATGCCGATTGCGCCATTTTGCTTACTAAGTACGACCGTTCGGCGGCTCGCGTTCGACCCACGATATTAATATTGATCATTCACTCAGAATCACTCGATAGTCAATTGTGTTTCCGAATTCCCCCTTCCTGGAGTCTTGAGCTGGAGAGTGTATCATCGCAATGCCATTCGTCAACCTTGTCACCAACGTCAAGGTCAGGCTTCCTTTTCTTCCGAAACGTTTTTTGCGACTCTCAATGGCCCTGAATTGTTAGCTCGACGAAAATGAGACGCGATCATTCATCGTAGATTTAACCAAGGTGCTTGATTTACTTAATCCGTTGCCTGCGATCGCGAACTGATGGAATCTGTCATTCCGCAAGTTCTGCTCTGAGACGATCGGAAAACCAGAGAGCGCTTTCGTCATCGACTTCAATTACAACCCTTATCTAGCGAAGGGAGGAACGTTTGAACCCACCATCCGGATGCACGTCGTAAGCATAATCATGCACATCACCACCCCCTGAAGCCCGATGCTGACGACGAAATCTATTCAAACAGATGTCTGCGTCGAACACGACCCCAGAGAACGCGCGCAAGTGGACGGATGCGTTCTTCAAGTATTTCGAGACTAGACTCGGCGTTCCCACGGACCGTGGTCATCTGTAAGCCCACTTCTGGCGGGAAGTGACAGGTCTGACACGTTACTCCGTGTGATAATTTTCAGCTCGTTCACGGACCCTGGTGAACAATTTATAGGGCGAGTTCTCTTTCATGTCGCACTCATGATGGTGTTGATTGATGCTGATGTTCCTTGATTATCAGCGTGAATGGGATGACGCTGGCAGCCTGGAAGGCTACGCAGCAGTAATTAATCAACGACTTTACGGCATTGTCGTTGCGAGCGGGCATGGCCGAGAGCGAGTCGTTGACCCAGAGCTTGTTAGTACCTGAGAGTCGAATCTTATGGTCACATCTAAATATATGTATTTGCTCCCATACTTGCAGTTGTTCGGGACCTCGCGTCACTCAGGGTGGACAGCTATGTAGAAAAGAACGTGTGCCTGCTAGTGCCGTCTCTGATACTCTGTCTCGTCTCCTTGCCATCATGCCGTTGGTCAGGCTGAGTACAAACGTCGAGGTAGCTGGATATTTGAACACATGCCACGCACGTAAACACTAACCTTGCTCGCCACGAATCAGCGGGCCTTTGCCTCCGATTTCTCCACACCCATGAATTGCCCCGCCAAATCTCCATGCACAAACATGACGCTCGCATGTACAGTTTTGTGCCAAGACGCTCGGTATAGAAGAAAAATATTTCAATGTCGACGTCTCCTTCAATCCCCAGCTCACGTTCGGGGGCACGTTTGAGCCTGCGATCATGCTTCACACGTCCGTGCACCAACCTCCAAGTCGAAATCGCGCCCTCGCTGACCCTCGCACCTCACACCGATAGATATGCCTCGATAGCGTCAACCCGACGAATTCGCAGATATGGTCCAGAGAATTTTTTAATGTATTCTCGAGAAAGAACCGTGACCTGCGCACCGCGCAGCCCATTCAGCTCCATGATATCAATCTGCGGCCCGATGATGATAAACTAGATTGGCAGTAATCTCCCACGTGGTGACAACTATCAACCTATCACCCCGGATCACTTACGGGATTTGCGAATCGGCATCTCCGGCACGGACCGGTAGATACGGTGGAGTAGTACGACTGAGTCGGAAGGCTCACATGAGCCAGGGGCGGGGCGCCAGCGCTCCCCCAGAAAAGAACTTGCGCCTGCTTGCCTCCCTTGGCTTCCCACTACCATCATGCCATTGATCCGGCTCAGCACAAACGTCGAGGTAGCTGAATATCTATGAAACCTTTCAAGCACTAACTTCTTCATCACGAATTAGCTTGGCTCGGAGGACGCCAAGAGGGCCTTCACCTCCGATTTCTCCAAGGTAAGCAGTGGGTCCCCTGTATCGTCATTCACACCCATCAATATTCCGGGTCGCACACACAGTTTTGCGCAAAGACGATGGGCAAAGACGAAGGACTTTTCAATGTAGACGTCTCTTTCAATCCTTATCTCATGTATGGGGGCACGTTCGAGCCTACCATCATGCTTCAGGTCGTACGTACACGATTCATATCCTCGAAGAAGTCGCAATTCATGAACCACGATCTCGCTAACCGTCACCGGTAGCTAAGCCTTCACAACGTCAACCCGACCAGTACGGAGCTCTGGTCTAGCGAGTTCTCGGCCTACTTCCAGAGCAAGCTGGGCGTGCCCAAAGACCGAGGTCTCATGTGAGCGTTCTTTATACGAAGATAAGGGTGACGGCGACGTCTCTGAAACGTTCGCGCTAGGGCCTTCCAGGACCCCGGTGCAGCGTACTTGGGGTAGGCGAACCTGTGCTGACATGACGGGCTCTCTCACCAACTTACTCCTCTCTAGGATGTGGGGTTCCACGGTCGAAGCCTTGCGAACGCAGCATGAGAGATGAAATGGGATTTGGATGGGATTGGCATGTTGTATGGTCGTCGTCCTACTACGCGGTTGGTTTGGGTATCTTCGCAATTCAGCAAGTTGGTATATATATCTGTTAAGCGTATGTATAAGTGAATTGAATGTAGGCTCGCGGTGGAACTATCCGTTCAGCTCCATCAGCGGTGCCAGTAGCCTAGTATTTCGAGCCCTTACCTCGTCAGTCGTTGTCGCTCGCTCCCGAGGACGAGCGTCTCGAGCCATTGAATTGTGGGTATGATACAGCCTGATCGCACGAGAGAAGAATATGTTTCATTCCCTGTTTTTTTTGGTCACCTGAAAGCCCTTGTTTTACTGTAAGTATCATTTTACATCTTTGCATTGTACACCGTTGACGATCAGATATAGCCCGCCGAAAGAGGGGCATCTTGCACATTTGATGATCGGTACGAGTATTTAGCCTAATTTGAGTCGTCCTGTGTTTCTGCTGCTGCTCGGTTCTACCCCCGAGCGGTCCCCAAGTCGTCGGACTTGAAGTAGTCGAGAGTCACAAGATATGCCTACGATGGGCCAGGCGATGCGTCGTCGGACGAACAACTCTCGGGCAATACTTCTTGCCCAGGAGCAACCGTCTTTTCCACATCCTGTCGTTCATTGGTCACGAAAAGAATCACTGGGAACTTCCGATCGAGAACCTACTCTTCCCGATGTCGTTATGCTGCGCCAGATGGTTAAATCTATGGTCGGCATACTCCACAGCGGCCGCGATGGCGTTTGTGATTGGAAACTACATCCAGACCGTGAATTAAGCCTGAAACACGTTGAGACTGGGCTCGATCAGGTCGAGTGTGGAAAGGCTAACATGGCCACTGCCAAAAGAAACAGTGATGAGCATATCAAAACCACTCAGACGCCCAACAAGCTTACAGAGTGTGTTTGTGTAGAGCTTGCTCTTGCACAACTGGAATGGCATCCTAAAATGTGTCGGTAAACATCAACGATGAAAAACAGAGGATGGGCTCACCAGTACAGGTTGTTTCTCGAGGAAAGGTAAGAAGAAAGCATGCCAATCTGAACTATTGACATCAAGATGGCCCGGTTGATTGTAAACATGAACATCGTCTTCAGCGTTTCTGATCGCCTGTGACCAAGTATCAATAATCTGACAGCGCGCTGACCAACAACCCGCCTTACTTCGAACCAAAGCATGGCGGAGTTAAAATGTAGCAGAAGCAGGCCGATGAAAGGAGATCTGACATGAGAGAGAACGTCTCCTCGATTGTCACGCAGTTCTGAAATGCAAACACGAATGATTCCTGTAACCACAAGACCTGGAACCTGAAGCGTCGGACTTGCCTGGAACAAGTTCCGAGAAAAAGAGGACATCGACCAGACACCGATGAAGGTGGTTCTCGCTAATAGAATATGCTCAGTCTCGCACAAACCCTAGCATAATTCTGACAGCGTGCGCACCGATTCCCCCCCCTGGCAAGACGAGAGTGAGAGATGTTCCTCGATCGTCATCGGTAAACCTATGCACACTTACCGAAAGCCAGCAGGGCAAACACGAACTGTCAACAATCATTTTGAGCCGTGCGCGCGAGATAACGTCATGAATCACCCACCACAAGGGCCGGTGCAGTTCGTCCTAGCGGTAGAGCATTGATGGCACGGTTGACTGCAAGGCCACCATTGTGGTCAAGGGTTTCTGCTGGGACGTAAGGAAACTGCATACCAACATAAACCCTGCTGGCAAAAAAGACTTGAACGCTGCGTAACTCGTCAGCAAACTAACCATGTGACGAAAAATACACGTACACGGCTGTCACAAGGGCTGTCAACCCATTTTCGACTACCCACGCTCTATGTAATTATTTGATGTATCAGGGCGCAATTTTGGTTAAAGCCTTAACTTACGTAGGTACCTGTTGTAAAGCCTCTACAACCCCAAAATTCACAATCTAAAAGACAGGTTAGTTTGCGTATGGGCGGTTCACTGCGAGGACACGAACGAAATAGTAGTAGATGGTTCCCCCCATTAGAAGGCTCGTTGCAGAATCAAAAATGCTTGTTGGGAGTCAGAAGTTTCCCGTGAGTTATTATAGTCAAAGCCCTCGTACAGCAAGGAGATCACCTGGAAACTTGAATCATTTCCAGTAGTGTCACCAATGCGACGAGACTCACTAATGCCTTCATTGGCCATCGATCTTTGTTATTCCTCATGAAGTAGAGATAACCTTGAACAAGCGAGATTCCGACGAAGCTGGCCACCACAATGCTTGAGCATGCCGGACAAGGGTTTGATGGATGATGGTACGCACGATGTAGACACGACGAAGCCTGTTGCGACGAAGGAAAGGGATCAAAGTTCGACTTTTGGACAAGCCAGAGTAAAAGCAGACTGGAACACACTGACCCCAGTACATAGCTGCATATAATTCAGCTACTGTGACCGGGTCACCACTAGGATTAACCACTGTAGACATGGCTAAGACGATTGCGATTAGAGTTGGCAGCACGCGGAGCTTTCGTTGGAGGTCAACGAGCTGAGAGAAAGACGTGTCACACACCTCGACTTATTCTTCAAATTACGGGGGGAGGGCAGAGGTGGGTGGGATCCAGGGTGAGCAAATCGAGCGAATGGAACAGGCATGCCTTTTCAAAGTTCTCGCACTTCCGCAAGCATGCATGTCGGCAAC
Source organism: Leccinum boreale (assembly GCA_038092235.1). NCBI lineage: Eukaryota > Fungi > Basidiomycota > Agaricomycetes > Boletales > Boletaceae > Leccinum > Leccinum boreale. Next base: position 204,547 of record JBBPPX010000008.1, on the reverse strand, counting down.
CAAGTTACATATGATCATGACCAAGCAGGTGGAACCCGAGCATCTTTCTAAAAGAGGCTATTATTCCTAGGCCTCACAGCCTGAGTGACACGCCGCGGACACACACACTAACACGATCGATCGATCGAAGAGGCCAAAGTAACCGAACAAAGTTCTTACTGGAAGTGGGAGGCGCAAGGTGCTCCATTTAGCGTTATCGATTGATGTGATGGACTCATCCGTTTGACTTACGTTTCTTATCCGAACCGGCCAACAATCTGATACTAAGTATGTGGCAATTGACGAAAAAAATGCAACTTGGGCAAATGTCAGCGTACATAATATTTCAAACTCTGAGTACTTTCATGCCATGCTACCACTGCAATGTCCGGACTCTGGAGCACTCAAGGGTGCACGCATGGAATGTGCCGCGTCGCATCATCTGCGAGGAAATCTCGTCCAGGATCTACATTTGTATGTTGTTGCTGAAGTGCCCAACCAGGTCTTGGGACGACCGCCGGGGGACGCAATTCCAGAGTGTGGGCTAAGTTTGTAAAACTGAGTTGGTTGTTAGCCGAACCCATGAGAAAATGTGGCAAAGGAACGACGAAGGGAGAAGCGCTCCGTCATCTTTCCTGATTCGCGGCCTTGTGAATTTGGGCTGACTTGTGAATGTTGGGGCTGGGAATGAACGCTAACTTCTTGTGGTGTGCCCCGCGACCCTGAGTTCACCCATGATAGTAAATGATGCACTCACTCAAGACGGATAGAGAGACTCATTCACAACACACACTCCCCAAGAAGGATTCTTGCATCCAAGACCCACAACTCTCCCGAACCAAACGCGTATGCAAGTATTCAAGTTGAAGGTGCTGCTCCAGAGCCTCGGCATCTTTGTTACTTCTTTCTCTTTGCCTCAAAATGGCGATATTGTGAATTTGACTAAAATGCTAACGGAGTCCCACGCTGCCGGCATCTCCCGACCCTTGTTGTGAACTTGTGACTCGCGCCCGTTCACTCGCGGCGGAACTTGGCGTCATCTTACAGCCTGTTAGCGTCGTATAACGCGTTGCATATCCATCACTCTGAGGCCTACATGCTGAAGATGAGGAATTCAAAGAGATTGTGGTCGTGCAAATGGCGCAACATAATGCTACATGGGGTCAAATTCAAGAAGCCACGCGCTGGCACCCTCTGTTGTGCCTTCGACCTAATGAAGGAATCTCGTGCTGGACAGTGTGAACGACTGTCGACCACGCAACACATGGTACTGATGCTTACGGTAATACATTGATGGCAGTGCCAGCCTTTGTTGATGCAGTGACCAGACGACTCGGAAGATCGGATTAGAATCGATATGCAACGCGCTGTAATGCGTGTGCGATTCGGAGCAGACAAGGGACCCCGCCTCGAGGAACGAGAAAAACCCACTCGCTAGAGAGCGACATAGCGGATAATTCAAGACCATATCAGAAAGTTGGGACAAGAACTGCCACTGTCTGCATTGCAGGGCTCAGGGGTGTCGTCCTCCAGAGTTACTTTAATTTACTTATTAGTCGAGGAACAACTAACGTGATAAATGCTACACACCGAAAGTCACATTCTAAAGTACATTCTTAGAACTCCTTGCAGACGTGTATGAGAAATTTCGCTGCACAAAGGCCTCCCTATCACCGTGCTGCCTCCCTTGGCCAGGTGAATTGCAAAGGGCGAAAAATATCAGAGGTCGTGAAGTACACTTTGGCACTGACTTTGCCTCTGTTTTGGCATATATATTAATACATACTTAGAACACGCTCCAGGTTCACAAAGGTAAGAGAGGATGTCCACTGCACCAAGTTCAGCCCGTATGAAACGTTGGATCTGATATTCCAGGTACCTACCTGCGCAAGACCGACGGCCCTAAGATAAATTATGTTTCTTCTGCGCCACCGATGACTGACAACGAGCGAAAGATCCTGCAATGCGTTCCTAACGACCAAACAGCTACAGGGACGATTCCGCCAGGTCTTTCAGGTCGCGAGCTTTTGCAACCGTATCTGTGAGCTTGGCTAAAGAAGTGACGGTAGTGTCTCCAGTTCCAGACATCTGATGCTTGACCTTGGCCAATAACTGTTTCGTTGCCCAGTCCAAGTAGGCAGACTTGCTCGTCTCCCATGGCCGCTTTCCAGGATCTGGCAGAGGTAGTTGAGTTAATGCTGCAGTGGACTCCGGCGTGAGGGGCGGGAGCGATGAGATGGCCGAAAACATGTGTTCTAGTTCGTCAGGGACCTGCCCAAGCTCGCAAAGCTGTGGCGACTCGAGGAATGACAACCGTTTTAGTTGTTTCTCGCTTCTGCTGGCTAGTGCTTCAGACGTCCTGACAGCCCGAGTTAACAAGCGCTTCAAGCGCTGTTGCTGTCAACACGCAAGTCAAGGGGTAAATCGGGGGTTACACCAAGGCCACCGCAAGACACTTGCCGCATCGACCATTTTGCGCAGCTCATCAATCTCTGACATGAGCTCAGTTTCTCTCTCCGGTGGATAGGTCAGATCAAGGCCTTCTTGATGGGGCACGACAATGGGCAAGTCTGCAGGGATGGCAAAGATATTGCGCAGGGACCAGGTTTCGAAGAAGTCGAAGGCGATGTCTGTATGGTACTCTAGCAGTGTCTGAAATGCGACGAGCCCTTGCTCAACCTCCTGCGTGCTGTCCCAGTCTTCAGAGACTCTTTGTTCGCGGTCGGTGGCCCAGCGGAACAGAAACTCCTCCAAACCATCAACGGCATTGGTGATAGCTTCATTTGCAAAGTTGATGATATCGTCGAGCAGAAGCTGAGGAGAGAATTGAAGAATTTCGGGGAGCAGAACGGAAGGCACAGTCGGCCCCTGCGGCGCGCTCATCGTAGTCACCTCGAGATAGCAGAAAATACGTGTACACAACGCGTCCTCAGCCGAATTCTTGTTGACTTGCAACACTTACTTCTTGCAGGAACATCGATCCTGGAGAACCTTTACTATGGCTAACAGTGACTGGACCGTTGATTCCAACGAAGCCCTTGTGCTTTCCTTGGGTAGGTGGCAAGCGTCGTTGGTCCAACACGCTAGGAACTCATATGACTTGCAGTGCGTGCACAGGAAGATAAACAGGTACTTCAAGACGGAGAGTCCTTCGAGGAGTTCTATCCAACGTTCACATATCCCGTGAGCGCAACTCCCAAGTCCTCAAATCCAACCCAGACTAAAACCAGATAGATATTTGGGGAAGACGAAAAGATTTATGGTTACCAAGATCTCGTCATTGACGTACGACTGTTCTACTGTATCCCATCCGAAGACGTAGGTTAACACGCACACTATGTAGTACCGTTTCGCGTCCGGATCATTGGCAGGATATTTGTCAGTTCGCTATGCAGGGAAGCTCCCCGCATCATCAACGGTGGATGACGTGGAAGGTATCCTTAGCTCATTCATTCCTCCGGGTGCGTGTTTCCTCTGGATGCGTGTGATTTGAATGTGCAGAACGCAATGTAGGATACGAAACGGGAGAAGAAGCATTCCTGGCCCGTGTCGAGGAAGACGCCACATCCTTTCGCCCAGTTGGTAGATGCATCCATTCATACACGCGCCCCCCACCGAGCGCATCCTCTGGGGAGAGCAATGTAGAGTTTGAAGTGTACCATGTAAGGTCCAACTGTGTATGATTCTACTTACGTGACTGAATGCTACAGGCCACCTTTCAAGATCCTGGTTTCAGGGAATATCACAGGAAGATACAGATATTTATCCTGCTGTATATCGAGGCTGGCTCGTATATCAATGAAGAAGAGGATGGCTGGGAATTTGTAGTACTGTTAGTCACCCGGTCCCTTTCTCAGCATCCCGGACGTTGGGTAACCACATTCGCAGGTTCGAAAAGCGGACGAGGATGGATGGAACATCGACATATCATTTCGTGGGCTATTCATCGCTGTACGACTTTTACTGTTTTCCGGAAAAAGTCCGCTTGCGACTAAGGTGAGTCAACTCCATACTCTGGCCACGCTTCACCTATCAACCTGATCCAACTCATTCACGAAAAAGCCAATTTGTTATCCTTCCTCCTTTCCAGAGGCAAGGTCACGGATGTAAGTAGCTATCCAGTCAAGATACCTCTCGTACACCAACAGCGTCTTCCCATAGCCAAGCTCTATGCCGCGATTTACAATTTCGTCTTGTCACGCCCTGACGTATCTGAACTGACTGTGGAAGACCCAGCGGAGGCCTTTGAGGACTTGAGGGATCGCAACGACCTCCGAGTACTCCTCGCAAACGAACGATTCGTGTCCGAAGGCTTTGGAGCTCAGAGCGCGACGGCCTCCCATGGAGGTGGACGCGTGCAAAAAGCCAGGTCCCGCGTGCGCTCTATAGCGAAAAGTGGCACGAGAGGCGCAGGCGGCGGCGGTCGAGGAAAGATGGGACCGCCTGTGGACAGGGTGTGGTCCGAAGAGTGGCGCAGAGATCTCAAAATTGCTGGCGTAAGATCTCACTTGTGGATGGATGAGTCTCTGATCAATTAAACCTTGCCTCCGTAGCGGCAATTTAATCGGCTCGTGGAGATGCTCATCATGTTCCACCTGGACCCTACGGATGCGCAGAGCGCGAGGGCGTTCAGGTTGCAAGTCAAAGAACGGCTTTACCGTTTCAACTTTGTGAGTCCATGGTTGGCCAAGTAGCGCACGTGACACACAATGCTCATGCACCGATTTGTCCTCAGGAAGTCCTTGCACAGATGGAAAAGGAGGAGCGACTAGAAAAATTGGAAGAGACCTTCCAAACTGTCCAAGAAGACTATAAGAGACTGTTAGCTATGGTCTGACGAGGGTTAATCACGTTTATGAGGGTATCTCGTCGTATTTTAAGAAGAGTGCATGCAGTTCCACGTCTATGTCCGAGTGAAAGTGACATTAATAATACAATAAATAAACACGGAAAGCATACCAACGGTAGTGGTAGATACACAAGATCTAATACGTTGAGAAAATGGGGTAGTCGATCTCATCACACGATCATGAAAACAGGAAAACTCCAACTGTGTTACCAAAACCAGCGACACCCAGCGAGTGGGATACCTGGAATGCTACAACGCGCGTGAACGGTAGACGAGGATATTCTGGATGGGTTGCGGGTGTGGCCAGAGAATGGGTGGATGATGAGGGACTGCGGTCGTCAGCTATGGCTGACATCGGGGAGCCCCGCAAGACGGAAGTGGCGAACTCAAAGGACCAGCATTCCCATCTGTCCAGAGCTGTACTCGTCAACCCTCCCGAGAGATGCATCGTCGAGGTCGAGGCTGGGGAAGGGGTCGCAGACTTTGTTCCGGCTTGAGAGCGAGATATGCGCCGTACGCCCACAGCCTTGCCTCCCATGATATCCCATCCACCCCGCTCTGAAGTGGCTTCGCCGGCTTTGACCACTATGATGTCTGTCCGAGTCGACGAACGGACAAGAGGGCCGACAGCATGTGCTCGGCACTCGTCCACTGGCGAAAGCGTTTCAGATGAACGGCGCGACAGCTCTTTCTCCGACGTCCGCCGTAAAAGAATTCCATGTCCAGAAACAGGAAATGAAGTATCCGAATCGGACGAATTGCTCGCAGCAGAGAGTCGTCTGGGAAATAAAGATGGGGAAGCAACGCTACTGCTTCGCGAGCGCCGCCCTGTGTTGAGAATGGCGCCTGCCTGAGGAGTACTTCCTGGACAGGAGCAGTGTCTTGACTGGGACGGGAAATAAACTCGATAAAAGATGACAGCATAACCAATGGAAAGGGCGATCACCAGACTTTCGATTGGCAGTTCTCCACAAAGGTGACAGGTCACCGAGTGGACAGGCGAAAGTCGTAGTTGATCGATTGCCCCATGAGGTTCGTCTATGACCAGCAGACAATTCGAGGAAGCGGCGTCCCATAACGAAACTACGCCTGCGTCAGAAGCCACAGCAATGATGGTCTGCTCGTTGTCCGCCAACTTGATGCGGCAGGGATAGACTTTGGAAACGTGGTCAATTGGGTTACCGGCAAGTAGATTACATCGACTGCGCAATGTTTCTGGAGTGTCTCCAAGCTCTAAGAGTTCGACTGAACCGTCATCGAGGGAGAAAGCAACAAATAGACCGCCTGTTGGTTGCACAGATGCGATATTAGCTCGAACCACGGCTGAAGATGAAACTGGTTTGATGGGATATGAGGTGGAAAAGGGAGCGATTTTCCATTGCGCGACGGTCCCGTTTTCGTAACATACGAGGACGACTGGAGGGGCGCGTGATTGAGAATTTGAACCAGATTTTTGTTTTGAGGTGGTCGAAGATGGACGGAAAAAGTGGAGCTCTGTTACGCCCGAGATTTTTCCCAAAGGCAGCAAAGGTTCGTACGGTTTTGCGTCTCTCCCGGAAACGAGGCAAACAGTGACAGTGCCCGAAGCAGTCCCAAACGCGAGGAAATCACCACTGTCGTCTAGTGCCAGTGCCGAAACAGTCTCTGTGGTAGATGGATCGTACGGATTGACAACCATTGGCTCCCGGTCTCTGGTGCGCCAAAAGCTCACTTCGTTCTGTACGCCCACCGCTGCAACAGCCTCTCCATTTTTGCCGGTTACCAATAGCTCGACATCCGTAGCAAAACCACGTGGCAAAGTGGAGAAAAGAACGTTATCGTCCAGAGCAACTGTAGGTTGGCCCGACCCCGCCTTTCCATCCTCTCGGTTGCGTTGAGCTTCGAGAAGCTCTGCATCCTTCAATAGGTAGAGCAACAACGCATAAAGGGGAAGGAGTGTTAACACCATGGGAACCGGGAGTATTTTGAGAAGCCAAAACACGATATCCAGTGTTGGTGTCGAAGACCGGAGGCTTTGTTGAACGCTCTGACTGACGGTGCCAGCCGGTTGAAAGGCAACAATGGTAGGTACTTCTACTCGTAGATGAACCAAAGGATGTTCCTCAGGATTGAGAACCTTCCATAACCGCCAAGAAGGATCTTGAGTTTGATTGAGAGGTTGTTTGGTAAACACGGGGAAGGAAGAAGGAAGAGTAACATTGAGGTCGGTATCGTCGTGCACACTTGGGCGAGTGAGGAAATAGAGCGTGGCAGTGGTTGCCAGAAGCTGATAGAAGGTGAGACCCACGCCTGAGAGAAGTTGAGGCTTGAGGTGAACACGACTCACCAACAAAAGACTGATATTTTTGATGGCACGGCCCTTGAGCATGACTTTGAGCTGATAGGTAAGACGGTGATGCCAGGCGTCTGGCATTGATGGGGGAGTTTCTTGTTGCGTGCTTGCCACCACTGGAATCAAGCTCGGGTTTTGTCTGATAACCTGGTCCAACTTTGTACGAATTGTTAACGGACTAAACAATCATCAACCTAGGCGAGATTACTTGCCTCTAATCGCTGGATATCAATTGAAAGGACTGCCAAGAAAAACGTGTGCGCTAGGAACCAATGAGCCACTAGCACAACTACCGCGAACGTGCAAAATTGACGGATGGCGCCGGTAGAACACCACGCGATTGTTCCCAGCACACAATTATAACCTACAACCTTGAGAGTGTTCGACGAGCCGGCGCGACTCAAGCCTTCGGCTATTCTCTCCTTGACAGGAAGCGTGACGGAAGTTTTCGTTACCGCATCAACCTGTAGATAAGAAAGATAAACCATAGACTCCCCACAACAACCTGATCCAATATACCAGATTGAACATATTCTCGGCGCCGACGAAGATAATGACGATAGGTAGCAGACTCCTGACATCGTAAAGTGTGAACAAAACGCACGTAGAAAACTATTTGAACGTACCAGGGGACCATGGTAACTTTGAAACGCATTAGTGAACAAACACTGAGGCTGGTGATGGTACTAGCGGCGATCTCGAAAAGGGCTGTAAATGTCAAGCCAACTCTGGTGTGGACACCATTCATGCGCTTCATAGACCTCCTGACGTATTCAAAGAATACAACATATGCAACATAGACAAAGGAAGATATGGACGAGAAGCCTTGCTTCTTGGACAGTCCATGATCATACTAATGCACATCAAGGCCCGTTGTCAACGCTCGAGAAAGGCTAAAACTGACCTTGAGGGCGATGAGGGTTGGTTCGATTGTTTCAGTGAAGGCATCATTGCCTTGGGTGAGGTTTTTCAAGATATTAAGCCAGTTGTCGTGACTAGCTTTGTTCAAGCAGTCAGGCTCGGGGAAAACAAATGTGTGCACGAGGAATTTTGCCGAGTCAATGGTCGCCGCGCTTCTCTCGAGAGTCCGTCCTGCGAGAACCATCTGAGGTGTGATCGGAATCCCAGCCACGGAGATGCCGTCGGAATTCTTGAGAGTGCTGAGAACGTTTGTGTCCGATCGAATACGTGATTCATCGTGATTCCAAAACACGAGAGGACTGAAGACAACGCAGTCACTAGTACCTGCTTCAACACAAAGAACCCCCCGAGACTTGATACGCTCTAATATTCGCCGTTCTAGATGCAAAGCTGATGCTAGCGTATCGCTGGTCAGTGCACCAGCGTCGTCTGCGGTATTGCTGTGTATCAGTATGCGTTCCACCCTGAGGGTGCGGTCGGAGCCACAACGTGCCCGTATCAGTTCATCGTCGAGTATTTGAATGTTGAGTTGACCCTGCCAAAAGTTCTGGAGGTCTCCGAGTGCGTCACTGCCAAAGGCGACATAGTCGGCAAGAAATGAGTCTACGACGTTTGACGTGGACGCAAGGCGAGAATACGAAGGAGTTGACGAATAAATGGCCAAAGCCGGGTATGACAACGAGGTGATGACCACCGCGGACACAAGGATAAGGCGAATCTGGTGTGTTGCGCAATGTCTGCGCCTGCATCAGGGACTCAAACAAACATATCCAAAAAAGCTGTACACACATTCCGAAAGACCGCAAGGACGTGTCTGCCAACGTCCGTATTCGTTGGCAGACGGTGGTGGTGGTGGAGAACAAATGTGCAGACTGTCGTGCCATGATATTTGAGGGTCGTCAAGTGGATGGGTGCATGCTCCGGTTGTGATCGGGTTGGTGGTCCGTAGCAAAGTGCAAGCTAGGTAACACGACCCGGAACCATCGTCCGTCAACCACGTGACGCATCGCTTGAACGAAGGTTCCATTGTCAAAGCACTTCATCAGTTTGCATGATCATATCCATCGTAGCATAAAGAGCAAATAGAGAATTTCGTCGTGTGGTATATCCTTGTCCCCACTCTATAAAGCCCTCACTAATCACCACCCACCCCAAAATCTCACATCACCGCGAAGCTTGCGAAAGCTGGACCAGCCCGTGGAAGCGCGTACGGTAGCTGTCAGCGTAAAGCAGGATGATAAGCCCGCTGACAAAGTCCCTAAGCGGACGATAAGTTCCATGTCAGCATTGCGACCCCAAATAGGAATAAATGTTTCGAACCAGCTTCGTACTAAAGAGCGGACGGGATAGTCCAAGGCCTTCGGAATCCTCGTCTGAACGAGCGAGGGCCATCTGTCTATGATAATCGCCTTTGGGTTTGTCAGCGATCGTAGACCCTCAGGACCACCTGTTGCAATTTTCTGACAGTCAGAAATGCTACGCCACTCTCACAGACCGCACCGACTCGCCGAAGCGTCCATAACCGCTGGCTTTCGTTCCCCCGAATGGGAGATCCTGACTGCGAGGAAAAGTTCAATCTGCCAGCCAATTTGAAATTATCGCCAGTTAACTTACTTCAACTGCGCACAATTATTAGAACGAAACATTGGTAATTGAACGCCAACTCACATAGAAAACTCCGAAATCGTTGATGGAGACCATTCCACATTCCAACTCTCGAGCAACTTCCAGGCACAGATCTTGATGGGGTCCGAAAACGCTGGCTCCGAGACCATACCTGGTTCCATTAGCAATTTTGATCGCTTCTTCGATATCATCGTAGCGGATGAGCAAGGCAACCGGCGCAAACACTGATTTGATGGTTAGCGTGGGGAATGTCATTTAGTGATCACCTCACGTTCTGTCTGTGCAATCTTTGAATTGGGGTCCACATCACCCAATACCGTTGCTGTGAAGTAAGCGTTGCCAGCTGAAGAGGGATGGAGGTACTTCTTTCCACCAACGGCCATCTGAGAGCCTGCTTCGTGGGCTTCGAAAATAAGGTTTTCGAGTACGTCGAAGCGGTCGTTGGTAATCATAGATCCGCAATCAACCGTATTGATGAACCCTTCTCTCGATGGTGCCAAAACAGAACCAACGCGCAACTTTTGAACTCGCTCCGTCAAAGTTTCGTAGAGTTCGTCGTATTGCTCAGAGTGTACGATCAACCGTTCAATGCCGACGCAGTTCTGACCAGCATTTTGACTGACGAAGATTAGAAAGATGACCAACAAGACACGATCGATTCGACTCACAAGATACCCCGCATCCAGACACCTGCCCACTTCTGGATGTCGGTGTCAGGAAGAATGATCGCAGGGTCTTTGCCACCTAGTTCCAGCGTTACAGGGGTAAGATGTTCTGTTGCAGCCATGGCTACCTAAAGTCCCATGAGCAACCTATCAAGGGCATGCCTCAACTTCGATACCGTACCTTGCGTCCGATCTCTTCGGAACCAATGAACGTGATATGCTTTATCAACGGTGACTTCGTCAGCGCCTCTGCTTTGTCGGGCCAGCAACAAACAGTCTAAAAATACACTCAGACACGCACGCAATAGGGGTCGAAGACCACCACCAACCTGAACAATATCAGCATCATGGCCGCAAGCTTCCAGTGCCTTGTGTATTGCTCCGACGAACCAGTCGGTAGACCATACGACGTGTTCGGAACACTTCAGCACGATGCCATTACCAGCAAAGATGGACGCGATGATTGGAGACCACGCATTGTGCAGTGCTGCAAGTTTGATTGAGAAAACAGCCTGCTTAACATGCGAGTGCACTCACGGTAGTTCCAAGACACGATAGCGCAGACCACACCCTTGGGCTCATAAACGACTTGAGACTTCTTGTAGGTGAGCATTAAAGGCGAATATCTCGTTTCGGTTCGTAGAGCACGCTCTCCGTGGCTGATCAACCACTCGAGCTTTGAGCACGTGGTCAGAATTTCGCCCAGGGCGGCATCAATCACTAGAGCAAACTAGATCATTCCCTCGTCTCCGCCTGAAGCGAGCTGGGCTTACAAGTCTTTCCGCTGTCACGACACGCGACTCTCGCACAAGCTTCCTGGTTTTCGACCAGCCACTTGAGTAAACTCCGCATTACCCTACGTCGCTGAGCAAAAGTAGTTTCTGCCCATGCAACCTGTGCGTGCTGCGCTCGTAGTATCTTTGAATGAATTTCACGTTCGTTGTCCGCTATGACTGTCTTGATATGTAACGAGTTTGCGGGGTCGTAACACGTGATGTAATCTCTACTGCCCATGAAATGATGAGGTAGGAGGTCGGGTTCAGTGAGATGTGACTTGAGGTTCGCGTCACGAATCCTCAGAGATTGCCATTGAGGGTCTGCAGCCTAGGAAGGTATCAAACAGGTGGCATAAAACAATATTATATCACATACGTCAGGCGAGTTGTGTTTGAAAGGCACGGCACTGTTGTTTGCCTTTTGGTAACGATCAAAGACTAACCAGATACCGAAGGCAGAGAATACGGTCAGAAGATACAAGACCTCGAGTACGCTGGCTCTTGGATCGTTTTCGAGCCACAAGTTGAGGGTGCGGAGGGGATGAAAGATGGCATAGAGAAACGAGGGCATTGCTGTTGCTCGCGGGAAGTACTGAGCACGCAAGAGTAAATCAACCTCGAAACCGAACTGCGTCCGAGAATCTCAAAAACTCAGAGTCAAAATTTACAAAAACGCGATCACGTGATCCTACACGTTGAATTGGGGCCGTATCATGCATCATTGCATCATGCCTGTATGTACCGGAGGCAAATCGTCTCCAAGAAGTTCCGTAACCCACTCACATGTCCGTAGATGCCAAGCACAATATATTATGCAGCAACCGGCTACTGTAACCTAGTTCTACGTCCGTAGTGCCGTAGTACTTGAAACGTCCAAATCGAATGTCTCACGTACTACAGACGTTTGTTTGTCAAAATTTTCAGAAATGGAGCAGTAGAAAATGAGGTTCCATGGTGCATTTCCACAATGTGGCATAGCTCGCTTCGGTGAAAAGCAACAATCGTTGGGGGATCGCGATAAGACGATAAGAGGGAAATCAGTTCCATTCTCTCTCCATCGCCAGTATGGACGGGAAAGTTGATGCTACCGCACATGTGAATCGTGATAGATGCTCGAAAGCTTCAGGCAGAGTCGTTGGACGGCGGAAAGTCTAGAGAACGAGTTCATTTGACTCCAGAACCGAGTGGATTTTGGGGGGAAACGGCCATCTTGGAGGGAGCGTCGGATAGAAATGAACGTGCTGGAGCCTCCGTTTCTTAAGAAGCACGGCCAATAACAAGCGAGAGTAGAACCGCTCCAAAATCATACCGTGTGGCACAGATGGAGTAATGGCTGGCATTGCCTGGTCGGGATTTGGTCATCGCCGTCTCCAGAAGCCTTGCGTATGGAGGTCGGATCAAGGCACGCACCCACAACAATGCCAATGTTTGGCTACTAGCATTGGCTGGGTTCCAGTTCACCGCAGAAAAAGGGTGCATCGATGTGAAGAAAATTCTGAGTAGACCCGCTCCAGGGGTGAGCGGGATGGTCCATCCTAAGGTCGACTGTATGATTTATCAGTGAACCGCATGACTGAGATATCTGGAGGGCTACGTAACCGTTGTTTGAACCTAAATTTCATGGCATCCGATCTGCTCTGGAGGTCAGGTATGTATAACAGGATTTCAAGGGGCGCTATATGTAGGAGGTGGGAGTATTGATTGACGCCAGCACCTCCATCGCCCAGACTTGTTGGAACAGACCCTCCATTTCCTACGCTCTCTCCAATGGCCGATGCGGAACGCCATCCAAAGTAAAATGGCACCCGGTCGGAAGGCAGCTATTCCGTCGACATCCAACGCTGCCACAGCCAAGAGCATGGGAAGCGGAAGTTTTCAGAAGATTCCAATCGCCAACGGGCGCTTCACTTCCCTGGGCGAAAAGATTGGAGCCATGCACGGGCAATATTTGTGGGGGAAGCTACATTCCATCACAGTTTGACCATAGCAGGTCGAAGACGTTAACTAGAGCACACTTGCAATAGCAGAATGTGTGTCCGGCTCTTCCGACGTCCTGAGCTTCAGAAATCATGCGAACCTGACGCCGTGCGCGTGACTTGGGAGACCTCTCCGTGGTCCTCCACTTGATAGGTATGCGATGACCACACAAGGCGAGGATGGAGATGACGGATCTGTTAGATTCCTTTGCTTTGCGTGACCACCGAGGAATCTAGAAATTCCATACACAACCGGATTAAGATGGTTGCCTCATCGTTTACGATCTGACCACCTTTGATCTCATCATCAGCGGTTTCCAATCATCACCCGAACGACTCGATACCTGGCGTTTCGACCCATAGAAGGTACTGAGTCGCTACTGGACTTGCGATGCGTTTTTCAAGTTCGCCCTTGAGGTTGGGTGTGCACTGCGGCACCCACGCTGTCCAACCGAGCAAACAACAGACATGTCTTCAAGCCCTCAGCTGCGCAGGGAATCATCCACTTCCATCATCGTTGAAGAATTGATTTTTGCTTGCGCCGTTCCGCAGTGGGTTGTAGAAACGAGGTGACCTGGATGAATTCTCGTTGTTTTTCGTCACCAGTCGGACTGTGGCGCGGCCCTGAGGCACGAATAAAGCCACAAGTACTGCCACAGTGCAAGGTCTTTGGACAAGCGACAGAAGCAAGAGGCACCGCTTCAGCGCTTCCTCTCTCGCCTCCACCACGTTGTTCATCCGCCTTCAAGTTGCAGCGCTCGTCCGAGCCCGTTTCAGCGCACCCCACCACGCCCTGCCTCCATTTCCCATTCCGGCTCCTCGCGGCTCACCATCGGAGCAGGGGCAAAGGTAGGGTTAGTGTTTGGCAAGCGCACAGTTCCCCCCCAAAAAAAACCTGTCCAGGAATTCTCGATCACCAGGGTCCGGAGCGCGCGATCCCCACTTTCGGGTACACGCACCTGCGAGGTGTTCCCACCCACCCTCGCAGCTCACCATACCCAGCAACTTGAGCTCCCGTCCCGGGCCGGAGAGCGCTTTGCGCTCCGCCCGCCCACTCTCAGCTCACTGCCATCCTCTCCTCGTAGCACACGGAGTGACGTCCAAAGACCTGGGAAATGAGGTAATTTTCGTGAAGGACCCAATTTGGAGCCCCTGCTCGATTCGAGGCGAGTTCGCCATTCTGACTCGGAAATGAAGTCTTTACATAAGTGTCGAAGTTCAAACTCGCACACTGGACAGCACGGTCAGTGGCAAATCGGTACTAGCATGATCAATTTGGGTCGAGCACCGCTTCCTCCCCCATGCACAGTGGTTGACGTTATTTTGCAGATATTATTAGAGTCCAGTAATACTAGCGCTTCAATGGGACTGATGCCACTGCGCATTGACTCGTTATGATCGCAAGATAACAGCTGGTGGATACTTCAGAAGACGAGAACTTGCCAGATTCTAGCCAAGTCCGGTGGGGCTGATGTGCAATTGCTAGCCACCCAGATCAATCGAACAGCCTCTTTGAAAGTTCGGTGACCACTTACTAGCGGCCTATGAGTCGCGTGTTCTCCGAGTACCAGCTAAGCGCGGCGGCTGAGACCGAGGGCATAATGGGGTAATACATTTATTTCTCGCCTGCTAGTATGTTACTCGACGTTTATCACACCATGTGAGTAATCGCAAATCGACAACCCCCCTCAAATATTGGTTTGAGGAATGTTTTTGTGTAGTGACAGTTGGCCTTTCATTAGAAATTGAATGAGGGCAGCAACATTGTGTGGCTCTCAGAGACCCGCCTCATACATGAGGTAACAGGGACTACAGAAATCAATATTTCAAACATCATGCATCAATTCTCAGGCACGTATCAGGAAGTAGAGTACTTTTTGTGTATCAGGGTAGGTACAAGTGTCATAGCTACCTTTGTTGAATTTGTAATAACGGCCCGACTGTCACCACATCAGAAATTCATTTCAGGGAGGTGGTCAATCTGAGATGGTGTACACAACGCCACGCAGGGAGGGTCCTATTGGAGACAAAAGGGGACAGCGATCCCTCATCCGGTAATAAGTTCACCGTCCGATCACGATTGGACAGTAGTACGGCATCAGTGGCAAGTCGGTACTAGCATGATCGATTTCAAGTTGGGTCGAGCATCAATTCCTCCCCCATGCATGGTTATCGTTACTACTATTACAACTAGTAGACTATCCTGCGTTTTGAAGATATCACTAGAGTCTAGTAATACTAGCTGATGCACCGTTGCGAATTGACTCGTTATGATCGCAAAGCAACTGGCGGATACTTCAGAAGACAAGAACTTGCCAGAAGTCAAGTCCGGTGAGGCTGATGGCCATGCAGTCGGTAACTACCCAGATCAGTCGAACAGCCCCAAAGTTTGGTGACTATGAGTCGCGTGTTTTCCGAGTAGCACGGCGAGTACCAGCTGAGCCGTCACGAAATACTAAATTGAGCACTGTTCTCCAAATTCTGCCGCGCAGGGTCATGCATTCGCCGCCACTCATGACTCATAAGAGACAAAAAGGGGGGTGACGATACATCATCCGATAATAAGTTCACCGTCGATTGTACGACTGCACGCATATGGATGTCATGAGGCCCGGGGCCACGGCCCACCGTCACGAGAACCAAGTGGTCCAAGTCCCTGACTCCAAGCCTCCTTTTTTTCATCCCATTTTTGTCCAATTGGGGTCAGATCCTATGTAAGACGCACTATACGTAGAGGCACCTGCGCCTCGCCGCATCCCAGATTCCGCGAATGCCCCAACAGGCCAGGCGTAAGGCCCCCCGTTGGTCCTGTCGTTCCCGCCGACAGTTTTAGACGCGCGAATACCTAATCAGCGTCTACCTGTGGGTGCCGGTGATGGCTGAAGTGTGTGGTGAACGTTGACGTGTGCAGTAGATGACATGTACAATTCCAACCTTGCTGGCCCTTAGTACGGCAGAGATTGCCACAATCTGATTGTGTAAAGTAGCAATTTGAAGTCTCTCAAGCTTCATCGGTCGCCACAAAGACTAAATGGCATATCATATCGCGTAGTATGTAGATGGAACATATTTATTACATAGCCTGAGTTCATACTAGGGATAGATCATGTAATGCGGGAAAAACATCGCAGGGGAAAGGCACAGTGAAATGAGTCATTACTACGGAAAGAATCAGTCGCTCAGGCTTCTCATCGTCCTCGTAATGCAACTCTGACATACCTCGGCTTCAGAGTTTGTCCTTCTTTTCACGGGGGTGCTTCAGATGTGTTTCGCACAAATGGCGAAAATAGTTTTTACGCCCCAGTTTTTTTACGCAGCCCAACCAGCCACATGTGACCTCGTCAGTGTCCTTGAATTTCTTCACTTTGTGAACCTCGCCGAAATGCGCAGCCACATTGAAGCATGAGATAACAGCACCGCAAGCCTCCGACGTCGTCTCATTCGCCCACAGGCAAGGGGATAACGTTTGGCATGAGTGGGTTCCATTCGCCTGTTTATTACTTCAATATTGGGACGCACAGACGAACAGAATCTTTGATATACTAACCGCAACCAGGCTGGGAGTCGCAGGAGGTGGACCTAAGGCGCAACATAACTCGCTTTTGCATGTGTGAGTCATGTGTAGTCTGATTGCAAAGGAGGTGAAAAAAAATAGGCTGTTTTGATGTTACGAACGGGAGAAACATCGACGAGTTTTATACGAGTGGGTCCTCCAGCTCCAGCTCCAGCTCCAGCTCCAGGGAAAGGCTGTTGAATGACTGATGGAGGGGGGCGGAGAGGTAGGCGTGCATGTGGATGAGCCTGGAGTGTGCACATCAATCTAGATAAAGCTAGAGCCTCGGGCTTCGAGAAGCGATTAACATTATTCTTCATGATTGCATTGGAATCAAAAAAGGTCATTGAAAGGTCGAGTTTGATCCTAAGGCCTGATAAGTCAACCCACTTCCCGGATATTGTGCCGGTAGCCTATGTCTCCAGTGCGTCGCTTCTTGAGAAGACAGATGTGACGATGGAGGTCGGGGAAAAACAGACCAGACAATGGAGCCGATACTTACCCATCGGCTGCACACCAGCGTCCTCCAGCCAGGGAACAATGGAGGAGATTTTGAGAAGATAAACACAGGTTAGCAACTAGCTGTAGGGAAAGGAAGTGGTCCCCGTTTGAATGATATCTCACCGGAGTCGTCCAAACAAATACAATGGAAAAATTGGAGGCGATTCGAATTTCATGGAGGGGTTGGTAGAAATCAAGCCCTTCCGAAGCATAAGGTTACTTAACGTTTGATCAGACGCCCGAGTTCCTTTCACAGCAACAACCAGGTCAGCTGTTTGCCCATCGATTCCCTTACCCAGTGTTGAATGGTCTAGCAGTAAATTGCTCCTTTAAACAGAACGGTGAATTTAAGTCCATTGGAACCCAGACCGCCGCGGAATCAAAACTACTGGGCCTTAGGCCGGGAAAAAGGCAAGGCAATGATATCCTGCCAGCTTATCGATCTCGGCCTCTCACCAATGTGAGAATGGATGTCGAAATCGCTGATCAGTTTCGAGAAGCGAACGGCACGCTTCTGTCCACCCAAGACCGAAAGTACAAATATTGCCGTTGGGAAAGCCGTGCGGGTGGGGGAAGTCGCTCGAAGACCTGGTTGAGATGTACGTTTCTTCATCCTTTGACGATACCCCAGATGTAAGACTTATTATACACGAACCAGTGCTAAGTTGTTTCTGTGAAGAATGGGAGACACCGCGAAAATCGACACGACGTCCCATACGCACAAGCGCATTGAATCCCACTGACCAGACGTGTAGCTTGCTTGGACCGGGGATGGAACTCTACTGAGTCGCTCTCCGCCGGCCTCAAAGCACAAGGGAAGGGCCGCAGTCGTGGATTCGGGCAGCTTCCGAGGAAGACAGGAAACTCGATGTCGCAGTATATCAGCTCAATTGCCCCCTTTCGAGCTTGAAGGCTTGAGATTGGTGGGTTCATCATTACAATCCATGTGCATCTACATCATAGATTGATCGTCAGTGATCGCCAACCATCATCTGGTACCGCCGAAACCGAGCCCCGAGCCCCAGGACGTACTGAGGTGTACCAGCGTTGTGCTGGCAGACGTTGTAATCATCGCTTATTTTGATGCAGAAATTCTGGATGAACCTCAGGTTGCGGTACCTGGCATGAAACCTTGAGCGAATGCTGGATGTCAGGTATACTACATTTTTCATTGGCGTCCTTGAAGGTTTGACTTTCTTACACCGCTCCATAGTAGAGTCACAGTCGCAGAAAATGAGGCGGACTCGATTAGTCGACAATCCTTTTGAAGCGTCGAACGCACGACCAGCAGAGTCGACACGGTTCGAGGAGGTGATTAGAAGGTGCGCTGGCACCGAGGACCGTGGTTACCGCCGAGAGACGGAGATTGACCATCGACTCCCCAGGAATCGCGGTGGCGCCGAAGTTTTGAAGTCGAGAGCCGAACCTGAGGATTCCAGCCTAGAGCTTACACCGTGCAGCCCGTGTTTTATGACGCAGGTGAAGTTGAAGACGATTCATGCTTCAAGACGCGGCGCATAGTGCGCGAGGCGCGCCCAATTCCAGAAGTGGCAAGTCAACAGGTTGAAGCAGCGAGTAGCCAGACCAGTACTGGGCGCATCTGAGTCAAAACAACAGTGGCCACAACTGCCGGTTCGCTCTGAGTCTGACTCACCGAGTGCCGCTGGGAGCTTGACTCCACCGTTGGCGTCGCCGCGGCGCCACTATTCTGGCAATTGACTACATCGAGTTACCGAAAATCTACTAGTACTACATACACTTTTCAAAGACAATGGTCTGACGTCTGACGATACATGTATTGGCATTGGCTGCATTTGTACAAGTATACATTCTGAAAAGATCCCATGTATCCGTGGGAGAGGAACGAAGCCTACAACAGGGCCGAGTACTATTATAGTATAAACCTCAGGCTGGCGCTGGAGAATGTCCGTATGCCCTGGAATGGCCGAGATGGTGTTCCCGGATGTGCCGTGTGATATTCTTGCGTGATTACGATTCAAAGCACCACCCGCATTCGACCGGAGCCGGGAGGTGAGCCGATCATTTTCCCAAAAATCTCCAAACTGTTATTCTCCTTACGCCATCCACAGGGTGTACCCCAGCATGAGGCTTGTGAGCTCTGCGTTGCGGATGTATACTCGTCTGGAGTCTGCGTTACCTGTCCCGTATCATCTCAACAACATACGACAATGAGGAAGAGTCATCTTAGTACGTTACATTGCTCTCCAGGATGCTGATGCTGATCAGCCTGTGGAATGCTTAATCAACCCGAGTCACAACCGCCAAAGGTCCCACAATGTACGGGGGGGGGATGTGTACGACAACTACGGCGAGATCCTCATCCCCGGAGATCAAGTCTGCTGCATTCTGCAGCTGTCCACTCGGGTATGGGGTGGAAAAGGCCAATTGCATTTCGGCGAGAGCCGAAAATGAGTAATCATATCGATCATCAGCCAGGGATATTTGGACTGTCTGTCACATACTAATCCAGCAACGTCCCCAGAACGGGCTGAAGAGATCCCAAAAGCACTATCGATCCCTTCCAACCGACCACGGCTGTCCCTGGAGCGTATGACTGGCTTGTATCGTAGTCAGCTCGCCACACTACTGTGGGCCAGTCTGTCGAGCGCTCCTGCGAGTTGTCTGATATACTTTATTACGCTAGTACGTTAACCGCCGGCTGTACCAAGGACGCACAACCGCCTTGCACCGCTTCGATCGCGATCGGCGTGGCGTGCGTCACCTTACGGGTGCGGCACAGCGTGCGGAGTCAGTGGGTTCGCGAGGCTGCCTGGGAGGGCGGCCCAACAGCGGTCATACGGGTGTGTCAGTGCGAGGACGCCGCTCAGCAACAGTCGTGTGCTGTCCGACGGCGGAACGAAAACGCGCCGTGGTCAGTGACTCAGTGGTCGCCGTCCTCGATGATGTGACGACGGGGCAATGCAGGGAGGGCGAAGGCGGGGAGGCAAGTGGAGGACGGGGTGGGCGACTCGGGGCGAAGACACCTAGGGCGCGACTTGGACGGCCGCAGCGTCGCCGGTCGCCGTGTCGGCGCGGCGTCCCGGACCGCCGAGTCCAGTCGCGTCAAGTTGTTGCGTTGTCACTTGCGACACTTTGAAATCTTGCAAAACCGCGATGAGTTGAGCGGAGCTGGGCTGGAAACTCCTAAAGCATCATCACCAAAATTAATTGCAAGATCGTCGTAGAATGAGCTATGGGAACCCATGTTGACTCGGATGCGTTCCCGGACCACCGAGGTGGCCGAACATGCGAACATGCAAACGACCGAGGAACTTTCTACCGCCGGCCTACTTCAAAGTATACTGTGACTATATACACAACTCTTTTACTAATAGACTAATAGTAGCTCCCTCATTTCTCGCTTCCCCTACAACGTCCGAATGCCTTAGCGCGCTTGTAGTACTTAGCAACAAGTCTTCATCCGTCACAAAGATCAAACATATCGCATATTCATATTTACATGGTCTGAGTTCATACTAGGGATAGGCCATGTATTACCCATGATGAGGGAAAGGGCATCACAGGGGAAAGGTTGGCTCGAGTGATTACTACTGAAACAATCAGGCGCTCCTCATCGTCCTTGAAATTTGCAACTCTGACATACCTCAACGTCAGAGTTCTGTACGCGGGGGTGCTTCAAATGTGGTTCGCGCACATGGCGGCCAATGTTTTTACGCCCCCGTGGTTTTCCGCAGCCCAACCAGCAGCATTCGACCTTGGTAGTGCCATCTTGGATGTTCTTCATACCGTGAGCTTCGTTGAGATGCGCACACACAGTCTTGCATGAAATCCTAGCACCGCAAACCTCCGGCTTTGTCCACAGACAAGGGAATACCTCCTCGCATGAATGGGTCTGCATAGCAAGAATGTTTATGCTTTGGTCAATTGTAGGGGTAAAGATACGACTTACACCGTGGGCCTCATCACCAGAGTCGTGGCCTTGTTCGATAGCATAGTGTTGGTGGGGCATACTCGCCTGTTTATTTCTTTAGAACTGGGACGCACAGAAAAGAAAAGAAAAGAGTCTGAATGTCACTTACTGTAGCTAGGCTAGGATTAGCAGCAGGTTGGCCCAAAGCATAGCGTAGCTGGCTTTCGTATGGAGTATTCATTGTGAGTTTGGGGTTGCAATAGAAGTGAAGAAGAATAGTATGTTTTAACGCTTCAGACGGGAGAGTTTTGTACTGGGCCCTCCAGCTCCAGATCCAGGGGAAGGCCGTTGGATGACTGATAAAGGAGGGAGGAGAGGCACGCAGGCATGGAGATGGGCCTGGAGTGCGGATCAATCAGATCGACTCCAATGACAGGTAGAAACGGGCTTCGAGAAGAGATTAACCTCGGCATTATTCTTCATGAGCGCAATAGAATCATAAAAAAGGTTATTGGAGCGTTGAGAATTTACCCCCGATAAGCCAACAGCTTCTCATACCTTGAAATGTTTATTGTTACGCAGTTTGAAGCTCGTTCAACTATGAACGGGAGCACCAGACTAGATATTGCACCGCACCGCCCTTCGTAGTTGGTATGTCTCCATGGCGTCGCTCCTTTGAGAAGACTGATGAGACGATGGAGGCCGGGGAGAAGCAGACCAGACAATGGAGCTGATACTTGACCCCATTCGGCTGCATGCCAAAGTTTTCCAGAGCAGAAACGAGAAATTGAGAAAGCTACTATTTGAGATAAGCACAGGTTAGTAATTAGCTCCAGCGCAGGGAAGGGGGATATCTCACTAGAGTCGTCTAAACAAATAACACAATGGAATTTTTGGAGGCGATTCGAATTTCATGGAGCGGTTGGTAGTAAGCGGAGAAATCGACTCAGAGCCATTCGCACTCTACTAGTGGCAGGGGGATGAAGGCATGGGAAGGAAGGGATGCGACCGGTTACTCCAAGACAGACCAGCGGAGAACCAACTGACAGCGGGCTTACTCACTGGAGCGTATGTTGGCAAGCGTGACTGTGCATCTTGGAGGGTCACCTTCGCACCGTTGCTAACTTGCTGTAGAGGAGCAGATTAGGCTATGCGGGAGGAGAAAAGACCGATCATACATGCATGGGCGAACCAAAGATCAAGGTGTTTTTTTTTTCTCATTTAGCCTTTTGGAGGCAAAATAGTATGCTGGTGGGAATACAGATTTGTGTTCCCTCCGTTCATCTTGACGCTCCAGAGGACCTTGAAGGCGCAAGATAGACGTCCGAAAGCAGAAGAGCTATCGAAAGATAGCCCTTTCCCCGCCGCTATGGCTAGATCACACAGGGATCCAGGGGTGCAAGACTGTCAGAACGGCGACGTTGGCAGCTGATCGACGCCGATAACGCCAACCAGTTCCCCGGACGGGCTCCTGCTATGCTTCACGCACGGAGGAAGTCGAGGAGATGCCACCTCGAAACCCGATCAGATGTAAGTTCCTTGTCCGTTAAGCTAGAAGGCTATATCAAAGACTGGTCATAGGTGAAACTAGAGCCCACATACGCTCTAGGAAACAAAACGTCACGAAGAAACAACGTCCCGCCCGATCATTGGCGATCAAGAGACTTGAAAGACCAGATAGACCCAGAAGGTTCTCGAAAAACTCTCCAGCGTTGCTCCACCGCAAGTTTGCGTATGTTACGCCGGTGTGGCTCTAGTCAGTTCGGTTTCGCCTGCCTAGCAGAGGGGTATTCCGGTATACCACCGAGATAGCAACGGGGGTATCTCGTTCGGATCCGAGAGAGTTGCGTTGGTTCTTCATTTATACCACGTGTATCCGTATCCTACGAGATCTGATCATATCAGTGATAGCCCGTCCTCACTCAGAAGACTCACCACCACCACCACCTGGGACTTCGACCGGAAGTCAGTACACAATAGTACTCCAAACAGCTAGTAAAGCCAACCAAGACCAAAGGTGACATTTGAATTATTCGCTGCGGGAGGATATTGCTCATGAGCATCAGGTATACGTTCATTCAGAAGCAGAGGCTCCATCTGAACTAGGACCAGCGTCCACGAAGCCTTCAGTAGATCACTGGATGCAAATTGTGCACAATTCGAAGAGGCTGGCTGGATGTCGGCGATGCCTTTTGACCGCAAGATGCACTGGGGTGGGCATCTCGAAAGGTGGCCGCATCGTGCGTCCGATTCTCAGACACACGCGAATTTTAATACTCTTGAAGTACCCAGCGATGGTATCCCACGTCCACCCTTCCTCCGTGGATGCGAGGCTTTCATTGGTGTCTTCCTTCAAGTCCTCTGATCTCTTGTACCATTTCCGGTTCGTGGCGCCATGTCGTGGATAAACGAAGTGAACTTGATGATCAGCCTCTTGTCAACTTCTCACTCCTCCTCCGATCATTGACCGCGAAGGTCTATCCATATTCGATGAAGCAATTGGACTGCCTGTTCTGGTGATGGTGGTACGAAACTTTCGAACTGGCTATCGACCTAGGAACACCTATAGCAGCAGAGGACCAAAAGAACCGAATGTCCTCACGTGCAGTGACTCCTAATAGGTCCGCGGTCAGCATGATATATCCTGGTTCAACTGCTGAGGATGTCTTGAACGTAGCGAAAAGAACATTGAATTTCCCACTGACCAGACGTGTAGCTTGCTTGGACCGGGGATGGAACTCTACTGAGTCGCTCTCCGCCGGCCTCAAAGCACAAGGGAAGGGCCGCAGTCGTGGATTCGGGCAGCTTCCGAGGAAGACAGGAAAGTCGTTGTTGCAGTATATCATGGGATAAGCTCAATCGCCCCCTTTTGAGCTTGAAGGCTTGAAATTTAGTGGGTTCATCATTACAATCCATGTGCATCTACATCATAGATTGATCGTCAGTGCTCGCCAACCACCACACAAACGCGAAGGGTTCACATGGGGCACTTACTACTTGAATTTTCGACTACATGTTGTTCTGTGTACCGCCGAAACCGAGCCCCGAGCCCCAGGACGTACTGAGGTGTGCCAGCGTTGTGCCAAACGTTGTCATCACCACCTATTCTGATGCAGAAATTCTGGATGAACCTCAAGTTGCGGTGCCTGGAAAGAGACCTTCCATGAATGCTGGATGTCAGGTATACTACATTTTGCATTGGCGTCCTTGAAGGGTCAACTTTCTTACACCGCTCCATAGTAGAGTCACGGTCGCAGAAAATGAGGCGGACTCGATCAGTTGACGATCCTTTTGAAGCGTTAAACAAGCAGAGTCGAGACTCGGTTCGAGGAGGTGATTAGAAGGTGCGTTGACACCGTGGTTATCCCCGAGAGACGAAGATTGACCATCGACTCCCCAGGAATCGCCCGGGTGGCGGCGAAGTTTTGAAGTTGAGAGCGGAGCCTGAGGCCTGAAGATTCCAGCCTGAAGTTTACACCCTGCAGCCTGTGTTTTGTGACGCAGGTGAAGTTGAAGACGATTCGTACTTCAAGACGCGGCGTATAGTACGCGAGGCGGGCCCGATTCCAGCAGTGGCAACAGGTTGAAGCAGTACTGTATCCGAATCAAAGGCTCAGCTGAGAACGCGAAAAAGCCTTCAGTAATGGGCCGACACCATTCAAGTTGGGCTATCTGAGTCAACTCAACAGTGGCCAGAGCCGTGGCACGGTGACAACTGCCGATTTGCTGGAGTCTGAACTGAGTGCCGCCGAGCTCGACTCCATTGGCCGTCGTCGCGGCGCAACCGTTGACTTTGAAAAGCGTATGTAGTAGTCATTGGAATTGCCAGAATGGTCTTACGTCTGACGATACATCATGAAAGTCACATCAATCAACCGTCACTTGAAACACCGAAATTGCGAGCGGTGTAGGATTCTCGACTCTTTGTTTTTTTAGGATCGGCTTTGTAGATGTTACTATATTGTATCTTTCTTCACACTGAAGACGTTTTATAGGTTCTTTTTCCAAACACTTATGAAGGAAAAAGGGTGTTATCTTTTGTCTCATTATCGTCCTCTCCCGGCACTTGAAACACTGCAAAAATGGTATATCTCACCGTGTGAACAAGCGAAGATAATCTAGGCGATTATCTGTTACGTACTATCGCTCATTACATGATGGAAGCGCTTCTTTATCTAGAGCTTTTTGGTGTTTTTTCTCAGCCTTTGACTTCGAATGGCCGCCGATTTTGCCGGTGCAGTGAGGAGTGGTGGCGGTCTCTTTCGACCTGTAGTGCCGGATCTTGCTTTTTCGTTATGCACTAGCTCTGTCTGCCGCCTCGCTTATCGCTTATGATAAAATAATGATGACACCAAAATGCTCTCGTCTGACTTGCATGACCGGCGTCATCCTGGCAGAAGAAAAAACAATTATCTCCAAGATTGTATACTACATAAATGTTCCTAAGACCCTACTCTACATGTTCCAAGTGTCTGTTCAATTCTAACAGTATTATACGACTACAATTCAGCATTTATTCAGTTTTTCACCCAAGAAACAAGATCAGAACACGAGTAGGAACAACCCATCCTTGGAAATCCTTGGAAAACCATCACCACTAGTGGCAATCTATTCTATCTTGCTCTGACTACATGTAACTGACAAAATGTACTAGGAATTTTGTATTTTAAATATGTGACAGTGGTGTTTCAAGTGACGGTTGAACGTCGATGACTGTATGTTGGCATTGGCTGCATGTGTACAAGTATACATTAATGGAACATAGATGTACATATTCCGTGTTGTTAAATAAATATGTTCTGAAAAGATGTATCCGTGGAAGAGGAACGAAGCCTACAACAGGACCGAGTACTAGCATAAACCTGGCGCTGGAGAATGTCCGTATGCCCTGGAATGGCCAAGATGGTGTTCCTGGATATGCCGTATGATATTCTTGCGTGAATGCGATGAAAAGCACCACTCGCATTCGACCGTTGGAGGTGGGCCGATCATTTTCCTCAGAGGATGAACTTGTTTGATATGCTGAAGAACCTCCTCGCACCGGATGACGACCCCACAAATCTCCAAACTGTTCTTCTCCTTACGCCATCCACAGGGTGTACCCCAGCACGAGGCTTGTGAGCTCTGCGTTGCGGGTGTATGCTCGTCTGGAGTCTGCGTCACCTGTCCCGTATTTCAACAACGTACGACAATAAGGAGGAGTCAACCTACATCACATTGCTCTACACCAGGATGCTGATGCTGATCAGCCTGTGGAATGCTTAAGTCACAATTGCCAAAGGTCTGCCATAACGTACAGGGGGGATGGTTACGACAACTATGGCGAGATCCTCACTGGCAGCGCTGAAGAGCAAGTCTGGTGCATTCTGCAGCTGTCCACTCGGGTATGGGGCAGAAAGGAATTGGATTCCGGCGGGAGCCGAAAATGAGTAACCATCAGCCAGGGATACATTTTGAACTGTCTGTCACAATACTCGATAAATGGTGATAGGACGACTAAGTCTCCGCATACCTCTGTATCAAGACGAGAGTCAATCATAAAGACATCGTTATGCGTATGACCGTGATCCATGGTAACCTGCGAAACGCGTCAGTGCGAAAACGACAACGGTGGCCTTGAACGCACAGCTTGGGAGAACTCGGGGTAGTAAATTTCTGGTAAGCCATGTGGGAAGCATATTTTAACCATTTCCCTCTCTTCGAGTGGACTTCGGAGCATAGCTCAGGACAGGGAGGTGATGATAGAAGGCTGGATGCTAGCTCTACCCAACGTGCACCGTTTTTTATACATGAAAACGAGGATGGAGCGTACAAGGTCGAAAGGAGGCCTTGGATGGCAGGTCCTGGTTATTGGGTGCCATGATGACGGAGTGGAGGCCGGAAGTTTTAGAGTCTGGGTTGTACCAACGTCGTTGCGACCATAGGGCGTATTCCTGAAACAAGTAAGAATAGTCATATTGTGCGAGAAAGGCGGTGATCACGGTACCTGGAGCTTGTCAGTGTGGCCCATCGAACTCAATCTGAGCGAACATTTGGGGCTAGATTTTCGTCGCGCCGTGACTTCGCTCTGGTTTGAGGCGTATGTTCGGTATGATGAGGTAGAAAAGCTCCAACTCCGCGCGGAGATGAACGTCAGAGAACTTGGTTGGTTCATGGAGGCGTTCCATGTCGATGGAGGCATGGGAAAGGATGAATTCAATTGATTCTTTGCAGACAGACTCGCGGGAGACTCCATCGCTGCCATTAGCGGACTTCCTACTGGAGCCGTATGTCAGCGAGTGTGACTGTGCACCTTGGAGGGCTCAAGCCTCGTTACCATGGAGGGGGATATTAGTCAATGCGGGAAGGGGAAAGACCTCCACCATGGGGGACGTGAAGATGATGTTGGATGAGCTGTGCTTCTTTTTTTTTCATTTAGCTCTTTGGCGACACAAATAAGCAGCGCGCGTCAATTGTGCGGATTCGTCGAGTCCCCAATCATCCTGCTAGACCTCCAAGGGCCGGCGCGAATGGACGTCCGAACGCAGAACAGTCATCAACAGACAGCCCTTTTCCCGCCGCTATGGCTGGATCACACAAGGATCCAGGGATCCAGGGATGCAAGACTGTCAGAACGACGTTGGCAGCTGATCGACGCCGATAACGCCAACCAGTTCCCCAGACGGGCCCCTGCTATGCTCCACGCACGGAGGAAGTCCAGGGGAGGCCGCCTCGAAACCCGATCAAATGTAAGTTCCTTGTCCGTTAAACTATAACGCTTTATCAGGGACTAGTCATAGGTGAAACTAGAGCCCACATACGCTCTAGGAAACAAAACGTCACGAAGAAACAACGTCCCGCCCGATCATTGGCGATCAAGAGACTTGAAAGACCAGATAGACCCAGAAGGCCCTCAAAGAACTCTCCGGCGTTGCTCCACCGCAAGTTTGCGTATGTTACGCCGGTGTGGCTCTACTCGGTTCGGTTTCGCCTGCCTAGCAGAGGAACACAATATTCCGGTATACCACCGAGATAGCAATGGAAGTATCTTGTTCGGATCCGAGAGAGTTGCGTTGATTCTTCATTTATACCACGTGTATCCGCATCCTACGAGATCTGATCATATCAGTGACAGCCCGTACTCACTCAGAAGACTCACCACCACCACCTGGGACTTCGACCGGAAGTCAGTACACAAGAGTACTCCAAACAGCTAGTAAAGCCAACCAAGACCAAAGGTGACATTTGAATTATTCGCTGCGGGAGGATATTGCTCATGAGCATCAGGTATACGTTCATTCAGAAGCAGAGGTTCCATCTGAACTAGGACCAGCGTCCACGAAGCCTTCAGTAGATCGCTGGATGCAAATTGTGCACGATTCGAAGAGGCTGGCTGGATATCGGCGATGCCTTTTGACTGCAAGATGCACTGGGGTGGACATCTCGAAAGGTGGCTGCATCGTGCGTCTCCTAATTCCCAGACACACACGAGTTTTAATACTCTTGAAGTACCCAGCGATGGTATCCCACGTCCGCCCTTTCCCCGTGGATGCGAGGCTTTCATTGGTGTCTTCCTGGAAGTTCTCTTATCCCTCTTGTACCATTTCCGGCCCGTGGCGCCATGTGTTTCTTGTCAACTTCTCACGTCTCCTCTGATCATTGACCGCGAACGTCTATCCATGTGCCATATTCGATGAAGCAATTGGACTGCCTGTTCTAGTGATGGTGGTACGAAATTTCTGAATTGGCTATCGACCTAGTAGGAACGCCTGTCGTGGCTTATAGCAGCAGAGGACCAAAAGAACCGAACGTCCTAACTTGCAGTGACTCCTAATAGGTCCGCGGTCAGCATAATATATCCTGGTTCAACCTGAAAATGTCTCGAACGTTGCGAAAAGAACAGTGCTGAAGGTTAACGTTGGGGCCTGGGACTCGCGTAAAAAGAAAAGTACGCGTCACCTCCGACTCGGACGCGGTACTACTAATACTGTCGATCGAGCTTGAAGCTTGAGCGCTTGAGCTGCCTTCCGCTAACTCCCCCATGACGTGGCACTCACGTGAGTCGACTCAGCATACCGCGGCAGCGCAGCGAATTCCAAATCGCCAGTGATCGTCAATGGGCCTGACAAGTTACAACAGAGCCCGTCATGTCAAACTGGTACCAAAAAAGTCATCTTCGAGTACGTGGATATTCTCTAATGAGCCCTCTTTCCAAGGTTCTCGAACATACATTAATGAGATCGCTGAGCATGGTGTACGTGATGCAGCTACGCAAACGGGTATAACGGAAAACGCAAGGTAAAAGATGCCATGTTGTTCGTGGGAAGGGGACTGTCCCGGCAAAGGAAACGTGAGGGTGGTTAAAGGGGATGATGAATTCGAGAAAACAGCAATTAACGAAAGGGAAGCAGAATATTGGTTTAGGGCAAGGAGGGGTGCAGAACGACGTCCGGAACACATCGTGTACATGTATGCTGAGACAAAACCAAAAGATATACGGGGGCAGCAGCGAAAACAGACAGAGGAACATCATAGTGCCTCCTTGACACTATTGTTACTACCAGAGTCCCTTTTCCATTTCCCGCTTGTGAAGTGAGCGCTGAGTCTCCTGAGCGATGAAAGACTCGACGACTTGGTCTTGTCATGGATCTTTTCTTTCCTAGGTTCACAAGACTCTGCAACAGGAACGTCGGAGACGACGGCTTCTACTGCATCGTCGTCGAGCTGGTCGTCGAGCTGTGGTGAGTCGATGTCAGGTGATGATGAAACCCCACCAACGAGCCGAATAGTATTGTCTGGTAGAACGTCATCTTCAGGAGGTGACAATGGTGTACTTGGCTCCTCGTCGTCTGCTGCTTGAGGTATTAGCGCAGCCTCTGGTTCAACGGATGAAGATTGGCTGATAACGGACTCCAGAAAAGCAGCATGAACGAGAGGGTCGGTGTCTTCCTCGCCCATTGGAGATTGCTCCATTGAGGAGACATGAGATACTGCGCCAGGTCGCATTACTTCCCGCACTGAATGTTTGCTAGTAGAGACAACATCTTTGATTGGTCGTCGCACACCGCGATTAGCCTCGAGGTCAACGTCAACAGAGGAGCGAGTCGAATCCGGTGGTGAAGGTAGCGGTACATCATTTACACTCGGTAGATTGACAGGTTGAGGCGCTGGTGGTTTGGTGATTGATATGGCAGGAACATCACGGGTGTCGTTGCCGATCGCTTGAGCCGGCACAGGTAGCTCTTCACTGGATTGCTTCCCAAAGACTGGTATGGGTACCAGCGCTGCGGATTCATCGAAGCTGAGGACACCCAGACCGTGGTTGTCAGGAACCTGGATCGTCGATGAATTAGGCAAAGAAAGTGTTTGCAGAATTCCGGAGGTTACCTTGCCCTTTTCAACAGGGGATGAAAGGTCTTGCAAAAGCCCGGCTTCATACCACTTTTTGACGCTCTTGTCCGCCAATGCCTCCATCGGATTCCATCCTCGGTATGGTCCGGACATGCGTAAGCCACCTAGACCTCCTTCACCTCCGCCGTCTCCTTGCCCGCGCCCGTTCCCGTCATAGAAATATGCTTCGTACCCAAGCTCGTCTTCGCTCCCCTCCCCATCGTTGTTCGCCTGCCCGAGCTCAAAACCATCTCCATTCTCTAGCTCGTCCGCAAAATTTGACAACCACTTTGCCCAACCACCAGAACCGTCGCCGCGCCAGAGGACAACTTTGGTGTCAAAGTCCCTGCCAAAGACGATTACCTGTCCGACACATCCGCCGTCCCCAGGGTTGAGATCCACGCCGATATAGTTGCCAGCCTTGTCAACCACGAGGGGTATCCAGCCACGTTGCGAGTACTCCTTGCGTATCCAGCCATCTGGTATAGATTGCATGAGCTCACGAAGACGGGGGTTAGCCCCGGTCGCCGGATCATCGTCGACCTCCCTCCAGAACCTCCACTCCTCCAAGACGTCTTCGAGAGGGAGTAGGGACAGTCCAAAGAAAAGACCCTCGGGACACCCAGCAGACGACTCGGCTTCCTGACCGTCGACGACAAAATACGACTCTCGAATCGCTTGCGGAAGCGCGAAACCAAACTGCATCTCTATCTGTGCCAAGTCCTGGGGAAGAATTCCGTAATTCAGAGTGTCCCCTAGTTCTGGGTATTCCCTGGCAAGCCAGATTTTTATCCGGTTCCATGTGGTGGCCAATGATGGATATGGTGGTGACGGCGTTATTGCGTCGGTGTAAGGTATATTGTGTAGAGGAAGCAGAGTGGTGGGCCGAGACCGCGAGCTATAGAGTGTTGCGCTCAGACATTAGCTAAATGGACGACAAAGCTACTCACGCTGTTGGCACGTAGCCATACGCACTCACGGGGGACTGAGGAGGGTAGGTATATGTGGCACTGGGGGGATCCGAGGGCTGGAGGGTATCTGGGTTGAACGTATCAGGGTGTGGAGGGGATGTTGTAGGGGACGTTGTTGGGAGAGAGAAAGCTTCGCGGGTGCTCGACATTGCCTGGCCTCGTCGCAGGGACTGCTGTGAACTGCCAGCGAAGAAGTTGACCAGCCAGTTCATGGTAGCGAGAGACCCGGCGGATGAAGAGCTGTTGTTGGTCTAGATACTAAACTGGGTCAAAGCAGCCTCGACGCGTGCCAGATTCACACAAGTTTATTCCCGGCCCGTCAATTTTCAGCCGCAGCAATCACCCACCTCGCCCGCCTAAGCAAACGGAGACAGACTAACAAATTCCTAATAACGCGGGGAATCGTGACTATACATATCGTCGAATAGGCGGCTCTAACGTGTCATCACCACGACGACCTCCTTAGAGGATCTGTTTCAGGTCCTTGGATATGACGAAGTCACAGGCAGTCTTCGCCCTGATTTCATCAACAGTCACGTACGGCGCCAATTCCGTGAGCTGGAGTGTCCCACTGTGTTTGTCGACGTCGAAAACCGCGAGATCTGTGATAATTCGACTCACAGCACGAGCACCTGTAAGGGGAAGCGTGCATTCTTTCACAATCTTGGGGCTGCCGTCCTTTGCGCAGTGTTCCATTGCTGCGATCACTTTCGTCTTGTCTGGATTCGACACGAGGTCCATGGCACCTCCGATACCTTGCACAACTGAGATCCCCCGGCAAATCACGGTCAACGACGCCCGACTCACCTTTCACGAGCTTGCCCGGGATCATAAAGTTTGCAATGTCGCCACTCCCACTCACTTGCATAGCCTGTGGATCGTCAGCGTGTATTTTTCCTGAGAAAAACTCGAGGCATACTCCAAGAATAGTAACGTCGATGTGACCTCCGCGAATCATACCGAAAGAGTCAGCCGAATCTGTCGGGCTTGGCGATCAAGCACAGCTCCCAGTAACCATATGGGAGCCCAGCTTACCGAAGGTTGATGCACCAGGCAGCAGCGTCGCAGTCTCTTTTCCAGCGTTCGTGATGTCTCTGCACGAAAAGTTCAAGTGGGCTAGTCAGGAAGTGACTGCAAGCACTGACGGGTCGGCTTCAATCTCTGACGGGAATGGGCCCATTCCCAGTGCACCATTCTCGCCTTGCAACCAAATCTTGATGCCAGGACGGATATATTCGCTGACCAAAGTGGGAATTCCAACTCCAAGGTTGACATAGAATCCATCTCCTATCTCCTGTGCGGCGCGACTTGCTATTCTGTGGCGAGTGCTCTGCACCGTCTTGGTATCCTTGTCGCCGTTCGCAGACGGCGGAGGCGCAGTGGCCAAAATTTCAAACTGCTTGGTCTCCGTGCATTTGACGATTCGGTCAACAAAGATACCAGGGCAATGAATCGCATTCGGCGACAGAGCGCCAATGGGCACAATTTCTTCAGCCTATACAAAGGATGAAGTAACGACTGAGGAACAACATGTCGTTGCTTACCTCCACGATGGTCAATCTTGCATTCCTTGCCATGACGTTGTTATAATTATTGGCGACATATCTGGAATGAGTACATCAGATCAGCAGCCGGGAGAAACTGCACTAACAAACCGACCTGAACACCAGGTTCCCTGCTTCGTCTGCTTTCCATGCATGCACAAAGGCAACATCACCTGCGATCGCTGGTTCCATGACGTATCGCTTCCCATCAAATACTCTAAACTCCTTTTTATTACCATCAATCATAATACCGTCTCTAAATCCGCCAGCATTGAAACGAATCGGTATCCCACCGTTTTCGACCGCTGTAGAAGCTCCGGTGGGGGTGAAGAATGCCGGTATGCCTGCAGCGTGCGCTCTTATGCGCTCCGCGAGAGTGCCCTGGGGTACGAGCTCCAGCGACATCTTGCCATCCAGGTACATTCGCTCGAGGTATTTGTTGCTAACCAAAGTCAGCGAAACACGTCACCGCCACCAAAGACTGGGTGAGTGACTCACCCTCCGAGGTACGAAATGACTAGTTTCTCCAGTTGTCCAGATTTGAGCATCTTAACTATAAATCGTCGGTTAACGCATCGCACCACCTGCGGATATGTCACCTACCCAAGCCACCCTCGCCCGAGCCGGCGTTATTGGATACGGCCGTCAGCCCTCTCACATCTTGCCTCTTCGAGAGGGCAGTAATCAAAGTTTCTACAGTAAACTTTATGAGTTCAGTTCTCATGGGTCTGATCGTATCAGTCACCTGGGGTACCACACAGTCCAAACCCTAGATAAAACACAAGAGCTCGAGCACGAGGAAACGTGCGCGGTAGTTGGAGACATACCTCCACTCAAGAGGACATTACCGCTCTTGACATCTTTGACTGCCTCATCAGCAGACTCCCATACCTTGCTCCTCTTGGGACGCGGGACCGGGATGCTGTATTGCCTGGCACGAAGGCTAGAGGGATGTAGACGCAACCCCGCTCGTAGGCAAAGCCCGAGTCGAGGTAACATGGAAATGGCATTCTTGAGAGTAAACGTGTGCGGAAAATACGAGAAACGGGCGGGGTACATCATTTTGGGCTTATAACACCCAACGCGTCCACAGTACTTTTATACATTCTGCGGATTCTTGCACGGCATGATCCCGGAAATCCAAGACTCACTGGATAAAGGTTAGCGGAAGCATGCCGATGCAACGAAGGAATACATACATCCCTCGGCAACGGTTTAGGGAAGAAACAATCGGCGCGGATGCCGCGTTTCAGGCTCCGACGATGCCTCTGTTCAATCTCTCCGCGTGAACTCTGGTGCAAAGATCTACACCTCCTCCGAGTCGTGGAGCGCTTGTTCCCTGTCCCCTGCACATTCTGATCAGAAAGTATATTTACCTGGCCAGTCAGCGCCGTCGCTGGAATGCTATTTCGAAGCGGGCATGAGAAAAGATGCGATCGATCGCATCTCTTCGCGCGCCCGAATTTACAACCCTCCTCGCCTCACTCTTTAACCAGGACGAACGCATAGAATTGTTCAGGCTTCTCGATGGTGAGCCCCCTCCAGGTTTGACCCAGCCCATCAACATAAATATACGGAACAAGATGTCAGTTTACTGGGCTTGGCTGCATGTAATGTCCACGAAGAAATTGCATGCCTTTAAAGAAAGCTCGTGAGCAAAAAGACAAGTATTTTAGATCATCCACAAGGAATTGGCTATCAAGCTCAAGGCGAGGTGGAATCTGAATTTGGAGATCGTGAAGTGCTCCGCTCCCCTTCAAGGTTTCCTTCGTTCTCAGCGAAGTGGGGACTTGACAGAGCAGGACATTATTGTAGACTTCTCAATTGTGAGTATATACCCAACAACCGCAAGGCTGGGAGGTTAGTACAGTTGAAGAGCATCTCAACTGTACAATTAGTATAGCACAGAGACGGGCCACCGCTTAGGTCAGCAAAAGGAAGTTGAGCGCGGGGCCACGCGTGCTAAAACTGGGGCCGAAGGTGCGCGGGCCACCGTATCACTGATACAAACAGTTGAACGTTGATGTCCCGGTTCTGTCAAACGCATAAGTACACGGCGAGTCACATGACTGCTTTATGCTTGAAACTTGAAACTTGAAGTTCCATCATCGAATTGAAGCTTCTTTTATGTAAAGATTTCTGTCTCCTCCGAGGTGTTCCGCGAACAATTTTAGCGGTATCAATCAGACTGGTGACCAACACTAGCTTCACAACGTAACACAGCCTAACCCTAACAAGTTTATGTGTGGAGTAGTCTTCAAACAAGTTTCGTTTTTGTCTTTCCCAGGTTCCGCGAGCCGACAGGCGAGCCGGAAGCTCCCAGAGTCTGGCGTGGGAGCTCGGAAAATCCCACCCAGGGGTGGCGCACAACATGGCCACCCAAATTTTTCGTCCTTAGTGATAATTCCCCGGTCTCGTGATTTAGGGGTCGTTCATACAGCACGTGCGCTCCCAAAAGGTCCAAAACGGTCGGGACCGTTCGTGGGAACCCTGGGTGTGGCGAAGCTGCCCTATAGTATCCCTGATGCGGCCGCGGATATTGTTAATATTGGCTTTCCATCATTGTCCTTGCCACTCCTCTACAATGCGATTCCTTACGATAACCATATTTGCAGTCACTAGCAGACTGGTTGCTCTGGTCATCGCGACACCTATACCAAACTGGAAGGCAGGTGGAATGGCCATACCGCTCGCCAGACACTCTCAGGACTCCAACAATATCACTGATCTCGACGCAATCAGTACTCATGGTATATCAGTCAGGGAGTACGTGGAATGAATCGTTACATCCGGTCTGCTCAGGCTTTTTTTTATTAGGAAAATCCTTAGTGGCCTAGATAATTACGAAATGAACACGGGGACGATGCATCCTTTCGCTGTGAGACGGAGCGAGTCCGGACTTAGAAGGCGTGGCGCTCTCCCGCTGACAAGTCATCAACATCTCATGTGGAGTGCCGAAATTTCCATTGGCACTCCACCCCAGGCCTTGAAGGGTAAATTCTCCTTGAATCATTCTAATATGTGTATGTGTATACCCTGATCTACATCACAGTCCAAATCGACACTGGTTCAGCGTAAGTACTTTATCTTGGTTCATACAACTGTTTTTGTTCAAGTTAACGCAGCGATATGTGGGTATTGCAGACTGGCTGTCGTGGGATTTCCGGAGATCGTGATCTCTGGAATCCCGGTTCATCCAAATCCGCTAAGAAAGGGAAGTCATTTCGGCTCAGCTACTCAGATGGATGCAACATCAAAGGTAATCGATATACCGATAATGTAACCCTCGTTGGATTCACTGTATGTTTTATATTGCTTATAAGCATGACCATTGAATTCTGACACCGAGCTAGGCAGACCTTCAGACTTTCGGTTCTGCAACATCGTACACTTCTAAGTCAGATATATATGGAAAATTCCCTGCAGACGGTTTACTGGGATTGGCCTTGCCTTCCATCTCGAACCTTGGTGCTCTTCCGCTGTCTGAATCGCTTGTCGGACAAAACAAGCTAATGAATCCGACATTCTCATTGAAACTCTCTTCGACGGGGGGCGAGATATATGTCGGCGGAGTAAACAGTATGCTGTACGATGGTGACATCACATATGCACGCGTAACAGAACCTGTGAGTCAAAATGGTAGATGGGAGTGGATGTTGCTGACATTGGCCTTTACGTAGGGATTCTGGCAGGTGACCATGGACGATGTTCGTGTAAATGATCATACAATCCTTGAAAATGTACCTGCTATTTTCGACACTGGTTCAAGCTACATCTTCGGAGATCGGGACCGGGTTTCAGAATTGTACAGAAGTCTTGGCGGCACCCTGAAGGAACATGGAGGCTTTGGTTTCTATTACCGTGAGTTCCGATTGTGTTCGCTACCTGGTTTTTATCGACAGCCTGCAGTACCGTGCGACTCTTTCCCAACCGTGAGCTTCACCTTCAGTGGCAGGACGTTCAAAATGCCTCCCGAGGTTATCAAAATGCGTCCAATCGCAGAAGGTTCTTCTGGTTGTTTCAGTGCCATTATTGCCGAACTCGAGCCTGTCGGTGAGATTCACTTCCCGAATCCCCTTTCGCGGCACTCGATGGACTCGTTCTAACTATATGGCTTAGAATTTTGGACCATTGGGGCGACTTTCCTGCAGGGTGTATATAGCGTGTTCGATTACAGTACTTTACAGGTCGGGTTTGCGGACCTCGCTTGAATCATCGCGAATGTTCCCGGTAACACTGTATGTTACTAATTATTCGGAGAGTGCATGTTAAAAACATCGGAGGAGTTGACCGCCGCCGCCCTTTCAGGGCCGTTAAAATACCGACTGTAATTGTTGGCGGGAGTAGGTTTATTTAAGGGAGGACTAGCCGGGCCGTCGAACTCGCCCAGGCGGGAGTCCATAGCACTAACAACGCCTTGCGAACTCACAGCCTTAGTCTTGATATATCCACTCTGATGAATCGTGTTCAATCGCAGGATGCACTCGTACGACTAACCCCCATACATGAGTATTGGGAAGAAAGGAAGGAAACAAACGAGCCACATGCGTTCTTCTTCCATCAGAGCGCCATTCAAAGTGTCAACGCCCGGGAGGAATTCGGATTGGAAAAGTGGGCAAGCACGCGATCGTACCCCACATCACGGGCTGGGAGCCCCTTTTTATTTACGAAAGTTTACAAGCCATATTTGCGATGTAGCAGTATCCCCGAACCCATACAATCAAATTCTAAAAAATCGACCGCAATTGAAGAAGCACGCCGGATCACTGAACTGAGCAGCTTGGCACCGCCTGTCGTACCAGATCTGAGAAGCCTTTCGGGTGGTGTAGCCACGGTAGAGTAATGGGATGCATTTAAAATTGACGCGGCCTTACAGTGGCATTCAAAGCACCTGTATGCACATAACTCGGGGATCATGTACATAGGTTACAGATCCGGCGATACCTTGAAATCGCATCCGGTTTTCGCTCTGACCTCTTCCAAAGTAGCACCTTCTTGCAACTCTGCAAGCTCCAACATACCATTCTTCCGGTCTACGTTGAAGACGGCGAGTTCGGTGACGATCTGGCTCACAGTCCGTGCTCCAGTGAGGGGAAGGCTGCACTTCTCGAGAATCTTTGGACTTCCGTCTTTGGCACAGTGTTCCATCACCACGATCACTTTGGTCTTGTCGGGGTTAGAAACTAGATCCATCGCCCCACCGATACCTGCGCAAAGTCAAGGTGTGAGAAGATAACCACGGAGCAGATTGGTCTCAATACGAACCTTTGACAAGTTTACCAGGAATCATGAAATTAGCGATATCGCCAGCCTGAGAAACTTGCATGGCCTGTCCGGCAAACGGATTTGTGAACGGGTACAAACGGGAAGCAACGTCAGGCAGACTTACACCCAGGATTGCAACATTGACGTGGCCGCCGCGGATCATTGCGAAGGACTCGCTAGAATCTATCCACGGCGTCAGTCAGGGAGAACACGTCGTGGCGACATACACACCAAAAATCGATGCACCAGGTACGAGAGTAACAGTTTCCTTGCCAGCATTGATGAGGTCCCTTGGGGTCGTGATCAGCGACCAGGGCACTAACAAGCCGACAATACAGTCGCACTCACGGGTCGACTTGATCCTTTGTGGGGTAGGGGCCCATACCAAGGATACCATTCTCGCTTTGCAACCAGACGTGCACACCTTCCGGCAAGTGTTCGGGGACGAGCGTTGGCATGCCAATACCGAGATTCACGTAGAACCCATCCTTGATCTCCTTTGCAGCGCGCTTGGCGATCTTGTGTCTTTGGGCCAAAGCAGTAGCTTTCTCGGGGGTCAACGATTCGCTCTTGGCTGTTGATTCGCTTTCGGCCAGGGTAAGATACTCGATACGCTTGGGCTCGGTCGAAGGAACTACGCGATCTACATAGATGCCGGGAATGTGGATAGTAGATGCATCCAAGGAACCGACAGGAACGATTTCGTCCGCCTGGGGAATCAGGTGAACAACCATCATCAAACAGCGAGACCACCCACTTACCTCGACAATGGTCAATTTGGCGTTCTTGGCCATAGCAGTGTTGTAGTTGTTTTGAGCGAACCTAGAGCCGAGACGTTCATAAAGGCGTTCAAGCACGGCACTGTATCCCT
Source organism: Leccinum boreale (assembly GCA_038092235.1). Taxonomy (NCBI): domain Eukaryota; kingdom Fungi; phylum Basidiomycota; class Agaricomycetes; order Boletales; family Boletaceae; genus Leccinum; species Leccinum boreale. The sequence continues at coordinate 165,457 of JBBPPX010000008.1, read as the reverse complement.
CACCGGAAAACACAGTTGCCGACCTCGTCGACTTTCCAAGCCTTGACGAACGCGACGTCGCCGGCGATGGCCGTCTCCATGACATACCTGCGACCGTTGAACTCTCGTGCCTCCTTCTTGATGCCAGGTATCTTGACACCGCTTTCGAAGCCACCCTCGTTGTATCTCACGGGTATCGCACCTTCTTCTACTGCAGTGGAAGCGCCAGTGGGAGTAAAGAACGCGGGTATACCGGCAGCGTGAGCACGAATGCGTTCTATGAGACTGCCTTGAGGACACAGTTCCAGGGCCACTTGGCCTTTGAGATACATGGCCTCGAAGGCCTTGTTCCTACGAGAACGTGGTCATTCCCTGCACGTGGTCGGAAGGAGATGAACGAACTGACCCTCCTGGGTATGACGCAATGATCTTGTCGATCTGTTTGGTGTTGAATAGCTTTCCTGTGCAAGGCTTGAGCCCATCGGTGTGCGTGTGTGAAAAGGTGGTGCGTACCGAGACCGTTATCTCCTGCTCCTGCATTGTTGGAGACGGCAGTGAGTGCACCGACTTCCGTTCTCTTCGCCAAGGCCGCTAGCAGGGTATCTGGATGCATGATGTTCGATGAACATGTAGCAGTGTCAGGGCCATAATCGACGCCGGAATCGTACCTGGGATGCCAGCAAGCCCAAATCCTGTCGAGGGTCCGAGTCAGTGCCGGCAGGGACCAACGAGGGCCCAAGCTCACCTCCACAAAGCAATATATCGCCGGATTTGACGCTCTTGACTGCCTCGTCGGCCGACGCCCACACCTTTGATTTGGGAGCCCGTGCGGGTGTGCTGTAGGCTCTGAAAGTCGCTCTGAGCACGACGCGGGTGAATGTGCCGGCTCTTTGAGTCCGGATACCGAACATGATGGCGAAATGCCTACAAAGGTATGAAACTGAGTGCGGAACGCTGGCTACCCGGCTTTTCTATGAGAGCCTGCAGCTAGCGAGGGAACGTCGTCGGACCTCATCCGACCCACGCTAAAATTGGTCTCGTCATGTCATGTGTGTACACTGGGTCAGGTGTTCCGAAATTACAATATTAATGCTGTCAACGTCTCCTCCCTGGCCCCTTTGGCCTAGCAAACGACGCTCCCGACGAAACCGGCTGCGCAACAGCATTCTCGTTGGCCCCGTTCCCGACAGCAAGCTCCTCCCGAAGGAAAGCCTCCGTCAGTTCCCTAGGATCCGACGTCTCTATCTTCCTGGATGCGAGCACGAAACCCTGCTCCTCGCCCAACAGCTCTTTCACCTGTTTGAACACGGACAAAGCACCCGTCGAGTAGACCATTCGCGACTTGATCGGCGAATCGCTCGGGCATGAGTAGATGAACGCTGCAACACTTATCAGCTTTCGACCGAACCCTTGGAAGTTGGAAGGACTGCTCACTGACCAATATCGCGCCCGTTTGACGAGACGCCGTGCCAGGCGAACAAACAGTAGGCTGTCAGTAGAGCACGAATTCATTAATTTATTTCATCACGTTGCGACGTCCAACCAGCACTTACAAGGATCCGAGGGAGGAATGTTCGCAGAGACCGCCTCGACGTCGTCGATCGATACGCTGCTGCTCAACACAATTTGCTCCTCCTCGCTTATTCGCTATCGCAGACGATCAATAAGCGACGCTGGAACAAGCAATGGGGAAACATGGCTCACCAGGACCACGAGCCGGCTCTCCTCCCCCCCACGCAGATCCCCAACAGCATCCCTCGCATCCTCAGCCCACGTATACCCGACCTTCTGGCTCCCAAGATGATTCTGCCGCGCCCGGCCGCCCTCGTAAGCAACGCCCGCGTCCCTCTCCGCAGCCTTGATGTCCGCCATCTCCTGCTCCCTCGCGCTCAACGGTTTCGGAGCAGCCTGGTGCCGCTTGTGCGCAGCGTAGGCGTCCGGAGTGACGTCCGACTTGGCAGTGGCGAATAGACTGTCCGTGAACACTGTAGACCCGAGCGATTTCGTGAGCGCGCTGCGCGTCGACGCGTACAGCATCTAGATCGTCATTGACACTGAGACCGAGTCACATCCATCGTGCAACGAGATCGAGACTCACCTTTTGTCTGACCGGCGCTCCATCGGGCACGTAACTGACGACCAGCCACTCCGAGGCTGGATTGTCCAACCGGACGAGCACGTAGCACGGCACCTTCTCTTCCAGATGCTCTTCCAAGAGCGCGAGATCGTCATCGAGAGTGCCGGAAACGTCGACCGATTCGACCGGAACGAGGGTCTCTGTGAGTAACAGCGAGTGCAGCGATCGCGTGAGGTTCACACTTCAAAGTGGACCGCAGCACTTCGCACCGTTCTGAATGTTGACTTTGATGAATCGGACGCTTCTTGTCTCGACGGCAGTAGAGAAAGCCTGGGTTAGTTCTTCAGATGCTTTGATGCCCGAGGTCGCGGCCATGGTGGGATGCTGTGGACGAGACTGCGGACGTCCGGACGCGTATTTATCGCAGTCTCTGATCCCGGCCTGGCAGCACAGCCCAGATAAAAACAAAAAAGAGAGATCTACATTACAGATTATCGGAATGTATCGTTACACTCTAGGTACTATAGATGCAACATATGTAGGTCGTACCCAAGATCGCCAAACCAAAACATGTCCGCGTGAAATGATCGACACTGTCAAGGACGGTAGGCAAATTCTTCATTACACCCCCAGAGAACCCATGAAACTGGTGAGGTCCAAGCCTTCATATTCGTCCTCTGTCGGGAGATCTTCTAGTCCATGCAGGAGATTCTTTTGACTGACAGGTCCAGCCGTGTCTTTCACCTCCTTTATCTTCCTCTTCTTTACCGCTGCCACATCTTCCTCCTCCGAGGTCCGTCTAAACAGATCCAGAACAAGGTCAGTGTCCATGGAAGATAGACCAGTGTTCTGCTGCGTGACCACCGAATTCGCAATATTAAGTTTAAATCGTTGTAACCTGAGTGATAGGTGAGCAAGCGCGTAACCTCGGGGACAAAGTGCAAGTACCCCATGATCTTCTCTTCCAAGGTTCCTTTCGTGATCAGCCGGTAGACATTGACGACCTTCTTTTGACCGATACGATGAGCTCGGTCCATGGCCTGCAAGTCTTTCATCGGATTCCAGTCGTGTTCCACGAAAATGACGGTATCGGCTCCGGTCAAGGTAAGCCCTAGCCCTCCGACATGCGTAGTCAACAAAAGACAGTCGATACTTGGATCCGAGTTGAACGTCTGAACGATGGCGTGCCGTTTATTTGGGTCTGTCCCACCATCAAGTCGCATATAAGTGACCGAAGGCATGTACTGCTTGAACAGGTCGTTTTCAATGATGTCCAGCATCTGCTTCATCTGACAGAAGATCAGAGCGCGGTGCTGAGAAAATGCCCCGCTGGCTGAATCCGACACCAGATCGCTCGCTTCCGCTTTACCTCCCTCAGAAGTCACTGAGGAGTTACCGCCAATGCCACAGTCACTCAAAAGTTGGCTAAGAGGTTGATGAGTAAACTGCTGAAGCGGTATGGAAAGTTGGCTTACCGTAGTGCTTGTAGCTTCGGCGCGTGCTGGATATCGCTCAAGCTTTCGGCATTACTTCCGACCTTGGCGAGAGCAGCCATGACCGCGTCGTTATTGGTCTTCAAAACGAGGGACGGATGATTGCACAGTTTGCGAAGGTATTGTAGTGATTGGAAAACGTGTTTTTGACCACCTTCCTTTCCAGATTGTCCAGAAGTCGACGATTGGATAACGCCCTCAACTTCTGCCTTTGCCTCCGACTTTGCAAAGTCGTCATAAAGGAGCTTCTGAGTCTCGGAAAGTTCACAGTAGTAATCCTGTATGATCTTGGGCGGCAGGTCATGCAACACGTCTTCTTTCAAACGACGGAGCAGGAACGGAAGAACTTGTTTATGCAACGCTTCCAACGCCAGAGCAGCTGGATGGAAATCCCACCTCAGTCTCGTGCAAGAGTGCAAAAGTGATCGACTTACCAGCTTCGCCTGTCTTTGTCTTCCCGTCTCGACCAGAAAGAATGGGCTTACTAAATCGTTCATTGAATGATGTCTCCGTGCCAAGGAATCCAGGCATCAAGAAATCAAACAAGCTCCAGAGTTCCAGCACGTTGTTTTGGATCGGGGTCCCTGAAAGAATCAATCGATGTTGCGCTTGTATAGCTTTGACAGCCTTGGCCAACTTCGTCTTTCCGTTCTTGATAACATGCCCTTCGTCCAGGATGCAGTAGAGCCAATTGATATCCTCCAAACTCCCGATATCGTTGCGTACGACCTCGTACGAGGTGATCACAATGTCCATCGTCGCCAGTTTGGAAAGAAGCCTTGATCGCTCTTTCGAACTTCCGGTATACAGGATAGGTCGAAGGTTTTCCGCGTACTTGAGGATCTCGTAATACCAGTGTCCGGTAAGCGTTGGCGGGCAGACGATTAGCGACGGTAGGTGAACCGAATCGGAGGACTCTGTCTCTTCGTGTTTCTTGGCACGTTCGGTGTGTTTACTTGCCAATATACATATCGACTGAAGCGTCTTTCCAAGACCCATATCTACAGACGTCACTTGACGCATGACACAGCAGAGAAAAAAAAAGCTCACCATCGCAGAGAATACCATGTAGCTGATACTTGGCAAGGAAGGCGAGCCAGTTAACGCCCTCTTGTTGGTACTTGCGCAGCTCTGCGTCGATCTTGACAGGCATCGTATATGGTTCAACTTTGCTCCCGTCGAGCAACTGCGTCAAGAATTGCCTTTCATCTTGGCGGCGTTTCAATAACTCCTCTGGGAAACCAGGTGGGTCGGGCAGACCAGCCTATATGCGCCGTTTGAATACATATACGTTCTCAAACCAAAGAGAGCTTACCTCGAGTGGAACCATCTTCACTAGCGATGCAAACGTATTCGTTGCTGTTGATCGGATGTCGTCGTCCGAATCACTCATTCTTCCGAGCACGGGAACAATCAGAAATATAACATAAGGAAGCGCTTTGATGTCGAGCTTTTGCACGATGTCTGACATGCTATAGTAAGCACTTGTCTCACGAACGAGCCGGTGCACGCACGATAGATGGCTTCAACTGCCCCTTGCCGGTTGTAGAGTACGACCGCATCCCCAATCAAGGGGACAATTTCTTCTATCACGAAACGCATGGCTTCCGCAGTCATGACTTCACAGACGGTAGCGAAGCATCGTGCGGCGGTCTGTCGGATGATCGCAAACTTGCTCCGAAGGGCAATGGCGATGGCAGGGAACAACTCGGCAAGTTTGGGCCATAACGCAGGGTCCAGTGCTGGCGAAATGGCCTCGAGAACACTCAAGGAGTCAATGACATCTTGACCGTATTGCTTTTCCATCGAAACGTCCGCTTCTTGGGGAGATTCTGTTCGAGGCATGGTAATAAGAACCGACGCGACCATAAACGGTAATTTGATCGTACCTACACTGCACGCACTCAATAAACCGCCAGACATAGACTGCCACATCTTGGGAATAGATTCGAGGAGGCGTGGACCGAATTTCGCTGATAGCTGATCGAAGGCAAGCCCAGCTCCCCTTCTGGAAAGTTTCGTCTTGGCTATTTCATCTTCTGACCTTACTGGTTCTCCCTTGTCTTGCGTCTCCTTGCTCCCCTTATTCGGCGGGATTTTCGACCATGTGTGCAACGTAAGAATGCCCTTGTAGATCGACCGTGAATATGCGAATGTTGGCGTCTGCTCCACGTCCTGACAGAGGAAAGTGCAAAGGTTCTTCACAATCTTGTCTGGTGGTTGGCTGATACTGTGTTGCACACAGAAGTCGATGAAATTAGCAACAGCGACTGCAGATCGTCTTTGAAGGTCCAGGTTGTCTTCGTTCTATGCATTTGTAAGCAACTGACCAAGCATGGCTATCACAAACTTACCTTGATCCCATTCATGATACCCTTCACCACAGGGCTGACCTTGTCGGGCGTACTTCTGAATGCTACGAAAGCCGCCGCGAATGCAGCCGAAACACGAGTATCATGCTGAGCCTTTACTTCAGCATAATCCTCGATGCTCTGTACGACTTTACGCCTCTTCTCAGCAATAACACCCAATTCGCGTTTCTTCGTCCTACCAAGGCTTTCCTTGAGTTTCGTGTACATGGCGCCTACGGCCTCGTTCGCAGTGTCAATGGTGAAGCAATCGGGCCTTGTGCTCGTGATGTCGATCTCATTTCCAAGATGAGGAATGAGCGAGATGGGAATTTTGCAATCGCTTGAGAAACAATGTAGAAGTGAATAACAATCGGCATGTATACGGTGGAGAGTGAACGCCATTTCGTGATACGCCGTTGGAGGCGATGCCTGGAGAAATGCAAGCGCTCTGGTGCTGAGTTCGCTCGCGAGAGGGAAATTATCAAGGATTGGGCCCGGAAGCGATAAGATATCATGTGCGTGTGCCCATTCTTCCGCCACTATGGCAGCCAGGAACTTCTGAAGCATGCTCGTTGAATCCATATAGTGCAGAAGGATAGGCTGAAAGAGTTCATCGATTGACTAAAACGTTTGATTCAGTTTTTACGCTGGTCACCAAGTACACACGACAGTATACCTTCGACGGCCAGTGTGCAATCAAGTAGGCGAGGGCAGTTGCCGTAGAGACTCGTGCTTGCGAGATAAGCTCCGAAGTGACAAGGGACAAGTCTTGGGCAAGCATGTTCTTGTCGACATTGTGTCTCTCGGGCGCCGCATCAGTCCCATCCTCCGCAAAAGTTGGGTTGTGAAATGTCGAAGTGTCGATAGGAACGCCCAAAGGAGTCATCATGATCGCATACCATTCAAGGACCGTTTGCTGTTTGACTAGCTTCTTGATCAGACCTGGCGTACTCGAAATAACTTCAAGTGCTGTTTTCCAACTAGAGAGTGACGCAGATCTTATGTCCGAGCGCTCCTCAACCACAAGGTTTTGGAACAGAAGGCGCAGAAATGGAGTGGCTATCCAATCACGGGGTAGCGACGGCACCGTCATAAATGAGGACAAAGTCTTCAACACCGCCAGACGGACGTTCGGGATTGTATGCCGGAAGAACGGGAACAAAGTGGGTGCAAGGTCTGATAATGGAAGTCTAAGCGAGGCGTTGAGACATCAGCCACGGGCATCGAAAACATTGCGACGCTCACGATAAAGTCGAGTCGCCAAGGATGTCAATGACTTTGCTGTAGGTAACCAGGTTACCTACCAACAGACGCGTGAATTCCAAGGAAGTCCATAAAACAAACTGCTCGTACCCAGCAGATCCATGACAGTGCCAACACTAGAACTCAGGTCATCTTTCATGTCTCGCAGACAAGTCCACAACACAGCCAAGACTTGATCGAGTGAATCTGGCAACCGCTCAACTAGGTGACCTGCTACCGGTAGCAGACAAGTTGCAGCCACTGCACGGACGTCGTCATCCCGATCGCCGAGCCTGAAAAGATCGTTCAGCAACTTGGACCGACATGTGCGGAGGAAGTCGACGTACCCCAATATAGCAGCTTCTACGATTTCGGTCAAAATCGACCTACCCGCATCACCTGATTCTTCGTCCTTGGGGGCGTCAAACAAGTCGCTTCTGACTGCGACTTCATACTTGATCCCCAGGAGACCTGCATGACGCACTTCCCAGACGTGGTTTCGATCGTCCTTCTTCCCAGCGTTGGCCTTTGATGCCAGGGTAAATTCTTGTCTTATCATTTGCAGGAGGATAGAGTGTACATGACCAACGGAACGAAGGGGCATGTGTAATAGGAGAGAGGCGAGCGTCTGAGAAACCGTCTCACGAACGGGTGCAACAACCTGGAGGACTCTTAACGCCAAACCCGCAAGAAATATTGGTGTTGCATACCTGATCAGAAACAAAGTCGCCGAAGCGATCGAGAATGAAGACGCAAAGAAGCTTTGCTGCCAAGTGATTACACCATTCCTCGTGCGCACGCGCATTTTCTGGGGGTGAAAGACTGTCTGTAAAAGAAGGTGAGCCAAAGGATGGAATCCTGCCAAAGAAAATAACCTCTCATGCCACCAGAAGCGCCTTGTGATTTGAGCAATTCTCGCAATGCCATGGCAGCTCCGTGACGTGTTTCCCATGCAGGTGAGAATAGATCGACTTCAAGGAGGCTCACGATTCCTCCCCACACCCAGGACCCCGGAGGAACTTCGAGGGCATTTGACTGTTGCGGAGACTTTGGAGAGACAGCACCACCCTTTGTTGGATCTATGACAACCTTTTCGGTAGCAGAGGATTTAGGATGGGGATTTGGACTATCTAGGCGCGACTTTGGTGGTTCTTGCGCTTCTGCGGACACGAGACGTGCTCTGCACGACCGTTAACGGAGTAAATGAATGAGGGAAAGGGTGACATACTTATTTGACGGACCCGCCGCGGTGGTATTGTAGCGCGAACCTGCACTAGAAGGGGGTGGAGGAGGAGGAGCCACGAACGCGGAGCTCCCTACCTTTCGTTTCCGTTTCAATCGATTGCGCTCACGAGCAGAGAGACCGGTAAGGTCGTCATTTTCCACCGCGGGGGTGGCAGGGGTGATAGGTGAAGGTACGACAGGGGTGCTGGAGTGGGATCGGGCGGGAGGGGAGCATTCTTTCCTTAGGTTAAAGTCAACTTCCATAGGAGATGCGGAGAACGGGGGATCCTCTCTCTTTATTTGCAAGTCTGCTTCGCTGGCGGCATCGACGTCCGTGTCTACAGCGAGCTCCTTGTCGATATCCATGTCGTCTGCACCGCCTACGGTGTCAAGGAAGTCAAGGCCGAGCCGGCCCATGGCTTCCTTACGGGCCCGCTTGACCTCTGCAGAGTTGGCGAGTATACCGGATGGCTTTGTAAACTCCTTGCCGGAAGAGGCGAGAAGGAGGACGCCCCTTTGCATCAACTCTCGTACGGAGAAGGGGGGAAATTCGGGAGGGGAGTCGGAAAAGTCCTCTGGGGGAGAGACATCGTCCGACTGGGGATGCCAGACGGGAACGAGGGTGCATATTTGGGAAAGGGCATTTGAAGCCGCTGACCTGGTTTCGTGGCTCCTTGAATGCAGAAACGGCAGGATCTAGAAGACGATGTGTGATGTGCGACACAGGACGATGGAAATGCTCACGCGAGCGACTACTGCGAGGAGCTCTGTCCAGGCAGCGGTGTCGCGTATGGACGCGTGGTGTCGGGGAGCCTTGAAGTCGTCCTCGACGGGTACGTCTGTGATGAGACTGCGAGCAGCGAGCTGTGCGATCTGCTTAGCTGCTGTATTGCGCACTGAGGATGACGATCCGGTGTCGAGTAGGAGGAGGAGACGGTCGAGACTGTAGACGTATATGAGCGGGGCAGAGGGAGACTCTACTAGAGTTTATTACCGGGATGTCATTTCTTAAAAAGGAAGTCAGGCTGCGCCGAGTGGCGGGCCGCGGTTACTTTGGGAGGAAAATGATCGTCTGGGGAACTTTCTCACGGTCGTTCCTTCCCGTGGTCCTTTTTATCTTCGCTCCCCGCGTGACCTTGCAATCGATCTAGTCACTTGTCACACATTTCCCTTTTTCAGATTATTACCATGCTCCTCCTCGAATCATACGCCCGCACAGTCCTCCATCCCGACGCCGGCCATCACGCCGACTTCCACGCCGCCGTACGCGCACTCCTCGCCGATCCCGGCCGCAATGCCGACATGGATGCGTTCGTCGCGCTCGCCTACAGCCGCCTCCCCGCCGCCCCTCCCAGCGCTGCCCCCCGCTGGCGCATGCTCTACATCGACGCCTCCATCCTCAAGGTACTCGCGCGCGCCTCCGTGCCCACCATGCGGGAGGACGCAGCCAGGGAGTGCATCGCCGCTCTCGACCATGCGATCATCATCGCCGGAGCCACAACCGACGACACGCGTCGCGATTATGTCGTGTACGACGTAATCAGCCAGCTGCAGTCTGTCATCCCCCGGCAGTACTTCAATACCGCTATATTGGTCGCACAGTCAGCGTCCGTTCCACATCCTCTCTCTACTTCCAGAAATAATGTGCGCACTCTCGCCGCGCTTCCATCTATCGTCACCGCCAAGAAGCACTGGTGTCAAGCGCCGTTTCTGATACGTGGTCACGCTGGCCACTGGCCCGCGATGCATCACCCACATCAATGGGCGTCCCTCGATTATCTTTTTTCTGTGGCTGGCCCCGGTCGCATAGTTCCTGTAGAGATTGGAGATGACTACAGGTCCGACGACTGGTCCCAGAAGCTGATGAGCTGGGAAGATTTCCTTTCTTCACTCATTCTATCACCGAGCCACCACCACCATCACACCATCTATCTGGCCCAGCACAGTCTCTTGAATCAGTTTCCCCGCCTGCGCGAAGACGTTCTTCTCCCCGACATCGTCTACGCCTCCCTCGACTCGCCAGAATTCCAAGCCTATGAACCGCCCCCCGACGTCATAGTCAACGCGTGGCTCGGCCCAAAAGGCACAGTCTCGCCTGCTCATACGGTAGGTTGATACACCCGATGTCGGTGAACCCAGAGTCAGCGCAGTTACAGGATCCATTCTTTAACTGTTATGGTAGGCCTGCGTGATGCTGCGTATATAGCGGAACTTAACTTGCTGCGCTGCAGTACAGGTAGTCGGTCGCAAGACCGTCTGGCTCGCTCCGCCTCATGTTGCACCGGCCATGTATCCCTATCAGTCGTCTGCATCCAGCCACAATCCGGCGGCCAATACGACTTGCCCGCATATGAGTAATACGTCACAGGTCGACGTCTTCACACAGGATATGGAGACTTTCCAAACAGCATTCCCTCTGTTTTGGGCCAGCGTGCCTGACCAGGCGTCTTGTGTGACGCTGGACCCGGGCGATCTGTTGTTCTTTCCCCCAGGGTGGTGGCATGCAATGCGGAGCGAGGACGCGAGCTTCTCCGTGTCAATGTGGTTTTAGATGAAAACCGGCGGTTTGCCTGGAGGTGCCATCAGTAGGAGGAGCGTATCATCGTTTATTTGTTGTAATTACAAGTCCATTTCAAGTACCGGCCGCAACCGAGTTGAGGTCGCCAACATAATAAGCTTGTCTGGACGTACAAAACCTCTTGAAAGGTCGCTCAGTCGACCTTTGACCGTTTTTTTTTCCTTCTTCCATGTCCTCCACGGACCTTGGACAAACTTCTCCGTTTCCGTCCGCAACCCCAAGGAGCGCCCCATCGCCGCCCCCCTCCGCCTCATTAACCGACGCACATCTCGCCGAAGCACTCGCACGTTCGCCAGACAATGGCGCAACGCTGGACTTTACTCACAAAAATCTCACCGATGTCGGCGAGGACGGCGCAGAGCGTTTAGCCACCGTCTGCAGGGGCGACGGATCCATCTCTGACGAAATTTCAATCACCAGGTTTGCTCCTCCCTTGTCACGCTCGTGTCGCATGCACCGAACCTCTCTCCCTCAGGGTGGCACTCAGTTACAACCGTCTCGCAATGCTTCCAACGGCGTTTGCACTCTTGTCACGTCTACGTTATCTCAACCTCAAGAACAACAGTTTTTCTGCTTTTCCGGATGTCGTGCGTGTCACGCGTCTCCTCTTCCATTGCTGGTCCTGACGCAGTTACAGTTGACCGTAATTCCCTCCCTAGAAGTCCTCGACATTAGTAGGAACAAAATCAAACGATTACCAACCCAACCAGGCTCCCTCTCAAAGCTTCACGTGGGTCCTTCCATCCACTTGGTCGATTGCACTTAGACTGGCTCCCGTTTAGATCTTGTGCATTTCACGCAACAAGATCACCCGCCTACCAGTATACTTGGCTGATTTTGCATCTCTGAAAGTGTTGAAAATAGACCATAATCCTATCGAGTGGCCGTCCAAACCATCCATCGAATTGAATGCCCCCCCCAGCGATCCACAAGCTATGAGGGACTGGATCCTTGCATTGCAAAGGTGGCTCCGGGAATACAGCCTACCTCAGCCTCGCCTAGAGATTAAATTAAAGCCCAGCGCAGAGTCTGTCATGAGCGAACGTGCCGCCCTCAATTACTCCATGTAAGGCTTAAAATTAGTCGCATATGATGTTGTTCACAGAAACTCTTTTAGAGAAGAGAGTTTACAGTCCTGGGCAACACTAGGAGAGGACGATTATGCTGGCGGACCCACACCACATGCTCGGACCTTTTCTATTGACGACCATCTTCCTGTACCGCCGATTCCATCATCTTCCAGGTCGGCTATTCACCCGCGCTCTGAACGACCACCGCCGCTCAGGCTGGGCCCATTACCACCGTATGACCTGCCTCCCCGTTCGGCCTCTCCAGAGAGCTATTTGCCAACCCCGGAAGAGTCCGTGTCGTCAACTGACGACGATCATACCGCCGTACCTGATGGCATCCAGCATCAAAGAAGTGCATCATTCACACGCACTAGTCGCGATCGTCGGCCTGCGTTGTTTGGAAGGAAGAGCATCCCGGACTTGCGCATTTCTCCTCGACTCGGCGACCACAGTGCACAGTCACTGGCTCCAGCACCATCCGTCACTCCACCCGTACCATCCTCGTTTACGAACGGAACGCTACGCGACGACTTCACCATGCCCTCCCCTCTATCACATCGGCAAGATTCTTCCTCTTCGTCTTCTGAGGGACCTTCACAACAGAAAATACACATACACAAGCAATGCACGACGACGCCTCCACCCTCGGCATCTCCGACCTCCGCGGAGCGCCCGCAACCGGTTCCTGAAACGGAACGTCATGCCTATTTTAAGCGACTTTCCGCTTTACCCGCAAATGCGATCAGCAATAACCTACCTCCTCCATTGCGTTCCCTAGTAGAATGCGCACGTTCACTCTACTTTTCCGTCTCTCAAGTGTATCAAGCGCTCTCCCACTACATCACCTACACGCTCAACCAGAAACTCTCGTCGGTTCTTCGCAAGGTCACTGACCCGGCTTATACATACATGACCCAGCTTAACGGTGCTCTTGAGCGGTTTGATGCCGTTGCCAAGAAAGCAACGCCTCAACCGCCACTGTGTAGGGCATTAGTAGAGAGCAGTAGGGATTCGGCCGCCGTGTTTGGGAAAGCGATCTCGATGCTCTCTCTCCAGCTCAAGATTTTAGCTTCGAGAGACGACGACCGATACATGCGCTCGCTGGTCCTTATATTCTACGGAGCAACTGCAGAGATATCACACGCATGGCGAAGTATGATACCTCATATTGAAGCCCTCAAACCTTACTTGTCAGATCCTCGCCGAGTTGGTGCTTGCAAGACGAAAGGTCACACCATGGTATCCCCAGTCTCGAATAATGACTCGTCGTCATCGCCTATCAATACAGGGTCGTCACAGTACTCAGGGTTCCACCACAATGTCCCGATTGCAAGATCGCGTCCCACGCCTACGACCCTAGGAAGAACGCGCACTACACGGCGGCATGCCGGTTCCTTTAGTTCAAAGGACGTGGAGATTGGCAAATCATTGCCATCTTATGATCTTCTTCCTATGCCCCCTGCCCTCCCGAGTGGTCTATCGTCTGCAACTCGACGTGTTGTGCAAAGAGGTCCAGGTGCACCAGCTTCAGCGTCCGCCGTTAGCCTCGTTCCCTCGCCGGTGGTAGGAAATACCCATGGTATCCCGCATGCAATATCAGCGTCACTTCCTCATCGTTCTGCATGGCCAACTCGGAATGGGTACCATTCGCGACAAACGTCACAAACCTCGTTGACGGTATCGTCTTCGTCTTCGTCGCCTCAGGTTCCTTTGCGCCGACCAACGGTTGAGATTCCACAGTCTAGAACGTTAGTTGATAACGACGCTTTAGATTCGATGGAGATGGCAGTGGACTCTGCACCGGCTATCTGGGAGCTTATGCTAGAGATGGCGGAGACCATATCGGAGATACCAGGGTTAAGCGAGGATTTCCGTGCTTCGATTGACAAGGCCAAAAGCGTCACGGAACGTCTGCGCGCCAACATCAATACAGTGCGGGCTGGAGATCCAACTGCTGACAGGAAAGCGCTGCGGGACAATGCCCATTTGTTCGTGAAGGTGAGATTCCATTACTACCTGTTTCTCTCCTTGTACCGCACGGGCTGACGGCTTTCCCGCCTTAGATCGTCGTAAGGTTATCTAGCTTCATCAAAACCTATGGTGCATCGCATGCAGTCTTCCCAGATCTTCGATCCAAGTTGATTGCTCTCACTAACTCAACGCAGGAATTTGTCATGCTGTTGCATGTATCATCCTTTTCTCCCTTGAGTATCCCTCTCCCATCCTCGTCGATTGCCTCAGCGCCGGTGCCGTCCACCAACGCGGCTGCTCATTTCCGCGTCCCTGACGACAAACTCGGCGCGAGCCTTTCGCGTAGTTGGAGCACGCATCAACCCAAGGCCCTCAAGTTGGTTCCGCCGGGGTCGACTATCCTTCCGCGTAGCGCCCTCCCGAACCAATCTCAGTTCAACATCACGAGACATCAGATGCCCGTGAGCACTGGCCTTGTCGGTTATGGACAATGACGCGGATTGAAGGCTGGGCCTCTCCGTGCACGGTTGGTACTTTTTTTTGACTCGCTTTTCTTTTCTTATTTCTTTTCTCCATACGTCCCCGAGACTTTGAGCGTCATAATGGCTTCCCCTTTTTTTTTGTTCAGCGATTGTTAAGAATATTATCCATACCTCATCCTGTTACAAGTTCACCCCTGCATGTTAGCGCACCCAGTACATTATCCAGTCTCTCGGCATCATACATAAATTCAATCTAGTAGTTGTCAGTGCTCCCTCGCTCTCATTCTTGTTCCCTCTTTTTTTTTTTTTTTTTTTCTTCCTTTTTTTTCTTCCTTTTTGTTGTTGTCATCGTCAAGTTGGGATATAGGTACGACCTAACGTTCACATATGGATTATCGGAAGTAAGAAGAAATGGAAGACACTGCAGACAGAGCAGAATGTACATCATCAACTTTTTTTTTATTGTTATAGGTGTCCCGAACACAATTATGCATCATGATTAGTATGAGACCATGCGATGTGAAGAGGGCGACTGGAAAGGCTGATGCAGTCAATCATACGTCGAGCCAGCCTTCTTGACCTCAAATTAGACCCGGTAATGAATGTGTTTACCTTCTGGGACTATATGCTACACTGTCACTATCGGCGGTGATGTCATTCCATCATCGCAGCAAGTGCGCTGGATCTGGCGATGAGGCAATCTCCTGACGGACTGATTCATCGCAAAATCGAGTGCAGCTTCATATACAGAGGGAAAAAAACACTGTAGTCTGGAACCCAGCCCGTCGTATGACACAGGCTGCGCTCCGTCTGGTGGTGAGGTATAGTCTATTCCGACGGACTTGCTCGTCGTCAGATTGAGCGCAGGCTCGTAAACTTACTAGTAAATTATCTGACGGGATGGCCGAACGGGCGAGTCCACGCTGTCACTGTCAGCAACCAACGCAGTGGAAGCTATCCGGTTTACGAGGATGAATTCGATCTGGTTATGAGTCAGTCTATCACCCGACGGACATACTCATCGCCAGATCGAGCTCACCCTCATTAGTAAGTATAACAGTTGTAGTAGATTAGATGTACAGCAGATAACTCGGCAGAAACCTTGTTTACGAGCGGGATCGGGCCAGAAACAGTGGAAGAGGTCGATCTTGAATGTGATCGGTTGTTTGGTCAAGGTCTATTCGAGTTGCAGACATGCCTGGAAGTCTGGGATTTGTGATCCGAGCAGGGCCCCTGAGGCTTCTACTTCCAGGGCCAATTAACGAGAGTCTGGGAAGCACGAAGCGCAGCCCAGAGGTGACTTGTCAGTGTGCGAGGGAGAGGCAGCCTGGGCTGTCGGGACTCGTTTGCTGCGTCTGTCGGTCGTCCTTTTTCGAGGATTAGGATCGCATCGGACCCATATTCGGGATGGTACGCGAATTGGACGAGCAAGAGCCTGGCGGGATGGAGGTAACTTCCAACTATAACTTTTCAAGAGGGAGGGGATCTTACATACAGATTCTTATCTGAACACGATTTTTTCACACGATCAGGTTACCGCGTCAAGGTCACGGTTTCCAACGGCCCAGGTCCCACCTTATGAAAACAACATCCATTATGTCTCGGAAACGCGTCGCAGTCAGTACCATTGCCAGCGCTGGATCCAAGAAACGCAAGGTGGAGATCAAAGCAACCATGTCAGCGCGCTCCGTCGTCCTTAGACTCGGCACCATGCTGAACCATTGTCATCCTAGGTCTACGGTCGCCGTAACCACCGACGGCGCAGGCGAGGCAACTGAAGACCTGAGCGATGTTATTGAGAATCTCGAACGGGACACGATGGGCGCGTCGTGGAGGACCGCGCTCCAAGCCGAATTTACAAAACCCTACTTTCGCAATGTGCGTCTAGTGGCCGCGTGCGCGAAGACTCTAGAATACTGATTTGGCTCGCGTAGCTCAAGGATTTTTTGATTCTAGATATCAAATCGCATCAAGTATACCCGCCAGGCGAGTGCATGCATCGCAATAGTTGAGATCTACACGCGAACCTGCGCGCGTTCACCTAGCTAGAGACATTTATTCGTGGTCCCGGTTGACGCCTCTCGATGGCGTCAGGGCCGTCGTGATAGGACAGGCGAGAATCTTTTCCCTCGCCTTTCCTGCCACAACTCACCCAGCTTCAGGATCCATACCACGACGTCGGCCAAGCACACGGTTAGTGACGCGTTACTATGCGAGTAAGGTCTCCAACGACGCTGGTATGCCAGGACTCTCCTTTTCCGTCTTACCACCGACGAAACTGCCTGGATCGCTCAAGAACATTTATAAACAACTCGCCAACGATATTCCCGGTTTTTCCCCTCCTAAAACAGGGTCAGTGACCATCAGTCAAGCTTCTCCCTTTTTGCTTCCCGTCTTTCTTTCTCCTCGCATTGCTGAACCCGTACTCTAGTAACCTCACTCCGCTCGCTGAGAACGGCATGCTGTGGCTCAATACCTGCCTAACCGTCCGCGCCCACAAGGCCCATTCGCACGCCAAAAAGGGATGGGAGTCCTTTACGGACGCTGTCCTCGAAACTGTCTTGGCGCGCGCTAACGACGCCGGTCGTGGCGTCGTGTTTTTTGCTTGGGGGCTTCCTGCGCAAAAGACGTGCGAGCGGTTGCGGATTGACGAGGTCAGTCTAATTTCTTTGCGCGTTGCTCGGAAACATGTGATAAACGCTGACACCTGTGATCTCGCACCTGCTCGTGGTTAGAAGAAGCATCTGGTGTTGAGGTGCGTCTTGTGCCCGCTTCACCTCAGCTATTCGATTCGGACTGATGTGGTGCATACACAGGTCTGCCCATCCATCTCCTCTCTCTGCACATCGCGGTTTCATAGGAAACGGACACTTTAAACGGGCAAACGAGTGGTTGCGAGATCATGATAGAGAGGTAATTGACTGGACGGTACTGCATTCGTCGGCGATGCCCCTCAAATTTTGAACTCTCGCTGCAATCTGGATGACACCTGTTATGCATCCTCATACCTATGCTCTGCAGTCTATGTATTTTGTTCACGTGACCTGGTTGAAGGTCTTATGCGGCCTGCTGCTGTATTCGAGGAGCGAAAGACGTTAAAAATATATTCAGGCCAGTCACGTTTTTCCCTTCGTTTTCCTCGCTCCACTTCGAACGGACCTTCACCACTTGCTCTATCCATCATGTACATTGCCGTCACCCCGAACTCGTGTCCGCCTTGAACCCCACCAAGGCACAGCGGCATTCAAACCTAGAGCCGTTCGCTTGTTGAGTAATGAGCTGGCTAACGTCAGTTTCACGATCGGAATTTCCACCCCTTCTGTTCCACCTCCGTTTCTCGCGCATTGAAGAAATGTGATGGTCATTGACACGTGTATTGCATCTGCTCGTGACGGAAGCATTTGGTGTTGAGGTGCGTCCTGTGCTCGCCTCGCCTCTGCCATTCCGTCCGGCCAGATGCGGAGCTGCATAAATAGATCTGCACATGCATCACCTCTCTCTGCGCATCACGGTTCCCTGTGAATTGGAATGGATATTTTAAGACAAACGAGCGGTTCCGAGATCACAATGAAGAGGTAATCGATTGGGTGGTACTGGATTCCTCGGCGATACTTTGAACGCTCGGAAAATATATTCGGTCGGGTATATTTGTTCACGATGCTGATAAGTCTCATCACTTGACTCATTCCCTTCATTTTTCTCTACCTCACCGCTTGCTCCATCCATCACGCGCACGCGTGACCTACCTCATCTGAACGCCCCTGTGCCTTGGTGGAGCATTTTACGTTGGCAGACACGAGTCCGGTGTGGCGGCGAATGGTGATGCATTCACGTTCGACTGTCAAGTGGGTTCCAAGATGATCGTCGGAATCTGCAGTTCCTCGATCCTGCCTATCCTTCCTCCAGCAGGAATCTTCGGCAGTGATTTCTGATTCACTGTACAACTGTCCAAACATATCTTGCATACACACCGGATTCTCATTCCATATACCAAGTTGTTGACAGGTGAACGCGCACATCGAATAACTTGCACATTGACCCACCTAGATGCGTTTAATCGTGATCCCATCAAGGCAGTCGTGATAGAATAGAAAAGAACTATCTTCTCTTTCTTCTCATGTCCACGCCACGATGGCCGCCAAGCATGAGGCCAGTCGGCCACACAATATAAGTCACACCTATCTCTTTCCCCATGCGTTACTTACTAACGGTAACAAATTTCGAACATGCGGTCACTTGAAGCACTGGATTCATTACGTATCCATGATGCAACATTTACCAAATATTTGGGGAAGTGATCGTGGTTAATTCGGAAGGATGGTATCTACGCACGGGGATCACAAAGCTCAAACGTCGGGACTTTTACAACAACATTCCCCGCATTTACTTAATCCAACATCTGACCGCATCGGTCGGGAGTCCGATACATACAACTCGGATTTCCACTAGCTCTCCACAGACACGATTTCTGTTCGAGGAATAGTCGAATGCCGATGGATTTACAAACAGCGTCCGCAGCTTGCATAGTATAAGCGATATCGACCTGCAGGGGAAGAAAGGATGCCATGACGGTGGAAAATATCAATCATCCCAAAGGTCGCAACGGTGCAATTAATTTCGACTTACTTTTGTTTCCCGATTTCAGCTTGGCCCGACGATGCCCGAGGTGGTGCTCGCGAACATGACGAATAAAGTTTTTACAGCTAATCGGACTGTCACAGCCCTCCCATGGGCACTGAATCTTGACGGAATTCTTTCTTCTTTTGATACCGTGATCGCTGAGATGCTTTGGAACAGTCTCGCATGCAATGTTGGCACCACAGATCTTGGAGGTCCACCTGTCAATACACCGACAAGACATCATCGTTCCGCATGAATGACTCGGAGCAGTCTGTGTTCCAGGTAAGAACATGGGCACGATCGCAGAACAAAGTGATACTTTACTTACTCCGTGAACGTTGTCACGAGTGGCCTCCTCATCTGAGTCGGCCTTCCTTTGACCAGAGACTAGATACGCTGGGTCCAGCGCATGGCGGAGTTCGCTGTCGTATGGAGCAGACACTGGCATAAGCTGAGGTAGAATCAGGTTGAGAAGTATCTCAGTACCCAGCAGCACGTTCGGGGTAACTGACTATATATAACCGCTGCATACATTCATGTGCATGGGCCCTCCATGCTCCCTGTATATCACAGATGGCCTAGCAAGATAACAAGAAAGTTCATATTTGAGCCACCCACAAGGATTTACAGGACTATCGCCATGGAACAGTTCTAAAATGGCAGGAGACGCACTGGGTAGTGCGAGGGCTCGGATATCCCAAGCCATTAATCCAAGAAGCGCCGGCTAAGGATAAGCCAAGGTGCACACTTCCGGTGATATCGAAATCTAGCCATCCTGTGCCCTCCACATCTTGAACGATCGGCTACAGGGTGTTTCTTGAGTTGTCGATGGATACTGGGTCCAGCCTATCTTTTCGGAGACTCGGAGGCAATGGAGCCTGTCAGCGAATTACAGCGGTTTTCATCTATACTTATGTAGATATGAAAACCGCTGTAATTACGGGCCCGTACAAATTACCGCGGATTGAGCGGATTAGTCCGATGTTACAATCCTCGAAACCCATTTTTTGGATGAGATGCGGCGTATGAGAGGCACAGGGCTTCCAAGAACCACTTGATTGGCATGCGACACGCATGGGAGGTGCTTTCCAGGCTCGGACAGGTGTATGATCGGTATGTGAATTTTGTTGACCAAGATTTTGGCTAGTCAACGAAAGAAAACATTTCAACGTAAGTACACCACCGGGTTGAAAATTTGAAATGGCTCACTCAAACCTAGACGCTCGTCGATTCGTTGCGCATAATTTATAGCGTCGGAATAAATTCCACTGTGTGTCCGAGTTGTAAACCACAAAAGTCCAGGAAGTAGTTGACTCGATAGGTAACCAAGCGCTTCGGCGGGACCAAGGTGGATTTCCTAGTCACTGCAAAAAGGCTGTCCTCAGTTCGTTTCCGGAAGGACCTCTTTTTTTTGGCTGGCATTCGAGAGTTTACGGGCTGGAATCGGCACGGGGCTGCGAAATCTGAGGTGCGGTCGCGGTCAAAGTTTCTTCCGAGGAACTCTGTTTTGATCATGGTTTTTTGGAAATAGCCCCTTTGTTCAAGCGCCTTGAAGCGCTCTCATCATTTCCATCAAGAGCATTAATATGGTGTTACAGCGCGGTTCAGCGGAGCCTTTAACATGCGAGAACTTTCGAAACTGGGGCTTTTGTTTTTCACGGGATGCCGTGATACCTTCTCCCGCGATGATGAGATGCTCGGAGATAAGCAACCTTACTTGGGAACACCGTAAGTGATCAAACCCCTTCGCCACCGTTAGTACCGTTACCCCATCTAGAAATAAGGAGCACCACAATGACTCGGAGGAAACTTTGATTGGTACTCGACAACCTTCTTGAATTTCAATAACGAGCATTTACATCATGTCAGCTGCGCTTTGGACTTTTCAAATATTACAACTACTTCCGGTCCATGCCAACTTGAGTGCTGCTAGCGGAGTTGATCGAGATCTGCCTGTGGGTCCGAGTCTAGCCCCACCAAGTTCAGCCTAAGTGGCTTCTGCCTGAGATCTCCCGAGATCCGGGGTATGATGGGTCGAGCAGGCCCAGATCCCAGTCTTCGAATGCCTGCCAAGCTTCCATCTCTGGAGTTGCCCAAGGGCCTACAAGTCCCATTCAGTAGCTGCCAAAGTGCAAAATTGCACACCGGACCGTGATTCGGATCGATCGAGTGAAGACCAAGCTTCTAGTCCCTCATTCGATACTGTACACATGACAGCATGCATACTCACTTCCACAATAACGATGTCTATCGGCTACATAGAAACTCCCGCTGAGGATCGAAAGCTAGTTTCCCAACGCTTATGACTGATAAAGGAACGTGTTCTGGGGCACGTTCATCCACGGGGAACTCGGGGGTTGCTCGACTGCGCTCGACCTCAACACTGTAACCCCAAAAATGTCAAATATGGGATTTTCGAGCACACTTGAAAAATGACACGCCCACACGTCATCCCTCCTGTCTTTGCTGGGGGAGGCTCCGTACCTTCTCACCCGCGCTCATCCCGCTAAGTGCGTTTTACAGCGTCGTTCGTGTAACGCTCCTTCTCACCCGTGCTCGTTGATGTCGCTAGTCATTGTTTCGAGCAACCCAATCCCCCTACTACCCATGTTTTGCGGTTTTGAATCACCGAGTTCTCGCTTAGTATCTCAGCGCCTCGTTCCTAATCCGATTTGCTTCATATGGTGGCAGGCCACGTGAAGTTCGTGTTTGCCCATTCACTCCTTATCTTCGGGCGCTGAGGACAATTGAAGCCATTTTAATGATGGTTAATGATTAATGATCCCCGGTGTCTCATGTCAAACGCGGTGCGACAGACTTTGAGTGACATTTTGTGACAGGCCAACATTGGTTAGTGCGAGATTTGAAAATACAATCAGATCAATCGTATCGGTCGTTTGTCGGTCGTCAAACAATTCTCCGAAACCCAGATCGGCCACCACCTCACCGCCTGAGGCTGCTCCATCCGCCTGCTCCAGCCCCTCCACTTCCACCCATCCCTGCACCTGCACCTGCACCTGCACTCCCTCCCGCCCCCTGCCCACCACCAAACCCACTCTTATCCCCCGACGTAAAATACCCAGCAGCAGCAGCCGCGTTCAACGCCCCAACGTCAAACCGCCACGGCTGAAATTGCCCCTGATGCCCAAAGTTTCGCGCAGCAGCCGCAGCCGCGAGCATGTTGAATTGTTGGGTTACGTTCGTCGTCGTCGTCGGCATGCTCGGCATTGGGAGCTGCATCGACGGCATTGGGATCTGACCTTGCCCCTGTTCTTGTCGTTGTCCGTGGGGTATTGTGTGGCCAACCGTACCTTGCGTTTGCCCTGAAGAAGACTGCGCCGGGGGCGGGGGCGATGCTGCACTCATAGCAGGAGAGGTCGCTGTCGGCGTCGTTGGCAATGGTTTCCAGTTCTGTCAAAAAAAAAAAAAGAGGTCGGTCGAACCAACATCATAAAGATTTAGTATTCTCAACGACGAACGTGTTGTTTCCCAGCCCGATACAGCTCCTCCAACTTGTCGTCAAAGATGCCCTGCTCCTCGAATTCATGGTACGCCTTGTACAACCTCAGTGCAGAACGCGCATCCTCGATCGAATCGTGAGTGTCCGTCTGAATGTTCTCCCCGAGGATGAACCATGACAAGAAACGGAGGGAGAGACGGCGCTGGCGGTTACGCAGAAAGTACAGGTCGACCGTGTCGATCACTTGCTCGGGCGGAACGAAAATATCTGTCGTTGTTCCTCGAGTTTAACCAGGGAAACGTCATGGACAAGTCAGGAACTGTTACTGACTGATGATCCGAAAATCTTTGGAGAGGCCGTGACCGATGAATATACATCCTCCATCGACGAGCAATCGCAGCTTCTTGTACACGAGCTTTAGCGGCGTTAACGTGTGTCTTGACAAGTGTGGGTCCAAATCTCCGACTAGGTGCGATGCTTAGTCACGGAGAGGTGGAAGAGAGGCAGCGCACATTTGATTCCCGAAAACTCGGTGAGATAGTCGACGATGACCTCGCTCGTGTGAATGTGGTCGTCAATAAATGGGACGCCTTCTTTCGGACCGTCCCCACGGAGGACCGAGACACGTGCAAGACTGAGGCGAGCAGGACGAATGATACGGTTTGTACCATCGGATCTAAACTCTGTTTCTTCCTGTAGAGCAAAGATAGGCGTTTGAAATTATGAAAGGAGCCAACTCGACCCACCTGCTGCATCGACACGAACTCGGCATCAATTGCGACCAACGTTCCGGGCTTGGGCAGCTCCTCGAAGCGTAAACATTCATGCTTGATCGAATTCTTATCTCGGTTGCTGTGTTGCGCATCCATTTCAACAGTTGAGAACAATGACGAGGCCAACAAATCGGTACTTACACCGATATAGACGTATCGCGACTCAATATTGAGGGATCGAGTTCATCGGGCAGACCGCTAAAGTCCAGCTGGGGGCGCACATCTTCTCGTTCGAGATACAACACGGCGGGGACCTACTTCCCGGTGAAGAAGCGGAAAATGAAACATGTGTGGTGTGCACGAACCTTCCAAGTACTCGGAAAACTCAACGCCTCGTCCTCGGAAATATTGCGAACCACAAAATCGTTGAACAAGAACCACGGGCCTTTGAGATGTGGTTGATTTTCCGCTTCGGGAACTGAAATGGAATTAGATGTGCAAAAAGGAAATCAATCAATGTGGCTCGCCCTTCACGATCGCAACCAAGTGTGAGTGTTTTGCTTTTGTCGTGATCTGACAGACGATAGCCTGGAAATGTAGGCATAAACCATAGACACCAAATGTATGTTGATATCGCATATACGCACCCGGAGCTCATAACTCACGCTCTCGGCATCATCCATCCCTTCTACCTCCCCTCTGACCTCAACCGTTGGGCTCAGGAACCTCCCAGTTCTGGTGTCCATCCAATATTTAAGATTGTCCTCGTTGTATACACATGCGTTTATCGCCAATATGGGCGGGAGATCCATGGTCGGAATGGAGCGGCGGGAAGAAAACGTAGCAAACTGCTTGCATGTCTGACAGGTAGCTTTATGGGACATCTGGCGGATCAGGGATGCACGGAGAATATCAGAAAAGGTGGCCTGAGGCGGAAATTCACCCGGAAGTGGCTGGGTGTGAATCGTGTCAAGGACTGGAAAAACTGAAATGAGGTTTACGTACCCTTCTGGGATAAATCATGTCGACGACGTGCGTCATGTTCTCCTTCTCCCTGACGGCCTTGCAACTCATACAAACGATAACATTCTTTGCGTCGATCCCCAACAATTGCGTCACAGGGGCTGCTGCAGGTGAGAAGGACGTATTTGCGCTTAGATGGGTATCAGCCTGGAATGCGATGGCGGCGGACTGCGGTGGAGGATGGGGAAAGATCAGGGGGTTATGAGGGAAAGAATTGCCTTCCGAGCTGAGATGGTCGACAAGGAAACGATGGAACGATTGAATCATGTGAGCATAATCGACCTCGGTAGGCTCGCGACCGTAATCGATCAGCTCCAGTTGATTTTGGGCTAGTTTTCATGCAGTGACTTGCGAGACTTTGGGAATGATGGGAAAAAAAACTTACCTTGAGCAAGAACGCCGACCGTCTTGCAAAAGTTGCTTGATTGGCAATTGGTGCCATGGGCATCCTCGAGCATGCGTACGACAAAACCGAGCTCACAGAGTAGACAATGTTCTCTGGGACAGTTTGTGGTGATGTGCGACTTGGCGAGCTTTCTGATGGGAAGAGTGTAATGCATCACCTGCAATACCGGATTTGTGTACGAATTCAAGATGTGGGTTTCCAGACCACTACATGCAGTCTTGTTGTAGAATCTGAAGGTAGAGGTCAGATCGAGGAAGAGGTGTATCTACAACCATGTACCCGAAATCAAAGTCTTCTACGCCGAATTTTGAGTATTCGATCTCAACTTTGCGATATATGCGGGGCACCTCGTCGATGCTATCGTCGATGGTGAGGTGTTCGAGCTCGACCTACATTATGAATGAGCCACATCAATACGACGTAAAGTGGATGACAGACATCGTCGTCACGCCTTCCTTTTCCGCTTCTGAACCTGGCCTGATCCTTTGTACTGGAGACGACGACGCGGTTTCTCCGACCCCTGAGTTCTTTTGGAAGGGCAGCATATGCAACGTTGTCATTGATTTTCATTTGTGACAGGATTTGGGGAGGTATTTTTGCAGGGGGCGGGAAGGGAGGGTTTGTTGAGGAGAGGAATTGAGGTGTCCAAGAAGAAAGAAGGGATGTGGTGTGGTATGGCATACCGATCGAGTTGAGAGGACTTGGAGTAGTTGGTCAGTTGAGGGAGATGAAGCTACAGGGGGGAAACATACGTTGAATCGGACCAGTTTATTTCTGGGGGTGGTTCGGAGACGTCTGCCCATTCGACAGCCTGGCCCTGGAAGCCGTTGAAGAAGTGCTCGGACGATTCGTCTGCCGCTGTGAGGAGATGAATTGTACCGAGTGCATCGCCGAAGGCCAGGTATGAGCCATTTGAGGAGGCGGCGGCGGATGTGATGTATGATGTGGTGTCAAGCTTGAAGACGGGTCGGAGAAGAGGAGAGGAAGGACGAATTGGGCACGCACATGATAGAAGCCAGAGGTGTTTGTATTTGACGCATCTACGACGTTTACGAGACCTTGGGCCGAGGTAACGACGAGGCTGGAAGAGTGCTTGGGGAGTATGTTGATAAAAGCAGGACCGTCGGAAAAGGGAATAGGAGGAAGAGGTCTCATGTAACGCAAGTCGTAGACCTTGACGAGGGGGTCTGGGAATTCGTGGCCACGTCTAGGAGATGTGAGGTGAAAGGGGAGGAGAGAGAAGAGAAAATGGACCTTGAACTCCAGCCGATGGTGAAGAAATAGTTGCCGGATACTTGGAGATCCTGGATGCCGCTGCCATGTGCGAAGATGGCGCTTTCACCATCCTCTCTGCGTATTGCTGTGCGTGGATCATGTATGCGCACGTACCCATCGGCGGATGCGCCGAGCAAGATGGAGTGGGAGAAGTGGAGATGAGTGACGTGGGAGGGGATGGGGGATTGACGGAGGACGGATCCGGTGACGGCGTTGAGCAATACGATTTCCGGTGCGGATGTTGCGGCGGCGATGACGTTTGATGAGAATACGGAGGGGGTCATTGCAGAGACGGTCGCGGTCGGATCGCTGGGGTGGGTGAGGCGGGGCCGGGACGGAGGAGACGGAGGAGACAGACCGAAAGTACCACTTGTTCATGCCGCCCTTTGCCCATGCGCCGATTCCGTGTCCAGCGAGGCCGAGAGCGCGTACATGGTTGTCGGCGACGGCGATCTGCTTTACGGGGAGTGAGCCACCGACGGGGAAGGAGACGCCGCGAAGGCCGTGAACGGAGTGGAGTGCGAGGAGAGTTCCGGCGTTGTCTCCGGCCCAGATAGAGTCTGAGACGGGATCAAATGCGAGCGCTGTGACTGGCTGACCGCGCAGAGACTGGATTGCCTGCGCTGTGCGATACATTGAGATGAAGAAGAACGATCATCATCACGTGACCGCACTTTTTACTTACCATTATTACTACGGGGACTGTCATTACTACGACCAGCCATGCAGAACAACAACCAGGCCGTTCCATACCAGGCCTACAGGGTAATTAAACCCATTTCGAGTACACAAGTACACTCGCTGACCATAGTACACTAGTCAAAGCGTCATTCGCGCTCTGTCTCGGCTGTTCCCATCAGCGCCAACGTCCCTCCACCGTCACTCGCGCCCGTCGAACGCCGCCCGCTTTCTGCCCAGTGGGATTCGGAGAAACTCGTACTGGACATCGTTCCTCCAGTGCGTGATCACCCCACAGACGAAACCTCTCCTCTCCCAGAGAACCCGATCCCACACGTCCTCCCACCCGTTAATGGAAAGCACAAGCAACAGCACGACCCTGCAGCGGACCCGATTCCCGAACTCTCCCCAGTTCCTTCCTCTCCACCCACCGCACAGAGAAAGTTATCCACCTTCCGCCGCCTACAGCCTCCCCGCCAATCAGCCGCCCGTGCCCCCCTCCCTTCGTCCCCCCTCAGACCCCCAGAATCTCAGTCCCGAACGCCCTCTTCATCCTCCACCATCACACGCCAGCTCGATCTATCTCCTCCTCCGCCACGCTCTCCTCTGCTCCATACACGTGTTCCGTCTATCAACTCTGTCATCGGCGACTCAAACCGCCCGAGTCCTTCCCACACTCCCAGTTCCTCCTTCACAGTACCAGTACCACAGCCACCCAGTTTCACCCCCTCCCCCGTCGCATCCCCTCCCCCGTCGACCTCGTCTCTCCCTCCACATGTCCGCTCATCTGCCCCCTACCGACCCGGCTTCCAGCCTAGAGGCGTGTATCGCCACCGTACAGACGAATTTACCCATGCACGCAAAGCCAAACAGGACGCTACTCGTATCGAGCGCACCAAACTCGAAAGGCGCCTCGAGAAACTCATCCATCTCCATTTCCCCATTCAGCCGAACAATCCAGTGGCACCCAGAAATGTTCTGGCTGAACGTAGAAGATCTAGCATATTCGATTTAGACTTGGAGTACCTGAGGAATATGGACGCAACCGATATTTGGAAGGGTGTCGTACAATCCCACGCGTTGCAGGGTCCAAAGGCCGACACTCGAGGTATGCTATCACACTCACCTTGTTTCGTCTTCCATACGCATTTTCATCTTTAGTCGCCGAACAGCGCATCGCGCCTTGGCAGCAAGACGCCGCGGTCTCAAAGTGTCCCATGTGCAAGTAAGTCGACTGCCCCTTGGCTCCGTCCCACCTAACACGTCCTTTTTTCAGCGCCTCTTTCCACCCTCTAACGAATCGTAAACATCATTGCCGTCTTTGCGGCAAAATTATTTGTTCTCTCCCTATCAAGCGTCCTCAACGCCCCGAGCCGTGTTCGATATTATTCATAGTAGATTCGAAGACGCGGCAAATAGAGCATGTCGGAGAGGGCGTCGATTACGGCGTAAAGAGAAGGGCCAGTGCGGCAGCCATGAGCAAGGGAAACGGTAAACAGAGAGAAAAGAACGAGACTTTGCCAGATGATGAAAAATTCCTAAAGGGGGTAAGGATATGTAGAGATTGCAAACCTATCCTCTCGTGAGTCATCGCCACCCCCGCGCTTCTCTCTCGGGGGAATGCATATTAATTCCACGTCCTACCCCCGCAGGCACGAGCAGTTTTCTCAGCAGGTTTCGTGCATATCACCATTGGTTCGGCTGTATGAGGTAAAGTATCCCAGATCGTCACGTTGATAGTTTCCAACTCGTCATGGTCAGGCGTTCATTAATCTCGAGCAAGAGATCGAGGAAGCTCTTCCACTATTCCAGGAATTGCTCCTAACGCTCAAGTAAGCACTAACGCCTGCCACATCCTTAAAACTTAGACACCCGCCCAGCTCGGACTCCCCACCTAGCAAAGAAGCCTCCGCAGCCCGCAAGCGTATCCTTGAGGACTTCGCCTCATACGAGGCGCTCGCCAAACGTATCCGCAAGATTCCATGTTCTCCCGGGAGCTCTCAGGATCGCGTCCAACTTGCGATCCGCACTCGGGCAGACTTTTTCTTGCAAAAGAACATGTTTCCTCTCCAGGTAAGCATTCCTCGCCTGTTACATGCGACTAACTGTGACCATGTTTCCCAGTCTCTCCCCAAAGCAAAGAAACCGACTTCTTCACCCGACGCTCCAGCACCGCTCGTGGACCCTGATTCAGAGCTCGCACATGCGCTCCAACCGCTGCTCGAACAAGAGGCACTCCTCGAGTCATTTGTCGGCGAAGCGATGGCGCATCGCAAATTTGAAGATGCCAAAACGCTCAAGACAAATTTGAAGGAGATTCGGGTAGAGATTGATAGGATGATGGAGAACCGGGCCGGGAGTGGGAGTACGTAGAGCATGGGACTACTCGTTTATCTATACTAGGGATATCGTCATGGAGGTTATAACTCGCATATTTCTTATTGCCTTGGTGATGCGACGTCTATGTTGGACAGCGCACAATTGAATGTCGTGTTGCTCGGCTAACGACGATACGTATCGCTCTCAGACTGCGCGGTACCGACAGACGCTCGACGACGTGGCAGGGGACAGGTACATACATAGTCTCGTCCCCAGACGTGCTGGAGACAGCTGTCAGCTGGATTTCAAATTGTGCTGCAGAAACCTCCCCAGAACGTCTGGTGCATTTCATGCGGCGGGCCCCCCATCCATCACGCGTCATGCTTTCGTCACGGGTTTGTAGTCATGTCGCAGCGAGCAATCTTATCAGCGCACCGCGTCGACACGACGCACTCGCCAGACGTTCTGGAGCGTTTTTCGTTCAGCTCATTTAAACACCGCCCGCAACGCTCCGAACGTATGGGAACGAGACTAGGGACGCTGAAGAGATGTTTGTAGGCCGCGTAATCGGAGCCTGAAAAGCGGCATCCGCGGCCGATCGTTTCCTCCCTCGACGAGATGCGGCCTCGCTGCTGTACATAATGCATGCCGCTGCCCACGGAGGCGCACCTCATCTGATCTTGCCGATGCTGATGGCTGTTCAGAAAAGCGATTGCTACGACAACTGATACTATGTATCTATTGTCGTGGAGTATATGTAAAAACATGATGACGTGACGGTTTGGCCCGGGCCATCATGCATCATGGCTTGAAAATCTACGTTGATGATGTACAGTTACTAGACTTTCTCATAATTCATAAAAGATCACGTTATGAGAAAGGCTAGTAACTGTAGTAGAATTATCGAGTAAAGTACGCCGGCGACTCGGCGGCGAGAGCAGACGAAGACATTTAGTACCTGATCAACTTGAAGCACAGGCAGAAGTGGTCTTCCGAGAAGGTTGCATATCAGTGCCAGCTCGGACGGTTCCGACCTAATTTCGATCAATCACGTCTTTTTGATGAACCTGGCATCGTGCATCACTATGACAAATCTGTGTAAGTAAATGCACTTGGCACGGGCGTACGATGAGTAGCCTCCTGAAACTTCATAACCTACCAGCGGTATGCTCGGGTACGACGGGGCCAGTGGCTGACACTGGCTGTGTGCGAGCGCTCTTTTTTTGTTTGATGGACAGATGAGTCGACTCGGATGCCGAGGCGACGTCCAGGCGTTGTGGTCTACGTTGCACAGATATCATCCCGACACCCGAAGATAATAAATCGAATAAATTGTGAATACGTACCATGTCCAACTCTACAGAACATGGAGGCCTGAGGGCCCGGGTGGGAAGGCAGAGAATCAGAGATCAGTTGGTAGGTGCACCGGTGACCTACCGATCACCGGGATACAAACCGAGTGCACAGGCGGACGGTGTCGTGCTCAGTGACACCCACATTTAAGCCATAATGATCATGTCACAGTTTCATAGTATACTTATGACACAGAACCGGGCCCACAAAAGCTGGCCAGAAAACAAAGTCGTACCAAGGCAATCATTGCTTTTCGGCGTTCGCCGATAGGCTTAGTTTGAATGGTGAAAAAGGTTTCATTCTGCATTTCCCCCGTGCCACGCGGCACAAGTGTATTCCACGATCTGTGCCACTATAATGATACCGTATGCTTGTGCGCGATATAAATTGATGACTGAGGGCCAGAGCAACGCGATCTGGTGACCAGCTGAGACTCTAAAGGTCCAGTAAAGGAGGAAAATGCTGAGATTGGCACTCAATTGGCACTAGAGTGCTGGTGACCAGTCACGTCCAAATATCGACGGCTTGCTTCGCCTCAGTATTGCCTCTTTTGGACGTGACTGGTCATCAATCTACTTCGTTCCTACGATGACGGATCACAGGCTCAAGGCACTAAACCCTTGTCGTGATGAGGCTCTGGCACCCATTGTCACATGACAAAAACTCTGTTTCATGGATGTCACAGTAATTGCCAACGCCGCAGCCAAAAAATGCAATGTTCGATCGTATATATATGTGACTCGAAGGCGGCTGCGGCCTTTCCATCGAACAAACCTAACCATAGAAGCTGCATGGTTCCCTCGACAGAACTCACTCCCACACATTCGCCACTGGCAGAGGCATCCCCCCTCTTCACTCCTTCGACCTCCGCCTCCGTGTCCCCCCTCGGTACCCCACCCCCCTCGGAACCGAAATCTCTTCCCCTTGCTGCAATCGATCGACAGATCGACAACGTCATCTTTGACCTCGGTGACGTTTTATTCACTTGGTCCGCTAACACCGGCACCTCCATCTCACCCAAAACACTCCATTCCATCCTACGCTCTTCTACATGGTTCGAATACGAAAAGGGCAATCTCGCAGAAGAGCAGGCCTACGCTCTCGTCGCCGCGGAGTTTTCTCTAGATGCTCACGATGTCGCCGCTGCCTTTCAAGCGGCCCGGGATTCCCTTCAAAGCGATCCTTACATGGTCGACCTCCTTCACGAGCTCAAACAGAACAGTAACGTTCGGCTCTTTGCCATGTCCAACATCTCCATGCCGGATTGGGAGGTTCTTCGCCGCAAAGGTCGTCCGAAAGACTGGGCGCTCTTTGAGCGCGTCTTCACGTCTGCCGCAGCGCGCGAGCGCAAACCAAATCTCGGATACTTTCGCCACGTCCTAGAATCCACCGGGATCGATCCTTGTCGCACCGCGTTTGTGGACGACAAGCTGGAGAACATTGTATCGGCGCAGTCGCTTGGTCTGAAGGGGATCATGTTCACTTCATCCAAGGATGTCGCTCGCGAACTGAGGGTGCTCATGCGAAATCCGATCGTTGATGGGGAACGGTATTTGCGCGAGAACGCCAAGCAGATGAAATCGGTCACTGATACGGGTGTTATGCTCGAAGAGAACTTTGCGCAGCTGCTTATCCTCGAGGCTACGGGCGATCCGAGCTTGGTCGATTATATCAAGTACCCCCGGTTGAGCAATTTCTTCAAGTGTATGTCCACGTTGTTTCCTTCGTCGAAAGCAACTACTGACTCTTTTTGTGCTAGCGGGAGGAGTTCTCACCACATCATCTTTTCCTTATGATCTCGACACAACGTCGATCGCGTGTACGGTATCGGATCATTTGTCTCCCGAAGTGAAGAACGACATCATGAATGAAATATTGACACTTAAAAACAAAGATGGGATCGTCCAGACATATTTTGATCTCAACCGTCCGCGGATAGGTATGTGTTCGAAAGAAATACCACGCATATAACCACACATTCTCATATCGTTGCAAAATTTTAGATCCTATCGTTTGCGTCAACGTGCTCACATTTTTTTACTCCAATGGTCGTGGCGGAGAGCTGAAAGAGACCTTCAACTGGGTCTATGAGGTTCTAAAGAACCGAGCATATACTAACGGCACACTCTATTACTACGGACCCCACACGTTCCTGTATTTCCTCTCCAGACTCCTTTTGGTGTCGATCTATGCTCGCCAACGAATTGGCCAGCTCTTCGCCAGGCGCGTAGCAGAGCTATTCGGAGCCGAAGGGGATGCTCTGGCGCTGGCGATGCGGATCCACGCTGCTGCGGTGGTAGACTTGTGCGATAGCAGAGATTACGAGCGATTGAGAAGAATGCAGGAGGCAGACGGGTCATGGCCGATGGGGTGGATATACAAGTATGGGGCGAGCAATGTTTTGATCGGGAATAAGGGCCTCACGACGGCGTTGGCAGTGTCATCAATACGGAGGTACAGGGAACTAGAGCTTCATTTGCGTTCGTTTGACTAGACTCAGATCGTGGGCTCGGATCTCGCGATCGTTTTTTTTTATCGGTTCACCATACATTGTCACCAGGATGATCAGGTCGACTCATGGCCTCGAGACTGACGATCGGTCGGTCGTTGCTACTTGAGTGGCATACTAGTACGATATATCACTGCTAGACATTCGTATTTTTT
Source organism: Leccinum boreale (assembly GCA_038092235.1). NCBI lineage: Eukaryota > Fungi > Basidiomycota > Agaricomycetes > Boletales > Boletaceae > Leccinum > Leccinum boreale. The sequence continues at coordinate 132,479 of JBBPPX010000008.1, read as the reverse complement.
TAGATGCAACTGCGTATTTGGGGTAAGGAATTCCCAGAGACAAATAGATCTGTTCTTCAATAGATTTGGAGGTTATCTAGGACGGAACAGGAGCATATTTAATCTCGCCTTCGCGTTTTTTCCCTTGCGTGCTGCCGGGTTTTCATGGATATGAACCCGTCTACATTGACTCTTCCGACCACCATGCACCTCAAATGGTACACAATTCTGCCATCGGTTTGACTATGTAGTGGGACTTCGAACGACCCTGCCAGCATGAGTCGCAAGTTTTGTCTCATGAGCTGGTCTCATAGATGATGCAGCACTGGATGGGGGGGGGGTGAGTGACGGGGACTTACTGGAGGGAGGATGGGGCGGGTAGAGTGAAACGAAAGGAGGGGATGGAGGTCGAGGGGATGGATTGAAAGAACTCGCCTTTCGCTTCAAGTCCGTGCAGTGCGCGGACTTAATCTCGCGGTTCGGCTAGCCAAGAGAAGACCATACTATATATATCATACATCTTTTCAGATCAAAACACACGGTGGCAAATGCAAAAAAGAAAAAAAAAAGAAAGAAAGAAAAGCGGATACTGGGTGGACCGTGGCGGCGGCAGATGTTCCGCCATATGTAACATGCTAATTAGGTAATGGCTATGGTGTTTTCTTTGGATATCACGGCCAAAGAAAGGTAAGTACAATATGTATTGACAAAGTTCAAGGTATGCATGATTTTTACAAGTTACTGAGTACGGTACTTCTTTTTTACGAAAATAAGCTGGCAGTGTACTTAAGTACACAGTACCGTCCCGTGCGCCTGTATCCAAGTTCAGGTAAATACCCGAAGCGGTGGAACGAAAAAGGTTATCTCGAAATCTCGGCCAAAAAAAGAGTGGTATATTTCCTCGCTTAGTACTGCGGCAGTGTCCACTGGCAATTCCCGAAGACCGTGCCTTCCAAAAGTGAGCCACAACTCCATTGGCATCGATCCTAGTGACAGGGGCCACTGGCAAACGTTCTACAGCGCGGAAAATTCCGACACTAGTAAGCGCTTCCCAGAACAGCTCGAGACTAGGTCCAGGGCCCAGACGTTATAGGAAACATCTGCTTCGCATGTTTACCCGAATTTCCTATAACGGCTCGAGACTACCTCAGGCTAACACGTCCAGTGGGAACGATCGAGACTATGAAAAGAAAACCAGTTGCCGTCCGAGGAGTCGCGGTCGGGCCTCAACCCAACCGTGGCTCCCGCCGCTCAAACGTACAGCGGAAGCTCCGCGCGCCGCTGTCACTAGTCCCTGGATTATGCATGACGGATCAACAAACTTTAGGTTTGAGAGAGCCAGGATTCCAACCCGGTGCTATTGCAATACGCTGAAATCTCCTCTGCTTTCGTGGACAGGTCGGAAGAATATTCAGAACTCCCAAGTTCACATATCCAATACCTGCATTGTACACCCATCATATACCTGTCTGGTGGAGCGAATCTGGATAGCTCCTCCTGTGCGCGTCATCTATCCGGGTGTTCTTGGTTCGAGTCAAATGTCCCGCCGGGGGGCTACACAAATACGTTCCAATCTGTGGGAATGACTGTGGTAATTTCACTTCAAGGGCCGTAATTGGCAGAAAATGTGACTGCAACTGGAACGCTGATCGTTTCTCCGAAAAGATCGAAAAGATTTACTCCCGTCGGAACCCATGAAACCTTCTTTCTTTTATGTCAATTTTTGACCTATTTAAACCTCCTTCTAATTGATGACTCACGGTGTGGAGACCAAAGGATGGCTGATTCTCACAGAAGATCAATCTAGTGGCGGTCAATCACCCGTCATAGCGAGACGTCCACCCGGAAATTGGAATTGTGACCCGCCAAGAACCAACGCCGTGCGCCTGCTCCGGGACCTTCTTCGCTGACCTTAAACTTTCCTCCCATCCTAGAACAGTTCCATAAACATCCGTACGTATGGGCAAAATTTCGTCAGACCCTGTACATGGTACTTGTGGAGTACTGGAGGACGTCGTACATATATGACACATATCTACGGTCAGTTCGTCTTGAACCACACAGCTGGATCCTCCCTCTCATCCCCAGTGGTTCCGTCTCAGGCCATGTCTATTCCTTATGATAGCGAATTGAGCCATGCTTTGGACCCGACGTATGCGAGCTCTAGCCGAAAAAAGGCTAATATGAGCGACTCCGTCCACGGGGTGAGTGAGATAATTTTTCGTTCCGCAATCGCGTTCATTTTTCACCCGCAATGCAGTCTAGTACCCACTCTTGCGAAGCGACGAAGCCTTGTCAATGGGTTGGTAGGCAGGCCTCCGAGGTCTGCAGTGCCGACATCTCATGCGAGACTGTCGCAATACATTTGGGAAACACTCATGATATCAGAGAAACAAAGAAATCTGACAAGATTGAATGCTCGTGGGGGAGCTGTGGCAAGTTGATCAGCTGTAAAAACATCTCCCGCCACGTGCGGGAGTATCACCTGAAGCATCGTCGGATCAAGTAGAATCTTCGTGAGTCGAAATTGCGTCATCGAGATCCTGAAGAGTGGTTAATCCTTTCCGTAGTCATGGAATCCTCTTCACTCGTGTAGGATCATACATCCAATTATGAATACGCGAACAGGAAATTCTATGAGAGCTATGTGGATACCCAGTTTTGTTTGCATTCGATTTTTGACCGAATGTGGGTTTGAGATATTGAATTGAATTTGAGGGGCACCAGGAAGGCTGTCGTAAATGTCCTCGATGTTTGTAATCGTCAACAGTGTACCATCCTGTTCATGACTCGCCCAAACATACCATTTTTCGCTGAACAGCAACATGTGTGACGGGAAAAGAGTGATGGAAGTATTTCTCAGTTTGAGCAGGATCGGGAGACGGAAAATATGTCAGTCTTGGGCAGATGCCGATAATATGGAGACCGTTGGCACATATTGGGCGCCCGACTGACCGCGTGTGCGTTGCCGACATGGTTGTCATGGCATGTGGATAAATTAGAGGAAGACGTCCCTTCCCTGCCAGTATCATAGCTGATTGGGATCACGAGTAAACGCATCTATTCACAATTTTCGTTGGATGCATATGGAAGAAGCATCCTTCAAGCCAGCGCTAGCGACGAGACAGACTGCGATGAACTTTTGGGATACAACGGGCATGATCCTAGCGGATTCCGAATCAAATGGATGAGTGGTGGGTCGCATCGCGGGCTCAGGGAGAGCGGAACTGAGAGTGAGACAGGTGTATGGTTATTTACGTACTTACTGGAACAAATACTTGCTGTGTCGCTGTGGTCCAGACGGAGCCGCACGGCTCGGACCGCCGCTCGGTCAAGGACACGCGCTCTGCAATGAGATTGTGCAAAGAACGGGGCATCTTGTGATTTACAAAAACGGTACCCACGTTGATTACCGTCATTTTGCTTCTTAGAATCTCAGATCACGGTGCGGACGCCGGAGAGCAGTGTTGCAGGGGTGCCGTTGCTAGACAACCGCACGGCCTCAAGCTTCGAGAAAACAACTGAGGAAAAAAACTCCGAACAAGTTTACGTTTGACGCTGCCAGTGGGGGTGTTCGATCACATCAACGCGAAGCCGCATCGATGATTTGAGAATCTCGATGATATCGCTTAGGTCTTCGGCGACCTCGCCGCGACTGGTTGCGCTGGTTTGCAGATCCGCCCGAAGGTCGACGGAGCGCACTGCCTGCCAGTGCCTGCCAGAGGCCGTTTTAACGATGGAATGGTCCGCGCCACCACTCGGTACAATCTTTACCTGTCAGTGTGCACCCAGCATACCTGTACATAGTAAAAAAAAAAAACGTTTCCAAAGTCTTGTTGGTAATGACCCGCTGAAATAGATACAGCATGCAGAACCTATCTTTTCCTCGCCGTGGTCATCTTCCTCCTGAGCGCCTGTCTCTCTTTTTGGAATCGACCCCGCTTGACTTGACGAACCTCGTCCTCCCCGTCCTCCCTATCGTCCCGCACCCTCGCCCTGGAGCGACTCAACGCGTCAGCCTTCTTTCCTCTTTGTCGAAGCTCTTCGTATCCATCCCCTATTGCCCCAGCACTCGTTCTTCCTACCGAGCGCAACACGTCTTCGAATTCTTCTTCCAACCCGCGACCACGCCGCCGCCCATGACTCGAACCGGTCCCGCCCAACGCAAGATCCTCTTCGTCCCGTTTCCGCCTTTGTACATCCTTCTTTTTCATCACCAACCGCGTAAAGTTTTCTTCCTCGAACTCGGTCATTCCTTGGATCTCGCGAGCACGGTCTGAGGTCAGCGCGGGCATCGCACCCAAGCCAGCAGAAGACTCGACGTGCGGTCGCGATGGATCTTGGTGAAGGAGCGCAGAGAGCGTCTTGGGGACGGGTCGACGTTTGGAGTGTTTGTCGCCCGATTTTTCTGTATAGGGCATCGGTGCCAGCTTGGGAGGTTTATAAATCCCGTGGCACTTGTCAGCCTCTTCGTCGTCATCTTTGTCCGAGGTCTGGTCGTTGTCGACCAGGTTTTGAGGGTTAGGTCGGAATGCCAGAGGGTCTTGCGTGGAGCGCTGTTAGCAGGTATCAGACGTGGATGAGCGAGCACGACCTACCATCGGCAAGGTTTTGCGAGGCATCGTCCGCGATGCGAACGAGTTTCTCGATCTGATATCTGATCCTGCTCTCGAGTACTTTGATTTTTTCGAGCACGATCCGGCCTTCGATCATCGAATCCACAAGGTCACCGACGCCTGCCCCTCGTGCGTCGCGTTCGGCAGTGCTAAAAGGTAGGGATGCGGGGGTCCGGGTTTCCAGTGTCTCGCCTGCTGCACGTCGTGCAATGAGGAGAACGAGGGATTGAAAGTAAAACAACATGAGATGGTGTTTTAGAGATAAGAGTGATATGCCGTCTCTGGTGTCGAGGTCGTCCGAGGACTGCCTGCGAACTCTCTGTCAGAGATAGGTTCGTGTGTCTGTGTCTGATGGCCTACTTTTCTTTCAAAGACTGGATGAGTTCCCTGGTAGAGGCCATACTGGCACTCATTTCGTCCAAGACGGCAACGACGACCTGCGGGTCTGAATCGACCATGACAGTAAATGTATGATATACGCAAATTGTACACTACAAGATGAAAAATTTAACTCGCACGACGGCCTAGCATGATAGTCAGCATAAAATTTTACTTGAGGCGAACACAAAAAAAAAAGAGATCAGTTAACGGTTTTCTAGGCCGCCGCTCTCCTTTGAGAGCGTAGTGCATAGCATCAAACACGACATGAGTCAGAGCCCAGTGCGTTTCATCTGGCTGTGTATGTGAAGAACAAAAGGGTTGCACACACTCACCATGCTAGTAATGGACAAAGTTTGTTGAGTGGCTGAATTTAAATTGGCCGTATATAGCCCTCCCGGGCCTTGATTGATCGTTCCAGGTAAGTAATTTCTCATGGCGATACGTTAAGTACTACAACGAAACTATTCGAGTCAGCTTGCCAATATTGTCCATAGGCTAACCGCGCGTTTTCCCCCTCGAGGCATGCCTTGTTGCGGCTTGTCTCGAGCCATCATGAACAAGCCGCTTCCCACACCTCGCAAGGAGGATGACCTCGTCAGCACTTTCGACGCCTTCACGCTGGCCGGGAAAAAGCCACCTCTCGCATCCCCCAAGAAGGATAGCTTCCTCAGCTGTCTCAAGGCGCTCAAACTGGGAGGGAAAAAGCGCCCAACCGCAACCTACAAGGAGAACGTCGTCAGAATTTCCAACGCCCCCGCTCTGGGAGGGAAAAAGCCCCCTGCTCTTGACAAGAAACTCCCTGACGCGCCGCTACCTTCAGGTCGGCCAGCCCCTCACCATCCCTTTGTCGGCGGTTTCGATCCGGGGCTGCTGCCGCCTAATTCCGAGCCCCTCCCGCAGTCCCAGCAGCCCGCAAACCAACATGTCAGAACGGCCACCCCGCCGTCTAGGGCGAAAACGCCCACAGAGCTGCCTCGCAAGCCCATGCCCATGCCCATGCCTGTGCCCCCAGCCGCCAAGGAATTCCGAGTCGCCCGCCAACCCACGAGACCGGATATCCCAGCGAAGCGTACGCCCGCCCCCGCCCCTACGACTCCCCCTCCGCAATCAGATTCAGACTCTATTCCGTCTTCCAAAGAAACATCGAGGCCGTGCTTGCCCAATGTTGTTGAGCCAGCACACCCGGTGACGCCAAATAGACAGCGTTCCGCCGCAGTCAAACCTGTAATCCCTTCTCCTGGAAAGGTGCAATGTAGTGCTCAGATCAAGCTCGACAGACAGTGTTCCAGAACAGTGGCGCTTCCTGCCACGTATGCCCTTATAGACTGTACAGAGTCTACACCCGCTTTGTATTGTGGTCAACACCAGGCCATTATGAGCAAATCCGTTGGCTTTTATGTCCAAAAAGCTGGGATGCAGGAAAAGTTTGTTAAACTCAGTCGTATGCGAACTCGTAAAGTCGAGCAAAGAGCCACCGTCTGATTTGAATCTTGTTTTCGCAGTCTACATACCTAAATACCTGCAGAAGAATACCCAGTTGGCATTGAAAAGGGAAATGGAGAAAAAAATCGCGGACGCTGACGAAGATGGCTACGTTTACACGTTCGAGATCCAAGGTAGCGTTGTCCCGTGTTCCTCCACCTCTGAACTTATCATAATATTGGACTCTGCAGACCCCGAACGACCAGACGTGATACAGCTCAAGGTCGGTCGAACTAACAAAGTCGCCAGGAGGTCCAGTGAATGGGCCAGGCAATGCGGGTCCAAGAAAAACATCCTGCGCGGGTTGTGGCCAGAATCCGATGACCAGTGCTTACACGAAGGCCACATCAGAACAGGCCCACCCGGTCCTTTTTGTCATCGCGTCGAACGACTGGTCCATATCGAGCTGGCAGATTTGTCCTTGCATGCACCCTACCTGGATCCCAGCTGGCCAAACAACATCGTGTCTGATCAATCGTCGAGCGCGAGTGCCAGCAGTCGCCCACAGGCGACCAAATGCGTCGATTGTGAGTGTGGCATCGTGTGGTATGTCACGACTGACGTCACGCGTCACCTCTGCCCAGGTGGTGTGGTTCACAGGGAAATTTTTACTTTCCAGCGTCCAGAAAACGGGAAATACAACCGCAAGGAATGGGATTCGATCGTCAAACCTGTGATCGAAAAGTGGGGGAGGTTTGTCAAGGAACACTATGCGTGACAAACCTGAAGCTTGAAGGCCTGACGGACAATCGATGAAATCTATTTATTTGGTTTGTTAGCGGGTTCGGGATACCAGTGGAATCGCCAGTCTGATCATTGTGTATATCATAACGTGAATACCCCGTAGGCAATGTACGTTGATATGTATGTTGATAGAAAGTACATAGTTGTAACATGTATCCACCACCGCGACAACCGGATCAAAAGTCGTCATCGTCGTCAATGTCCCGCCTCCGTTGATACTGGCGAACGTCAGTAGCGAACTGGCCCAGGGCAGCACCGCATACACGCACCTTTATCGTTGTCTTTCCCGTGCTCTTCTGGTTCTGAGCCTCCTCCATCTACAAGCGCGTGCGGCGTGAGGGGAAGAGGTAAAATATAATAAGATTAAAAAGTAAGGAACCAGACGGACGACAACGTTTTTGGGAGCGATTCAAAACCCCAGACTCACCTGCTCCAAGAGATCGATGAGCTGTTGTTCGCTCACCTTGCCGCGCAGCTGGCCAGACTGTGCCATCCGAGCGAGGATAGCTTCGATCTGCCGCGATCGCTCGGGACTCACGAGGGCGATGCGGGAGACTGGGGTTCAATGATGCGGTTCGTAGTATGATATATGGGTACCGTGGTGAATGGTGACGGTGCGCGATCACGATGACCGTTTAGCAGGGCACACAAAAAAAGCGATCACGCCCGTGTTCGTGTTCGTGGAGAAGGTGAGCAGGTCGAGGGTGAACGAGAAACGTGGCGCACTTACGCCGCTCGCGTGCAGCAGTGTCGAGCACGGTAGCCATCATGTCTCTACGCATGGCTTCTTCCGCCTCTCGTCGCGCTTGTTCTTCTGCATTGTTTTGGCCTGCCTGGGGCTGCAGACCTTGAGGGAGCTGTGGAGCGCCTTCCATGGTGCTGGACGTGAGTGTGAAGTGGGAGTCTGGATTAGGGCATATATATTGATCATCTACTAAAAACTCTTTGTACTATATCATTCTATCGACCATTGCAACCTTGCAATACCAGCGCGCCAACGATCCGAGATCAATACCGTCTGTAGGAAGACCGCGCACCGTCATCTTGGCGGGGTGAGCGTCGGTGATGTGTGAAACCACCATCTGATGTGTCTTCCTTCTCTCGCCATGACCGACTGCGAGTATTATCTTGACGTGACGGAGGTCGTGAGCGTCTGAATGTGTCATCAGATGAACCGTGCTCCCCCCATGATCTACGTGGCGGGCTTCGAGGTCGAGACGGAGACCGTTGCCCATCCCACCCAGGGTCATTGCGGCCCGCGTTCACCCCATCCAGGCCATGTATATTGAGGTTGCGCGCAGTCTTGGGGCTGAGCGGCGGCGATCCAGAATCATCCGCCCACCCGAGCACATCCCGAGCGTATTTGTTTGCTTCATGGACGTAATGCTGCCTCGACCGGAACATTTGCCTGACATACTGTGCATTGAAACCAAGCCATGCACTGTACGCCTGGATTTGGAGGTCCCTGTCAAGCTCCGCGCTAGGCAAGGAAGGGAGTTGGAGTTCCGAGTGTGGTTGAATTGAAAGGGCTCGCATGTCGGGCGCCTTAAGGAACCCAGACTCGTTAGGGGTGAGAATGATCACACCTCTGCCAGATTTGCCAGCACGAGCTGTACGGCCAAGGCGGTGGATGTATTGCTCGCTCGATGAGGGAAGGCCAACCTGCACAACAAGCGTCACTCTGTCGAGAATGTGGTTTAGTCAAGAGTATCTATGATCCACAGAGACAACTTACCCGGGAAAGTCCATGCCTCGCGCAGTGACATCAGACGTCACCAATGTCCCGGTCTTTGCCCTCTTGAAATCCTGAGCAACTGCTAAGCGCTTGTTCTGGGTCATCCTGCTATGAATCTCATAGACCAGAGGGAGGGATCCACGGCATGCATCCTTGAGAATCTTGGCAGAGGCGGACGTGCCCCAAGCAGTCGTACAAAATACCATCGACTTTGACTTGTTTCCATGTTCAGCGGCATCGTCCTGTAGGACAGCCAGAGTGGCTTTCATGATGTCACTGATTGGCACAATCATGCTTGTCTGAGGAACTTGGAACAAAAATAAATGATTAGAGAAACGTGCAAGAGGTTACGCAATGCGACGCAGTACCATGCTGGTGTGTGTTGACCTCATTTTCAGCTAGAGTGGATACGAACTTGTGGTCAGGGGTTAGATAGAGTCCGGCTATCTGTGCTCGAGATGAAGCGTCAATCTTGATATACACAGGACAGGGAGAAAGGCTTCACCTCTTTGACGTCCCGGCTCAACGTCGCAGAGTATAGCATACATTGTCTAGGATTTTGGGCGCGGTCCGGGAGGTAATTCAATATCGAATTCAGGGTATCTTTGAATCCCACATCCAATAGGCGATCAGCCTCATCCAGCACAACTGTCTGAATGGAGCGCAATTTGTCAGCCAAATTAGTCGACCCCAAAAGGTCGAGTAGTCGGCCAGGTGTCGCAACAAGAATATCAGGACGTCGTGTACTCAGGCGTTGCTTTTGCATGCCAATGCTTATGATAGGTCTTTATGAGTAAATTAACGCTACGCGGGCGAGAAGGGTACCTTGTGCCACCAATCAGAGCTTGCACCTCGAAAGGATGGTTTTTCAAAAGGGTATGAGCCTCCTTTTGAATCTGAGGAAAACGAGAATCAGCGTGTGCCGGTCATATGCGGGTAACACATACCTGTAGGGCTAACTCTCGCGTCGGAGATAGTACAAGGATGGAGACGGCGCCCGCGCGAGGGACAGGTTTTTTGGCGAGTTGTTCGATGGCGGGTAAAAGAAAGGCCATTGTTTTACCTAGGAGTAAAACTTGTACCGACAGACAAATAGACCAACGTGCCGCGTACCTGTTCCGGTCTTTGCTTGGACAAGGAGATCTGCCCCAGAAAGGCCAAGCTAGCATAAAGTGGTAAGCGGTGACGAGAACCAGGAAAATACGCATACCTCGAGCGTTGCCTCTGAATGTATGGTTCAGCCATTTACCGTACTAAAAGGAAAATAAGCATACCTTGAACGTCACTCAAGTACCTTGAACCCTGTTAGCACAGGGAGAAGTAGGATAAAATGATGCGCACTCGTGTGGAATCGCCATCTTGGAACTCTTTGATATGGGCGCGTCGGTGAATCTCATCGACGAGAAGTGTTCCCGGTTGGTGCCTTCATCGATTGTGGGCTCGTCTGCGGGTGCTAATCTCGGCTTCAAGGCGAGGGCGGCGGTGGGGGCGCGTACCAGCGATGCTGTGCGGAATGTCCGGGCGGGCGCATGGAACGCGACGGGCAGCGAGCGCGACCAACGGACGAGCAGACGAGCGTACATCTTCACAATTTAAAATTTCTAAAAAAAAAGAAAATAGTTACTAAATAAAATATTTTGCCAGTTACAAACAAATACAAACAAGGAGGGCGTGGGAACAAGGGAAGGGGGGTGTGTGTGTCGCGTTTGTATCGTTTCATCTTGCCAACGTTCTTCTCCTCCTCCCCCATCCAGCGCAACTTCTCATCGCACATCCAGCAATGTCAACGACCAGACTCCACGGTCACCCTTCACTGCCTGCACCCGTCGTACACGCTGGGTTCTCTACACATCAGTCAAAGTCCCATGTCTTGGCCGGCGTACAAGACGCGTATTGGAGCGACGATGACGCAGTAAGTCTCTCGTTCACGTTCGCTTGCAGCGCAAAAAGTCATCTTAGACCCTTCCGATCATCGCAGGATGACGCCGACTGTCCCCTTTGTCTCGAGGAGATGGACATTTCAGACCTCAATTTCAAGCCATGCGTCTGCGGCTACCAGGTATGAACTATTGCATAATTTCCTTTATGAAATCCGAGTTGCGACTTCTTCCCCAGATTTGCCGCTTCTGCTGGCATCACATCAAGCAGAACCTTAACCGTCGCTGCCCTGCTTGTCGAAGGGAGTACACCGACGAGGCCGTACAGTTCAAGGCTATAGCCAAGGAGGAGTATGTTTCCTTTGACTCGATTTCGCCTGTCCGATTCGCTCATCGTCGTGTGCACGCCCAGTCACAAGCGTCTCACACAACAAAAGAAGCAACGAGAGCGCGAACGCAAAGAGCTCGAGGCGTTGGGGCGTCGTCACCTGGCTAACGTACGCGTAGTTCAGCGCAACGTTGTGTATGTAGTCGGGATTGGTCCCCGCTTTGCCAAAGAAGAGGTAGGCGAATTATTAGTTCTACCAAGCCACACCAAATCATATTTCATTCAGCTTATCCCTACGCTGCGTTCGATCGACTACTTCGGTCAGTACGGCAAGATATCCAAGATCTTGCTCGTCAAGCGTACTCCATCGGGTGGTACTCCCGTTCTCGGTCTTTATATCACATACCATCGCCGCGAGGATGCAGCTCGGTGTATCTCGACGGTTGATGGTGCTCCTTCCCCTGGAGGAGGTCGGGACGTCATGCGAGCGAGCTATGGGACGACAAAGTACTGCATGCCATTCCTCCGCGGAGTTAGTTGCTCAGATCACACTTGCATGAACCTGCACGAGTGGGGAGATGAGAAGGACTGTTTCACAAAGGAGGACCTTACTACTTTGTGGGTTTCATATTTCGATACGCCACGGCTGTCACTTATATTTCCTGTTAGGAAGCACACGATCAAAGACACGGAAAGTATCGGCATCTCACGTACCACGAAGGAAGCCGATGGTACAGTGATTTAACTAAATGCGCGCATGATCTAACATGGCACAACAGGAACTTTGCCGCGCGGCGCGGCATGGGGCTTCAAGACTGTATCACAAACTTCGTCGATCACTGCACCTTCGCAGTCTTCAATACAACGGTCAAGTAGACGGGGCGGTCAGCGCCAGTCTCGTAATGTCAGCGCTGCTGTAGAACCGAAAGCGTCGAGCCGCCCACATTATGATCGGAGAGGTGGATCTATTGCAGGGAGTACAAAGACTCCTTCTGTCGCATCGTCTTCGCGGCCTTCGACACCAGCTGCCGTTGTCTTACCCCAGAGGCCTGCCACTCCGTTGGAAGTCAAAACATTGCGTACCAAAGAAGCAAGCGTTCCACAACCTTCCGTCTCTCCTGCTCCATCTTTCGCAGCGGATTCCGACGCTGGTTCGGGTTCTCAGGATGTTTCTCCCGATCGTCCACAGTCAACAGAATCCGAACTGTCCATCCCATCCATCCCACATATCGTACCAGATGTTCCTCCGGGCTTACCTCCACCTTCTCGCAAGATGGATCCTCTTACCCCTCCAGGAATTCACCCTTCGCAATCTGCCTACCAAATATCCACCGCCGCCCAAGCTCTTCTTGATGATGTAAAGTCTCGACGTGAGAATGCGCCGCCTCTCACCAGTATCAACATCTTTCCTGACCTGGATCGTACGCTGAGGATGGTGGCAGGCGAAGATAAAGAATTTGGCGGATTCAGCTTCAACTTGGATCCCAAGCTCGCTGGAGAAGACCTGAATGTCGATCTTGCGCTACCCGATCTCGAGGCAGAAGCGAACACACCTTTGACGGGCGGATTCATGGATATGTTCCCTGCCCTGCGCCCTCCACAACCACAGACGCAAGTGCACAATCCACGCGCCTTCATATCTCCACCTGGGCTTGTATACCCCCACAATCCCAATCGATCGATGTATGATGCTCTTCCTCTGCGTGGCACACTTGTCGAGCGCCAGTCGGCAGGAGGATCCAGTTATATCGGTTCCTTTAACCCATTTGGGGAGGTCAACGAGGATCCAGTCGCACCTCCAGGAATTTCGTCCACTATCAGGAAGTCTCCATTCGCTGATGAGGAAAGGAAGGTGTCAAGGTTTGGATTCGCGCGCGGTCGCCAGGGATCCACTGCTGCGTCGTCTCCTATCAATGCCGCTTCTCCACTCAGCGCAAGTGAGAGCCACCACTCTCTTTTCACTAGTGAGACTACGTCTTCAGTTCAACCCCATTGGAATTTGCCCTCACATGTCGAGCATGCGTTTACGACATCGTCTGTGGCACAGCATACCCCTGCAATACAGCCACATTCACAGCCACAATCACAGCAGCAGCATACACGCTTCCAGCCCTTCGATCATAACGTCGTTAGCGAAGCGCAGCTCCGCGAGTTCATTCAGTCCAGCCGTGAGCGAGCCAGCGCAATGCCCAATAGTCCCCCTGGTAGGAGACTTCTCTTCGTGTGAAGTGTCACTGCAAATATTGACGATTGCTTCCTTTGTACTGTTATTCTAAACTAATGTCTCTTTGTTTGGCTACATTACTGGACTTTTCCCCCCCTGTTAAGGTATAGATCAGCAACAGCCTCCGTATGCACGGAATCAACCATTTAATGATCCTGCGATCATGTCTGCCCGATTTGCATCACCTATGCTCCCAACAACTGTTTCCGCGAACCCCAATGCATCCTATCATCCGAGCCCCACCGGCGGTCTAAACCATGCATCACACGTGACAGCTGGGCCGCCTCCTGGGATGGGTTACTCTCAGGGTCCTCCTAATCACGCTGGAGGCAACAACGGCGCTGAGCCACAGGCAGATCCATCCAAAGTCCAACCGGCGGTGCCACTTCTCAATAGTGAGTGTTTTCCTTTGTTTAGGGGAGGGAGTCCCAGGTCAGAGTACCGAGTGCCGTGCTTTCAGTGCGGAAATATTATCAACGACCGTGATTGTTGAATGGATGCGTCACTATTGATCATCCTCCCCTTCTTCCTCGTCATCGTCCCCTCTTGCCGGCGAGAATTCGTGGAGCTGCAGGAGACATTAGTAATTACGTGTGGTGATGACGCCGACCATTCATGATCCATTTCAAACTTACATTCCCAAACATTTTTACTTGCGCCCATCCAATCCATCTTTTTTTTTTTTTTTGCTCGCCATTCCTGGTCCCACTCCCCTTTGTCTTTTCTTGCTCCCTTTCTTGATCGTCCGGTACAATGATACTGACGAATTTTCCTTTGCTACGTTCCTTTCTTCCTGCCCTGCTAGTTCCGACTTCTATCCCGTCCTCTCCGTTGCCTACCCTATCATCTACGGAATTCCCGGCTCTGGGGACGGTGACGGACAACTCTGCGACCCCGACGACCCCGAACGAGGTGCAGACAACGCCTGACGCGTCATCGAAACTGGAGGATGCTAGCAAGGAGCAAGAAAAAAACGAACGCAAAGCTGCCAAGAAAGCTGCCGCTGTCGAACGTGCACTGGAACGGCAGAAAGCTGCCCAAGAGAAGGTCGCCGCGCGCGCCGCTGAGAAGGCCCGTCTTGCGCAGGAGAAAGTTGTGGAACAGGAGAGGTTAGCCGCTATCAAGGAGGAAAAAGAGAAGGCTGAGAAAGCGGAGAGGGAAAAGGCTGAACAGGAGAAGCTCGAGAAGGAGAGGGCCGCCCAGCAGAAGGCTGTACAAGCCGAGAAGGACAAGATCGCAAGGGCACAACAGGAGAAGCGTGCTGAAGCTGACATGGAGGAGAGGGAGAAGGAAAAGATCAGGGGGCAGGGGAAAACAGGCGGAAGTTCCAAGGCTCCTGCAACACCAAAGAAGGGCGGCACCGAGAAGCAGACGCCTGCTCCCAAAGCGCCCGAACCAGTTGTCCAGGCTCCTATTCGTTCAAAACTGCCGAAAAAAAACAAGCCGGTTGCTCGTCCCATCAGGATTCCCAAGGACAATGAATTTGTCGCTGAGGAGATGTCGGCTGCGCCATCTGTCGCCGCTTCAGAGGCACCGGCAGCACCTATTGGGAAGAGCAGCGAGGTCGTCTCACCGAGCTCGAGTATGTCTCGAGCACAGTCTGTCGATCGAACGTCTCCCATTGAGCGAGCATCACTTGCGGATACTTTGGACGAACTGGACCTTAGATACCCATCTATGGACCTGCCCAACCATCCCTTCTTTGACACATCGAAGATCAATCCTGCTGCCAAGATGCCATTGGAGTATGGGCCTTTGGTCCATGCTCTTTCGGCTCTGTCAGTCGGCGGCGGTTCGTTTGCCACCAATATGCCTTCTGGCTCCATCGACAATGCAGTCTCCTCCTTTCAACAACTGCTCGAGACGTTGACACAGACGATTTCTGACCTATTGCGACTTCTTCCTCGCACTACGTGGGACGACAGCTCGTCCTTTGATGGTGTCCTTAGGGACATGCTGAAAGGAGACGACTTTTTGGACGACACAGGCGACGATGCAGCGGGCAAGGAGGACGAAGTCGCAGCGCTGACGCTGGCCCTCGAGCGTCGAGCGCGCTGGATGGAGGTCCAACTGTCAAAGCTCGAGGAACTCCATCGCGACATCAACACGGCTGCTGTCCGGGCCGTGCTTGCGTTCAACGACAGTGGTTGGGACCGTTACGCGTTCATGCCCCGTATCGGAAACACGTTAAAGCGGTTTGACAGTGTGGGTATGATTGAGAGGGGTGGTAAGCTGCACCAGATGAGTGCGGATGAGCTGGAGAAGAAACTTGTGGTTGCAAAGGAGGCGGCTGTTTTTGCCGAGACGGAGCTGAGGGAGGCAGTGGAGAATATGCAGGAGGCCCGGCCTGTCGAGATAGATGAATTTTGAGCGGGAAGAGTAGAAGATTGTTAGTACGAATTCTATTCGAGGCTCGCACGTTTGAGATCACACACGTCATGTGGCGCTGAAAAGCAACAAGTTGACAAGTAGCCACCATGCGATGGCTCGCCAACGCCGGCTCGCGTTCCTTGCAACCAACAACAACACGTTTCGGCTCGTCGTGTTCCTCGTGCTCGTCTGTCTCGTCACCGCCCTCGTTCGGCGGGTCTCCCCGTCGTTCTTCAAAGAGTCTCGTCCCGGCGTCGAGCCTCCCGCGTTCCAGAGTCCTCGCATCACAGTCGTACACGGTAGATGGTCATCCATCCGCACATCCCCGGGTCTTCCGCCCCTCTCTCACGAAATCGTTCTCGTCTCTCCTCCTGGACCTGACCGATCTGGCGCTGGCGCGGCATCACCGTCACCAGCCTGGCCCGAACCTCCTCCCAACACACGGGCGTCGCGCTTCGATCTCGCCAACAAGCGTCGCCAGGCAGAGGCGGCCGCTCGCCGACTTCCGCGGTTACGGTTCGCCGCTCCCAATGCGCAACCTGCTCAGCAGCTCAACGAGAGAAAAGCCTCCGCACCCCGCCGCCTTCCAACAGCCCGCGGTGACACCAAGTACAAGCTCACCAGCCTGTCGGACGCCAAGTACATGACAAGTCAAGCAGACGTTTAGAATGGATACATAGGTGGAAAATGCTAGAAAGTCCATGCATGGAAAAGACATTAAGCAAGCGTTTATACGTAGACCATTTATCCCTAATTTATCGTCCCGTCCTTTGGCGCAGGCGTAACGTCCGTTGAGCGCGTCATTTTATCCCTCTTCCACTCGACGAAATCATCCAGCATGGTCGGCCAAGCCTAGAATCGAACGGTATTTGCCAAGACCAAAGTGTGTGCATATGAATAAACACGTACCCCCTCGGCTTCGTAGTTGGTGAGGTCCGCGTTGATCGTACGACAGAATTCATGCACCTAAAAGGTAAATGAGAACCGATCTCGCGGGACCGCATCGAAGAACACCCACCATGTTCCAAATGTCTTTGTTGGCACCTTTATAAGACCCGCTTTCCTGCGAAGGGTTACTACAGTGGCTCAAGACATACGGCAACGCACTCACGCTCAAGAACTCGTTCAACTCTGCAGCAATCGGGTGTCTTGGTGTCAGTAATACCGACCATAGCGCCATCGCTGTCTATTCGTGTGTGAGGATGAGCGGCGGGCGGTTAGCTGAGACTGATCACCTCTATGTCTAAATTCCTGGTGTGTCTGGTAGAAGGGTCAGCACAGATAGGGAACGAGATAGTAAGAAGTACTCACGGTGGCTTGGAAAGCATGAAACAGAATTGATACAACTCTGCGAAAGCAGCCTTGCGGTTCAACGCAGACTGTTGATAGCGAGCTCTGTTGTAGAGTTCTTTTACGTCTGCACCATCTTGCTTCTTGGGTAACGGTGGTATTATGGAGTCCTTGCCATGAATAACGAGGTCGTCCAGCTCCCTCAATGCCACTGCCAAGACGGGCAATGAGGAAATTCTTGTACACAGTCAGCCAACCCTGACAAAGAGAAGCAGAGCATGGACACACCGCAGTACCTCACTTCCGTTGAGCCACTCTGAACGACTAAGCTTTGCCATCTCCTTGGCTTTGAACTGCCACGCTAGGATGAGGGGGTGGGAACCATCCAGTGGGATACCAGCCTCTGTGCACAACCTTTCGACACCACTCGGTCCTATTACATCTGGGTCGTCATCATCGGCAAAGCGGTTAAAAAGTGCTTGTGCTCGTCGTTGTGAATACTCTTCTGGGGTAGTAGTAGTCGACTAGTATGCAACATGCTGGTGGTCAACATAATAACAACGTGATTCATGAAAGAAAGTGAGACGCACGGAAGATTTTTTTGCCACATCCAACTCATCACTAAGCGCGAGTTTGTTAGAAACACAACACAAGAAGGACGAGAGGCGCATGCGGGGATGCAACCAGGCGATAGACTGATCCTGATCACCCCGATGAACGAGTAGATATAAAGGCGACCAAGGCGCGGCGGTAGGGATTTAGATGGACCAAAAGCTGACTTACTCGCTTTGCTGTTGACTCGTGGTCGAGTTGAGGGGTCCCTGTCGGGTGGCGAGTTGATTCCATATTTTAGCTAACCAGTGGAGGTACTTACGTCATCAAGTCTAGGCCGCGCGAATTAGTCAAGATAACTGAACTTCCGGAGCGGGGACCTACCCAGACGCGGCTGCCGTGACTGACTTCCTCCCTCGCCGGTTGCTGCTGCTTGTTGCACCGTTCTTCTTGCCTGTCGCCGCTCTGGTCTTCTTGGGTGGTACCTGTGCGTGTTTATTGCTCAGCGCTCGGCAGTCGACGGCGCAAAGAAGCCACTGACCTCGACTACGGAGTTGCTGAGTTGGCCGTGGTAAATTATATCCGCCCGCTATAGGATAGAGGTAGAAAGAACCACGCACGAGACGTTCGCCTTCCCGTTTACGTCGTCCGCTCCCCCTTTTGCCCTGGCTATAAAGGTGGTCAGTCCCACATTAAGCGTGACCCTGTTTCCATATATCGTACTCGTTCTGGACGACCTTTTCGTCGATCGCGTCGTCGAGCTTTCGGTCGTGGTGTCGGCCTCTACACGTTTGCGCTGTGAGGCGCAGAGCGTGAGTGTGGCGAAGAACATGAATGCCCGACGAACCTTGGGTGGCATGTTGACAAGTATTCGAACAAAGAGTCTCGGCGAGGATTCGAGCTTATTCAAGTTGGGCCCTGGCTAAATTGACGCGTTTTCATGCTAGCTGTGACTTTGTGACACAATACTAATCAGCGTGACATTCAAAGAGCCGTCTTGATTCTTGCAATGCGTCCGTCATGAACACTCAAATATTCAACGCAAACCCAACGGTATATGTGTCGCGAAAGGCCGCCAGAAGGTCGCGATTCGAAACAGGTCAATCTCTCTGGGTGGATGCGGACGATGACGAAGACGGAAGTGGCAACGACGACGATATCGAACCGATTGACCAGGACGAGATATTCGGTGATTCTTGTTCAGAGAACTACAGAGAACTACGAGATTGATCCTCTGTTTAGAACTATTGAGGTCCATCACAGATCCCGAGCATCCGAACACTTTGGAGGAGCTACGGGTGGTATCAGCCGAGCAAATCAAGGTTGGAGAGAACCACATCGTCGTCGAATTCACTCCGACGGTACCGCACTGCGGCATGTCAACTCTGATTGGTACAGTTCAACCGTTTACTATCTCTGGAACAACACGGGCTTACCACACCCAGGTTTGTGTATCCGAGTCAAGCTGTTGCGCAGTCTCCCACCGAGGTTCAAAATCGACATCCGGCTAAAGCCCGGTTCGCATCAGAGCGAACTTTCAGGTGCGCTTTCTTGTACGAACGACAACATTCTATTGGGGATTTACGCTCTACTCGCCTAGTGAATAAGCAGCTCAACGACAAGGAACGAGTCGCAGCTGCGCTTGAGAACCCCACCCTTTTGGAAGCTGTCGAAAAGTGTCTCGAGCCAGCACAGTAACCTAGCATGGCATAGTGTATACACCACATTGGTATGGCTGTCCCATCTCTTATACAATCACTCTTGTAAGTCATTGTGTTGTCTGTTGGTCCGATACGGTTGACATCTACATCGGTGGAGGTAAAAGTTACATGTGTGACATACATGGTACCAGAACTCGAGCGAAGTAGACAAAGTCAAGGCGCCAGACGTGGTGTTGACTTGTCGTTGTCAGAGGGGCATCCCCGGGTACTATCCCCTGAAGAGTACAGACCACTGAAGTTAACTGTGGTCAGCGCGGGTGTAAACCTGGTCGTGATCGGCATCGTAAAGTCGTCGTCGTCGAGGTCATGCTCAGGATCAACTGAACTCGGTGCAGCCCGAGAGACACGGTAGATGAAAGTCACGATCACGAGCAAGTTGCAGACGATGACGGAGGAAGCCACCTTGTGCATTGGGTGAGACTCCCAGGACTTCACGCACCCATGTGCTGAAAATTCGTACCTCAACATCGACCGCCACTCCAACGAGGGAGTGTAAATTCCGCAACTGAGACACAGCGCGAAATATGGAGACCATCGTCAAGATGATGCTTGAAGAGAATATCAAAAGAAGCATCCTTCGTTGGTTTGTCGGAAGCTTAATGCTCCACAGCAACCGTATAGGAAAGAAAACGAGGATCGTGTCTGAAATGCAATCGGCTAGAACCGTCTTCAACTTGAGGTCGGGTGAGTATTATGCCTACTCACTGGACAACTCATATATATCGATTGGATGAGGCGACCAGGTTGCGGGCATAGTGTAGAACCCAGAGCCCTTGAGCCATTTTAGATCATGAGTGTCCCACCACACTTTCAACGTTGCGAATATCAAGGACACCAGAGATATGAAGACGGCGAACGCAGCTACGATGCGTCGTATATTCTGTGTTGGATGGACAATGCGAGCGACCGAGAACAGTATGCTCATGCGAACAGCCCTTGGGAGATTATGATGCGCCTTCAAGAATGAATGAACGAGGCAGAAGTCATTTGACATACCATACTACAAAAATCCACATCATGATAGACATCCACAATCCGGCATCTGAGACCAGCCGTTCTGGTCATGTGCCATGATGAGATTACTCAAGGCTTCAAGTAATCAGATAAGGTACGCACCGCCTTCAAGATACATCCATTCCGAGGTCAAGAATACGGTAGCAGAGACACATGCTACCAGCGCACACGCATCTTCCCACCATAGGCGTCGAATGCGCCATCGGAACCACAACCGAAATAGCGACAATAGTATTCCGATGAATTGCGGAACACTAGTGGCGACTACAGATCAGTCACAAAGTGAAATAAAAATCGAGGAGAACAAAGCAAATACTTCGTATTTTTTGATTAGTGGATTGAGAAAATTGACAGTTGAAGCTCAGCATCATGCAACGAGGTCTGTGAACGTGCAATCAGCGAGTCCCAGCTTTATAGTCTCACAATCAACTCATGGATGCCGTCACATCGCAACCCTGGAAAAAATGATAGATATGCCAAGGAGGGAAAACACACCTGCTGGCAGGCACATAGACTACCAAGTACTGAACGTGAATGCCACATTCCCAGACCTGAGCGGCGCTCAGTGGCACATTGATATTGTTGGCTCTCATCGGTGGATCAAACGTTCTGCCGTGCCACGGTGAGGAACAACATAGGCTTCAATACCGGATTGTACCGATGAGTCATATCGAAGCAGAGATCTGATAAGAACATCAGGCGCGCCTCGTTTTCCCGCACAAACAACGCAAGACCCAATAATTCCAAGTTCGTGACCCTCTACTACTTGTCTCGTGGACAAGCAGCTCGAAGACACATGAATTAGACCTTTTGGAAGCTGTTGAAAGGTGTCCTCATGATTCAGTATGGCATACAGTACAAGTATACCACGTTGGAGTCGCTGTACCATCACTCCATAGTACAATGGCCACCTTGCAAGAAAATGTTGTTCGTCAGTCCAAAATGTTCAAATATAACAGGGTAAGATCAAGTTATGTGTGAGACATACGTTCAAAGGAGACAGCGTCAAGGGGCAAGGGAAAGAACTCGCCGAGTGAATAGGCAAACAGGGTCAAATGGCAATGACTTGTCGTTATCAATGGCACATCCCTGGTTATTATCCCCTGAGCAGTACAGAGAAGTTGACTGTGGTCACAGGGGGAGTGACCCTGTTCGTGTCCGGCGTCATAAATTCGTCGTCCTCGGAGTCACATTCAGGGGTTGTTATACGGCCCGAGAGATGCAGTAGATGAGAGTCACGATCACAAGCAGGTTGAAGACGACGATGGAGCAAGCTGCCTGGTGCATCGCATTAGACCGGAACTCGACGTGTTTATGCGCTGATAGATCATACCTCGATGTCGGACCGTGGCGAGTCCAACAAGGGGGGTACATCATTCAAATGAGCCACGGCACGGGATATCGAGACAATTGTCACAACGATGCTCGAAGAGAATGTTGAAAGCCATCCGTCGCTGGTTTGTGGGAAGCTTGATTCCCCAGCAATCATACCGGGAAAAAAATGAGGATCGCGTCCGAACCAGCCTTAGTCAGTTAGTAAGGACGTCATCAATTCAATGTCTGACGAATGATGTGACTACTCACTGAATAACTCGTGAATACATATTAGATTAGGCAACCAATCTGCGGGAAATGTGTAAAATTGGCCTCCTTGGCCCAGCGCCGCCCAGATGTGTATATTAGGGCTACCAGAGAAAAGTAGACCACTGGGGAAAACAATATCCTGCCAGTGTGAGGTACATCATACATGTACGTTGACTTCCCAGTCTGGGGTAAAGTGGATACCACGCAGAGGCGTTGACAGTTGTCGTCAAGACAGTGGCGTGCATTGGTACCGGCGTCATGTCGACTCTGATCTATAACATCAATTGTTCCGCCAGCTCTCGACCAATACGTATTACGGGCTCACCGATCTTGGCCCACGGCAGGGCCAGGGTTAGGTATTAATTTGACGTAGCTCTGTCAGGCTCGCCCGGGCCTCCGCGTAAACAAAGCAAGCACAGCCTCTCAGAGATTCAACCTCGACTCGCCTATTAAGTATCAGCCCACGGAAAGTCAACCAGTACCTCAAGGCCTCAACGCTGACGGCAGGGGTATCGTGACTCCGTTCCCGAAACGGCTGCCAAGTCTACTCAAACCTAATTCAAACTTACAAGTTACAGGTGGTGACATAAGTCGGAGCGAAACTGCCACAAGATGTTCGCGCTGAAGGAGGGCCCGGATCCGGAATCGGCCTGCGGGGAAAATATCTGAATGAAATGGATAGGAGGTGTGTGGTGATGCATTGGTCCCGGCGTCAGAGGCGCAATTCATTTTGTGTCCAGAGTAACAGTCCTGAGGTAAGTATCAAAATGATGGACTGCGGCCAAACGCGCGGGACTCGGCGGCGGGAGTGTACCGCCTCGTTGTCAGGGACGGACTTCGATGGCCAGTCCAATCAGAATGCACAAGTTTCTCATCCGACTCGATGAGAGGCCGAAACATCGTCACCTCTTGCTCGCTTTTTCATCCCATTGGGGTTAGACCCAATGTAAGACCTACAAAACTAGTAGGTAGAAGGGGCCCAGGCTGTGCCCCGCCGCCGATCCCTGATTTTGCGGCAGAGGCTACTCACTTAGAGGCCTGGATCTATCATATCTGGAACGCGGTGCCTGACGAATTAGGAGAAACTTGGAGTTGATCTCACAGGGTAATTTGGCTATAGTCCCCCATCAGAAACTAAACTTAGAATCGTAGGAGTCGGAAGCCTTCACGATGTGGTCATCCCGACTCATCACGGGCTTTGAAGGATAGGTAATCCGAAACACATAAAAGCCATTCAGAATGAGGAAGTCGCTTCAAGTACTTATTGATGCTCTGACCAGCATTCCGAGGTCCGCGCCTTTCAGTCAGACCCTAAAATTATGGATGGGTTTCAAGTTCCCCTATGCGCAATCACCACAGTGTCAATTGTTGTGCATACTCACCGGCAGATACTCACATCAATGTATAGATAGTATGAAACGTACACAGATCCTTGAGCCGGGCAGATCGCAAACTTGTACCACGCCAGCAGACGACGATTGCAGGGCCCATCAACACACAGTTCATGTGCATCGTGACGGGCCTATACATTACCTGATGTTCTTCCAGGGCTGCAGCACGATGATGTCGGAGAGGTAGACGAAGATAAATGCCGAAAAGGCATCTGTTTCAAAGACATTATTAACATTCGCATGGTGCGTCCACCAGCAGGCTCCTGTTGTGACTGCCACATCATCTGTCTTCATGTATTGCTCCGATACTTAACCCTGATCTTGATGGCCTTGGAACTGGACCCGTTGACACCGGTTACAAGACTTACAGGATTGCAGAACCGTCGGTTCATTTTAAAACCGTAAAAGCGTACCGACCGAGAATGCACGAGCAATCGCGCGGAGTGGTAGTAAGTATCAGGTGTTGCCGACTTCGCTTATTGGACGATTGAAAGTCCGTTGTGCAGATGGATTATCGAAATCGGGCGATAGAAAGCTGTCATTATCATTGTTCCAGACTTACGATTGGTGGTACTGTGAGGGTTTTTTCACTATCATCACTGAGATAAGACGCGGAGGGCGGAAGGGTAAAAACGCCACCGCTGGTCATGCTAGTGAAGACGACTAGATCTATGGTAGTAAGCTGGAGGATAGAACTCTCCGTGCCCAGCGAATCTGAACTTGAAATGTTCATGTCTGCATTATTTGCCACCTTGCAGCGAAGCAGACGATAGACGAGTATCGAGAAAAACAGTGAGTTACAAACAAACAAAGCACAGGCAACCTGTCCGACGGAACCAGTCAAATAGAGTATGAAGACACACGACAGAATCACATACCTCAACGTCAATCGCCACGATATAAAACAGTGTAACATCAAGTATTTGACCGGCGGCTCGTAAAGAAGATATGATTGTGACAAAGATGCTGGAGGAATATGCTGTAATGATCAACCGTCGTTGAGAGGACTGCAACTTCATATATCGCAGAGAGTAGATAGCAAGGCAGATCAATGTAGCGTCGGACAGGACGTCCGCTGTGTGCCAAGCTGTGTTACAACACAGCCAACATGCACTGGAAAAACATACCGATCAATTCAAATATTGTCATTAGCAATCTTTCCCTTTTCACTGTGTCGGATGGATCCCGAGACGCATGTCTCACGATGAACCATATCGTTAATGAGGACCACATCAGGACGAAGAGAGCAGCGGCAAGAATCATCGCTCGACGCAGTCTCAGCAAGGGTGACATGATACGTAGGAGTGAGCACAGAACGCTGAGTCTTGCTGACCTGTCAAAAAACATTGAGTATGTTTTAGGGAAAGATACTAGAGAACGACAGACCAGACCACGATAGGATATATCAGTGCATGTATCCAAAACGAGACATCATAGCTGTCAGCTGGATTTATCTGTCAGATGATGATGGATATGAGAACAGAGAAGCTCACTCGTCTCGAAACACAGCCAAGAGGAGACGACGAAAACGACGCCGCTGATCAGTGCAACAACCGCGCAGGCGTCCTCCCACCAGAATTCATGCATCGCACAGCGCCGAATCAATCTGTAAGCAGTCAATGCCAGCGGTATTGCTGTCAGAGTGCTCGTGAAGACTGTGGTGACCATGCTTAGTGCGGGATTGCGCGACTCGATGCTCTCGCTCACTTTTGAGGTTCCTCACGAGAGAGTCGGAGGGAGTTACGCGGATGGTCATGATGCCCTGGAGTGGTGTGACAACCACCGGCATGCTTCCTTTTCAATGCTAACATGAGCTACGGCCACACATCATGGAACGGTGCCATCCAGTGAAGAAAGATGAGATGGAACGGATGGCCGCTGATCATCGATCAAACCATTGGAGTGCTGATCGCGTCCGGCACGTGGGAACCGCGTGGCCCGGATGGAACTTATATAATCCCGCATCCGATGTCCAATGCGGGGAAAAAAATGATTACCGGTCTCTTCTCTTGTCAATATGGCTGACTGACGATGTCTCGGATCCGCAGCCAAAGGGCGGTCAGGCAACGCGAGGATATCTCGGTTGAATGCCAATGAGTGTGCATCACTACGGCTACAAATGATTGCGAGAACTACAAGTGGACGGGTAAGGAGTGGGCAAAAAGCATGGCTACATGTTCGTGATTGGCTACACAGAAGCTGACTAGTGAATGTGTCAATAATGGGTGTAATAAATAGAATAATGTCTTGTGCGCGAGAAGCCTGTCTCTGCTCTCCGCCAAAGCAAATGGCCTGGGAAAGGTTAAAGGGGGTATGGTGAACGAAAGCGGACAATAGAGCGGGCGGCAACTAGTCATCCAACAAAAAGTCCCAGTTGATGCCGCGACGCATTCCCTCGGGTTTCTTCGACCCGCCAAAGATTCGTTTCAGTTTCTCCTTGCGGATGTTCTCAGGGGCGTTAGTGTGGACATCCCACATTCGGAATGTCACGGTGCCCCGAGTATGGACAACGACCTCGTCGATATCCCAGTGGTCACAGCTATCCTCGTTGATGCGAACGTTCGCCATTATGCGGTTCGCAAAACCAGCAGAGTAGATGACCCGACGGGAATGATGGATATGACCTCGGAAGTCCGAGGGAAGCCACACCGTCACATCGGACGTGGCCGCCCGAATCTCCAGGTAGAATTTGCACCGAGGTACAGGTCGGCACTGGCCACTTGCCATCAGATCTCGGCCGGAAATACCCGAATCACAAAACAAGACTCACGACTTTCAACTTTACAGGTGCGTTGGCAGCACCGATGAACATGTTTAAACGATGATCCACCGGCTGCTGTCTTGCGCGGTAGTGTGGCAAAGCCAAAGATATGTCCATGAATTTTTTCGTCTCCAGGATGAAGTCCCAGTCGCTGGAAGGGCGGTAATGGATTTTGTGTGTGCCATGGGGTTCCGTGAGCTGCGAGATCCCGGTCAGTTCAGGGTCGCGGGCATGTCGTCGCAAGACACTCACCAACACCCCAAGCTTTTCACTCAATGATACGCTCTGTCGATGGGATTGAGCTCAACTGGAACGATCGAGACGCATGCATCAAATGTGGCTAACCTCTGCGGACGAGCACAAGCTCGCCATGATGGCTCCCTCCGAAAACGAGAAAAAATGAGCGAACGCGTGGAGAGACAAGAGAATGAGCCAAGTTGGAAAAACGGGGTGAAGGCAGGGCAAAGCATGGGGGTTTTATCTAGACCATATAAGCGATTGGCAGCGGTCTTCTCCCCTTGTACCTAAAAAGGTAGGTGTTGTCGGCCATGGTCACACTGGAAACAAAAGCAGCTCTCGGCAACGAGTTCCGTTTCGTCACGGAGCTATAAAAAAATAGTCCGCTCAGCTTTCAGAAATTGATCGTCAGGCAACGTTTTTGTACTTGCACTCGTACAATAGCTCAGTTGCCCCCTGCGACAGGCCGTCCAGCCAAAACATGCTACATTTTACAGTGTCAGACGTTTATACAATGGCAGTACAATAACATCGGAGTCAAGCGAATTACGGTAAGCGAGCCAGCGCCGCGCGGAATTGGAAAGCAAGCACGCTACGTGGCGCGCCGACGGAAGATCCGGCGCACATGGCTACCCACGCGCGAGCGAATCTTCCCACAGACGTCGTCCTCCGTCGACGGCATCAAACGCAGTTCGATATTCCCCTCTGCATGAATATACACCTCGTCGTCGTCATCCAGGACGGAGGCGTCAAGTCGTATGAGGCCACGCCGCATGCGCTCCCTAAACGCACGGCAGTAGTGAGCCTGACTCTTTTGGCAAAAGCCGTCATTGTTCTTGACATTGACAACCCCCCGAAACAGCGACGGTAACGTCACCTTCACGTTAGCCTCACGTGCAAATATGCATAGGCGGAAGATGTGGGTTTGAGCACCGGGAAGCCGATACTAGAATCGAAAACCCGTTCCCATATCAGCAACCGATCCCTCCGATTGGAAAGGAGGGTGGGTATCAACTCACCACTGTGGCGCTGATCGGACCGGATAGGCTGGACAGATAGATACCCGATTTCGCAAACGGGGGCATGTCACACGGCAATGGTGCGTGCAACACTAGCTTTGCCTTGATGCGTTGTCGCGACGAGCTCGACTGAAAGACATACTGATCACCGAACACAGCTTCTTGTTTTCGAGGAACGAACTGCTCAATGATGGTTTCCACTTTCTTCTCCTGAAACCGAGGGTAAGTAGTTGACCCACCACGTGTGCGGACACTCGGCAACAAACCTCTAATGCAGCATCTTGCCCCGAAAACGTGCTTAAATTACTAAGGAGCTGGGTAAAACCGGAATCTGTCAAACTCGACACACACTCTAGGTTGGTGCTCACTGAAAGGGTTTGCGAGATCCTGCTCATACTGTGAAACGAAATGGGTTTACTGATGGGTCCCCCGACCCGATACCGGGTTAAATACACCCTTCGCCACTCGCCAAAGCGTCATAGTGGAGTGGAACAATGCAAATGTGCGCTCGCCCGAACGTGGTACAATTCGGTCGGTGGATGGACTTTTGCTTACGCGGGCCACAGCGCCCCGGTGGATTACCAAAGCAAAGCAGACAATGCAAATCGGGAGTCGCCTACTGCTTCCTTTCAGTTGCTAAAATGACAGCTGTGGTCATGAAATGGCAGGGCCGATATTTCGACCACGCCTTTAGATTGGGAATTGCCAAACAACTTCTCGAGTGGTGTGTATTCTGGTGTCAGACATTGCTAAACAAAACTCACACGAGTTCGCTCATTTACTCACTCAACAACTTCTTTCTGATCGCAGTCACTACACAAAGACAGTGGCGCCATGACATATAGATGCGCCACAATGCGTTCATGATGTGGAGTGGACGGACACCAGGTTTAACCTAAGAATATACTTTATGGTTGTCTTCGGTAACTCCTTCCCGACTCGGAGACATCACCTGATTTGCACAATTGGATTTCCTCTGGCGCGCTTCCTTCACAAGTCTGCGAAATTCTTCTTTGTGTGAAACCTTGAAACCTTGCTCGTCAGCAGAGTCCCTGAGGTACGGGAATCAAACTCACTTCGTGGGCGGAAGGGTCCTCGACTACGTATTTCGGCCCATTCCGGCCCTCCTCCCATGCTTTCAACTCGGCCCGCAGCTCGGCAGGGGTTTTGCGACAAGCAGTCTTGTCCAGATTTGCGTTGTACATCATAACCCATCTACCAGGGAGTTCAGTTTCTGACGAAGCACGCGGAAGTAGAAACTACCTTCTGTGCCTGACAATCCGTGCTTTTCGATCTCCACTGACAGGGAGTTGTTGAGAAGTCAAGAGTTCCTTGAGGGCCTTATCCTTCAGGACGTCATATGAGACCTTTGGCAACCGTTCCATTGCATCATCTACATCACTTCATGTCAGAGCCAAGATTGAGTCTCAGCTCAAAGATCAAGGATCGTCAGTCACCTGCTATCCTTTTCTTTCCCCTTGTTCGACTTGCCCCCAAGAAGCTTTGCCCACTGGTTCTTTACATTTGGATTCGAGGGGTTGTTTGCTTTTGAGGGTGGTTTCAGACCGCAATCTGGTCCGTCAATGTGGCTATTGATCACCTGGAATTCTACGGACACCCGGCATACAGGACACAGTACCAGTGAATCGGCTTAACTGCATATCAGACATGGACCAAAGCTGGGGAGACGAGAAGCAGGTATGGGACACGCACGTTGCAAAGTCACGAGCTCGTCCTCTGTCGGATCAGAAGACGGCTCCACGTTCGATTGCTTCCGGGATCCTTTCCTCGCGCTTTTGGCTTGGAGGGGCGACGAGTACGCAATTTCGCTCGATTCGTTCGCGTTGGAGGGCCCCGGTACACATACGACATCAGAGTCCGAGCCCTGGGAGACTTCGGCGTGCCTTCGTTTCCGCCCGTTTTTCACGGGCGTCTGGAACTGGCGCGGCGTCTTATCGTTGGCCGAGTTTCGTTGGGTACACAGCCCCTCTCGAGAAAGACGAAGAACATTCGACCTGTGTTGTGGAAGGTCTCACAGCCGACCTAGAGAGACGAGACGATTCCCGCACCTTGCAGCCTTCCAAGCCGAGATGGCCTCCTCTAGAGCTGGGTTCGCCCTGAAATGCGCTTCCATAGCAGATTTCCGACAACTGGGACATTCCGGTTCTCTCAAGATGTGTTCTCGTATGCACTGCCAGAGAAACGCCCCTTCAGCCTAGTCGCGTTGGAAGAAATATCGCGGTTGCGCACCATAGAACAGAAACAGTGGCCACATGCAAGCGATATGGGTGCGTCAAAAAATTCACCACATATTGAGCATCGAAGGCTTGAATCCAGTTGACGTAGGTCAGTTTCGGCAAAGTCTGTTGGGTCAGGTATGTCCTGTGCGAGGAGTTGTTGTACATTGTTCGTGCGCATAACAATCAAGAAGACAGAGGGGACGCGTTTTGTGACGGCGTGACTAGACGCGGTATGTCACACAACCTTGGCAGGCTGGCAGCACAGAACCCATAATAAAATGCGTATGCGATGGTATAGTACAACATGTTTCTACACAAAGTGTTCATACATTCCCCTCAAAGTCGTACTGTTCTCGCATATCTTCTGTCACGGCAGCTCCACGAAGCAGGGGATCCAGGGAAGCTAGTTCATCCTTGATGCCATTCCGCGCGACCGCATCAAGTTCTTTCAATAGAGTGGACGTGATTTTCTGTGGGGTGTCACTATCTAGGTCAGCAAGATAGTTGTCGTCGAACTCACTTTGAATTTTGTATCTACTTTCAATAAGTTATCACCCAACCCCGCCGTCCAGTTTGCAGGCGGGCTGCCGAGGCCAGGTGCATAATTCTGGCTGGAAACTGGTGCATTCGCAATGCCCCACAGACTTCCGTCACTCTCTTCCAAGGGTCTCGGAGTCGTGTCATGATTTAAGAATAAATATGACACTCCTGGATGCGGGGCTAACAGTCCCAGAGGCCCCATCATATGTTGACCAGAGTTCGAGAACGCAGAGGGGCCGAGAATGCGAGAGATCTTATTGTACACCTCAGAGAGCACGTCGAGCAGAGATAGTAATGTCTGGTGGTAATCCAGGGGAAAGGGCTGCGAAGCGTCAGTCGGAGGTGGATTACACACGAGGAGGTCTGACGTACTATGTGGGGTGAAACCAGGTAGGAAGTTTCTGACCCGTCCGAGTACGGCGCAGTATATTCGGCAAAGCCGCCAGCAGCCTGTCGTTTCCCCACCTTGGATCGGAACAACCGCTAGAACCATAGGTCACAAGGGTGCTGTGGTGATGACGTAGAGATACCATACATATTTCGGTTTATCTGGCTCTTCTTTGGCTTGGTCATATTCGTTCATGGTGTTGAGAAGACCGCGGAGGTAGTCTTGTGCTTGGGGGATATCCAGCAGGTTGGAAAGAGACATGGCCAGGACGGCAAAGCGATGTGTCCTAGCATGGTTCGCGAGCGGCGGTCAAAGAACAGCAAGTGTCATGCGCACCGTTTCTTCATGGCAATGTTACTGAAGACCCTGTCGAGTTCGCCACGAGACATCATGATCGTATGGAACCAGTGACACCGGCTGGACGCGCGGATTCAGCACCGGACGGTTACTCAAAAGGCGGAGGCCGACGCACCCTTCGTGCACGTTGCGCATGTAGGTTAGGGTGATTATTCGTTTCTGGACGAGGTCGCGAAGATACTCGACCGAGGTGCCTTGGGCGATGACGGGCGTGCCATTGGAGACCATGGTCGCGGTGGACGACAGCGTGTCCGAGTGGACTGACTGGCCATCCCACTCTCTTCCCGGGGTGACGGTTGCTGTGGGTGTTTGGACCGTTGCACCGGTCGCGACGGAGATGGTGCCCGTCGGTGCGGATGCGCTAGTCGGAGGTTTGAAAGAAGAGAGCAAATTTTGTGCTGAGCTCTTCCTGCGCATTGATGGTCGTGCGAGGTCTGACATGGGCGGGCTTGAGACACTGGCGGGGAAGCCTTGAGCCATTACTGTGGATGTGGCCGTCGGTCGCGAGTGGGCCACCGCCGCCGGCGACTCCAGCGATATCATCCCGTCCTAATTCGGTCACTCTTTTCTTCTTCGCTTTCACTCAGATCAGTCGACACGATGGACGCGAATGCAATCGCAAAGCAGTTCACTGACTTTTACTACGATAAATTCGACACCGATCGCGCTCAGCTGGCTCCACTATACGTACGTCAACCCAACCAAACTCAACGCGAGATCACCTCATCTGATCGCGGTCGCAGCGCCCAGGGTCCATGCTCACGTTCGAGTCGACCCAGATATTAGGCTTACAGGCGATAATCGAGAAACTCACCGTACCTCTCTTCGCTTTCTTGCGTCCGTCATTCGTGCTGATCGCACTCTAGTCACTACCGTTCAACAAGGTTCAACACAAAGTCACGACCATCGATACTCAGCCCTCCATAGCCTCGGGTGCGCTCATCGTCAGCGTGACCGGCTACCTGTTGGTATGTCCCTCCATTCACACCTTTTGTCCCAGCTCACGCGATGTAGGTCGACGATGAGGCCAATCCACTCAGCTTTAGTCAAGTATTCCAGCTGGTCAACGATGGCACTACTTATTATGTGTACGCACTTCGACCGATTACCTGCATACCTGACCAACGAGTTCCTTTTTACAGTCACAATGACATTTTCCGCCTCAACGTCGGTTAATTTTTCGTGATGTGCTTCAGTTACATTAGAACAGAGTGAGAGGATCGTGTGTCTGTAGCTTAATCATTCGATTGCAAGTTTGAAGATCTGTGCCAGCTCCTAGCTCGCGTTACAAACTCCAAGTGATCGCATAGATCCACCCGATCCGAACGTGATACACGTTACTCGCATAGTTCATTCCAGTAACCTATAGATGCCGGACATCGAGCCACCGATCACGAGAAAACAGAACAAGGGATACTTACTCGGAACCACCTGGCTTTCCTCAATATATGCTTCAGACGGAGCCTCCGCCAAGACCACAGCAAAACCACTTGGAAACGGCAGAATCAGCAAGCAGGAAAGATCTGACCGATCTCTATTCAACGACGCACGTATCCAAGTGGAAGTCTGTGTGACTGCAAAAACATTCGTCTCTGTCAGCGATAAAGTTGGCACCGCAAATGTGACTTGCCAATGTATTAACCACGGGCCCGGATTATCGGTAACGAAGCGGATCGTGACGTTGTCCGAATTTGCTTGGAACCCGATGGAAATGGTGTCCCTCCTGACCGGGTTCACAAAGTTGAAACTTTCGCTTCCAGGAGCTCTGACGACATGGAATGTGTGCTATGCGGCACGGTCAATACAAGGCTCTGGAGTGTACAGTCACAATGACTCACGCCGTGAAGATGAAGAGCATGCTGTCGAGTAACACCTTTGTGATTGAGGTCAAAAGAGTGTGATGAACACTTACGGGTCCGCCGATTGCACCATCCTTTGTGAGCTCGGTTGCAGGAACGCTTATCTCGATCACCTTGCCGTGTGGAAGATCATAGACACTACCATTTGGGAGCAGCTGTGACGGGTGCCGAGAACCACTCAGAATCTGTAAGAGCACGGGCAATGGAGGGTTCACGTAGGACACTCCGTTGATCGTAAACCTATTTCCGTTTAACCCAGGAACGAGATTGATGTTCACGTCTGCTTTCCCTGGCTCTGGAATACCAGGTGCGCCGTGCGCAATCAAGGGGTGAACGATCCCCTCTTCATACGGAAGTACGTATGACCCGTGTTCCGTCGTCGGCTCTCGCTCTGGCGCACCGCGATACCTCAAAATGGCAGAGTTCTTCCCGCCCTCGAACGTTTGACTAGGATCGTTCGGCAGCGCACGGATCCAATAGTTATCCGACGTTTGGTTGGCAATGACCACCACCGAATAGCGCTGGCCTGCCAAGACTGGCAACGAATCGACGACTAGCGGTTCTGTCGCGACACCGTCCGTTTCGATGACCATCATCGTATGCCCATCGATGGTGAAGTTGAACCACGGCTCGCACGAAGCTCCGATGATGCGGAAGCGATATCTTTTACCGTGCTCGACGTTGACGACGGTGAGGGGGGACTTTGGTCCGCCAGTATACCGTCCACGGCCATTTATCAGCATGGAGTTCGCTACATACGGAGGTCGATGCGTTTGCATTTGCGGAGTGGGCACATGATACCTGTGAAAAAGTGAGCCGCTAGAGCGGGCGAAAGCTTCGCATTGCGCACCAGTCGGCAAGAGTGATGACAGTGTTCTCTGATGAGTCGGTGAACGTCGTATTCAATTATCGCGAATAAGATTCGTACCATCATCAACGTCATAAAGATGTTTGTGCGGGTCCTCAGGATCGTATATCACCAGTGGTCCTCTGAGGCCATCACAGTACTGAGATGAGAGATGCGAGTGATACCAATATGTCCCTGTTTGATTTTGTGCATTGAATTGGTGCAAAAAGCTTTTGTGGGGCTTGATGGGACACTGTGTAACCCCCGCAACTCCATCAGCCCAGTTAGAATTGTGCTGGAGGATGCCATGCCAGTGCTGCGGGGATTTCAGAACCAAGTTAGGATGTATACCAAGAAAGCACGAACAATGCTCGTTGACGTATCCATCGTAGTGTCATAAAGATCGTTCACCACATCGATCTTGAAGTCGTCCCCCTGAAGAACTGTCAGAAATTCCACTCGAAGACGTCGAGAAAAGGATTTACCTTCTGAGCAGCTATCAGTGGTCCTGGAAAGGTACCCTGCGCGAGTACGCTCCTTGAGGAAGATGTCAGTTAAAGCGATGAGCCAGATTAATGCAACTCAACGATCGAGGAAACCCATCAGGAGCGATGATTTTATTGACGATGTTTAATTGCGCGACGGGACCGAGAACAAGGGATTCGCGCTGGGCCGAGGAACGCTCTGGCTGGAAGCTTGGAACGGTAAGGACCGACGGTACGAACGAGCAGACCAAAGCGAGCAAAAGAACGCGATAGGGATAAACACGCATGCTGGTAAGTATGGGCATCCGGTCGCAAGGCTTCCCGCAACAAACAAGCTTTTGAGCGAAGGTCCACCTTCATATCGAAGTTGCGGGAGAGATGCTCTGGGCATTCATCGCGAGTCCGCATCGGCCAACAACGGAAGCGAAGGTCAGAGCGTGTACCTATTTCGTAACGCCGCGATGAGGAGGGACGTCGTCGTTAGAGACCGTCAGATCTGCACCAACCTTTTAGTAAACTAATCACAGCAGTTCGCGTTCAAACAGTCGAATCGAGATACTAATGCGTCTTTTAAGCCTACTTACTCACTGACAACGGGGGTGCGGTCCAGTGGCGGAGTAGTTGCCACTTTCGAGGTTGCTTGCTCTTCTGTAAGTATGTACATACCTGCGGCAGAGCGGGCTTCAAGTTGTGACGTAACACGGGAGAGACTCGATTATGCCGCAGATTTTGAAGGTCGTATCGCGAGTCCTGTCACTGAGCGAGCGACCGGCGTCTGCAAAAGCCTATACAGTTTCTTCCTCTTGTCATTCCAACCAGTAGGACTCGACCAACTTGCAGAAGGATGGCGAGGGGACCTGGCCATCAAAGTCGCGATGTGAAAAGGACATCGGCATCCCAAAGATGGATTGAACATGAGGGAGGAATCCGCTACGAAGGATCATGTGACTGCGGCGTAGTCTTCTATGATCGTTCAAACGTTCAAAGAACGGGCAATTTCGGAGTTCATGCATGCGGCATGCCAGCGGTGTTCAAGTCACCGATCGACCAAACACTGGCATTTCGGCTACCTCCGACTGATCGTACGAATCGCCGTGATGCGTATTTCCGTTCTACCCTCGATCTTTTCCGACTCCTACTTTGGCAATTGACCAGCTATCCAAGGCTAGCCAAGCCTTATGATTCCAACCCATGACAGTAAACACCTTCAAATTATCGCTTGTCCACCACAGATTCCAAGCGATCAAGGGGATACCAGCCTACCCATGGCCAGAAATTATGATTCTGCCGCAAGGAAGTGAAGGCGAATCCAGCGCCGCACTTCGACTTTCCGCCGCTGGAAAGCCCGTCAGGAACTTGAATGTATATGCATTCGCTGCAAACCATCGGGACCCGAGCGAATTCCTATGTATCCGCGATCAACCCACGCACATCATAGACTAGCCAGGTTCTTTGGAACAAAGACAGCTGCTGCGTTCCAAAAGACTTCATTTACAGTAAATATCAAGAAAATGAAATGGTTCGATTGGAGCCAGTATGCCGAGAATCGCCTAGGATATTCTCCGCACAACGGCGAGGTCTTCCACATGCATCAGTAAGGAAAATATTGCTTCGTGACCCCAGTAACTGCGGCCCTGGATCAATCAAGTTTGACACCAAAGCATCATTGACGACCTCCGCAAAACCATCATTCTATAATAGTTTCCTTTTGATCTGTGCCTGAGATAGCACGTAGATGCGATTCTGCAAACAGTTCACCAGGAGAGCAATTGGGGATTGGGGATATGCCGCATCCCCAATCCCCAATCCCTCTCCGCTGGATTCTCTCCTTGACTTTTGGCCTTGTGTGGTTCTTGGAGCCGTCGATCTACGAATTTGACACCGAGGTCACTGTGCACAGTGGCTGGAACACAAAGGTGGTTGAATGGATTAGTGTTGCCATTGAAATTAGAAGCACGGGCATGCGCTGCGAATGGCACAAAAAGACGGGAACGTACAACTATGCAACCCCTTGCCCTGCTTGCCTGTACAAATCGCAGGATCGTCTATGAAAGTGAGGACGACGTGGGAGATGGGACCAAAAAATCTTGTGTAGTTTGGACAACCCACGGTGTATGCCCATGCAGTACCTACTTGTAGCTCGCACCAAAATAAAGACACAACTGACTGGCATACGACTCTCGGATGTCAGATGAGCGCGTCGAATAGCGATGCAAAAAGTGTTTCTTCAGAAAATTTTGAGGCTTCGAGGGGATTGCACCTAACCAGTGCAGTACAGAGAAGAAATTCCACGACTGAAACGTGCCCCTGTTCAACGTTGCAACGTTCGGGGGTAACCTATATATATACCGGTCAAACACCTCCCAAGCCGACATTACCACTGATACAGCCGAAAATTGTGCGCATAAATATTGTATACATATCCGAGGACGTTACAAGATGATAGATGAGACCATGGCTCGTCGTTACATCACAATACCTCGGTTTATCACCCAAATAAAGTGTAACCTTGAGCCATCCAGGACCACGACGCGCTTGTTCGACGGGGTGAGATTTTGAAATGCTTCAGAGCCTTCCAGTTTGAAGGATCAATTACACTCTGCATTTCCTGTGTGAGATCCTGCCAGGTGACGATCAAATTCACTTGGAGGGTGTCAACTCCCGAGTCGGCCAACGCCCGAGCTGCGTCGAGGAACAACTGGAGACTAGCTTGGTGGTGGCATAGCAACGGATGCAGCACCCGTAGAGTTCTGAACACGCCCTGATACTTGTTTGCGAGAAGCATGAGGAGCTCCGCATACTGATTCAAGGCATTTCCGCTACGTTCACTTTGGGATGTGATCACCAATTCCTGGAGCGCGGGGCTCGAGAGCAGCCGAACAAACTCGATGGCGTGAATTGGGGAACCATCAAAGGTCAGCTTTTTCAGCCAAGGGAAGACAGGAGTGATTGGCTGGAAACCCGGATCTGGCCAGTGCACAAATTGTAGATCGAGCTCCTGTATGTTGGACGCGGAGAGCGCATGACAATATTTGTGCAGGACGTTTGGGCCAAGCGGGTTGGCTTTAATTGTGACCCTTTGGAGCTGCCGGAAGGGAATGGGTGTGATTGTATGCAAGGTTTCCTTTGGAATACCCTCAAAACGGATGTGTTCAACGTGAGGGGCATCTATAAACAGTTGATTCAAGACTGAACTCCAGAGGATGGCTTCAGTCTCCGGGGTCTTGGCATTGGCCCAGCTGAGAGTGACATTACGAAGAGAAGAGGGAAACAATCTGAGGTTTGGGTTGGGAGCGCGTCTCGCGTGAAATGCCAAGGTGGTAAGGTTGGGAAAGAGCTCGACGTTTGGGCGAATGTTGGTGAGCTGCTTGTAAATGGAGGAGTATACGCGGTGAGGGTTCATTGTGACCGTTTTCGCGTACAAACGACGAGCTCGTCGAGCATAATTGTCGAACGTCGCCCATTTTGCTGGGGGTAGATTCGAGATTGCCTCGTGGTCGAATTGAAAGAAAGAGTCATCCTGTCAACAAGTGTGGTATCAGACCTTGACTGACAAAAAATTTACAACCTCGCCAAACCTACATTGAGGGTTAACTCCTTGGGCAACAAGGGGATGTAGGGTTCCAGAGAGTCATTGAGCGCCCACAGACGGTCGAACGCTGGTTCAGCTATGCATTTGCAAGTGAAGGCGAGGTAGCTTATGCTACGTTTGTCATCACCGAGCTCGTCCAGGATCAACCCGAATACTTCAGCGATGCAGAGAGTACGAGTAGATGCATAGTTTACCGGAGGGCTCGGGATGGTTGACATGGTTTGGGCACCAAGAGGATCACGACTGCTGCGGTGATACGCAGGCGTCCCCGTGGTTCAAACACAGTAGGATCATCACGGGCATCACCCTTCAGTCCGTGGGGAGACGGGGGACTTAGAACCCGAGAATACCTAAGTACTTACTATCGTGTAACGTGTTACACATCTTGTCATGATGAAACCTCTTCCGATTCGGGCTAAAGATAGCTATACTGGCTGACTGACGGCCACCTGCGTGTTATCTGGTAGTATCTTGCTGGTCATTCTGGTGAACAATGTTGGTAAAGGTTGGTTGGTGTCAGCGATACGGGCGACTGGGCCGCAGCGCTGCCAGGCTGCGGTCAGGGTTATTGTGACGGTGGCTGTGCAACGCAGTGATCGCGTGTTTCTGTTGCGCGTCCTCGTCTTTGTTACTCTCGTCCACCATGTCCACGGGTTTTGGTCAAGAAATTGTATCTGTCGTCAACAAGCTTCAGGATGTGTTCAGCACGGTCGGATCGTCAGGATCCCAAATAGACCTTCCCCAAATTTGCGTGCTTGGCAGTCAAAGTAGCGGCAAGAGCAGTGTGCTCGAGGTATGTCGCGCAGTCTACTGCGCTAGAGTAACATCATTCATCCTTTCCATCGTTTCAAGAATATCGTCGGACGAGACTTTCTTCCTCGTGGTACTGGTATCGTGACACGACGGCCACTCGTGCTGCAGCTTATCCATCGCCCTGCGACCACGTCACAACCGAATGGTCTCTCATGTACGTTACAAAGTGAAATCCAGGCTACATTCGTCTCAAATATAACTTTCGAAAGCGCAAGTTGCAGGCCCGGACCAGCAGGCCAACGAGTCGGAATGGGGAGAATTCTTGCATCTGCCTGGCGAGAAATTCTATGATTTCAACAAAATTCGCGCAGAGATCGTCCGTGATACAGATGCAAAGACAGGCCGCAACGCCGGTATTTCGCCGAATCCCATCAACCTGCGCATATTCTCGCCCAACGTCTTGACACTCACCCTCGTCGACCTACCCGGTCTAACAAAGGTTCCCGTCGGAGACCAGCCCAAAGACATCGAGAAGCAGATCAAGGACATGCTTTTGAAGTACATAGCACGACCCGCTTGTATCATCCTGGCTGTTACGGGCGCCAACACCGACTTGGCAAATTCTGATGGTCTCAAGTTGGCTCGCGAGGTTGATCCAGAAGGAACCCGGACAATTGGTGTTCTTACCAAAGTTGACTTGATGTGTGTTGTCCGGTTCATTCTCGCGTTCCATAAGCCTCATTGTGACGCTCAGGGACCAAGGGACCGATGTCGTCGACATTCTTGCTGGTCGCGTTATTCCACTCAGACTCGGTTACGTGCCAGTCGTGAACCGTGGTCAACGGGATATCGATACTTCCAAAACTATCAATGCTGCCCTGGAAGCAGAGCGCAATTTCTTTGAAACGCACCCTTCATACAAGGGCAAATCTCAATATTGCGGGACTCCCTTCCTTGCCCGCAAACTCAATATGGTCCGTCCACACTGTCGTTCACTCCACATTGCAAGTTGAAATGCTCTTCAGATCCTCATGCAACATATTCGGAACACCCTTCCTGACATCAAAGCACGTATAACACAGCAACTCCAAAAGTACAACGCCGAGCTTGCGACCCTTGGCGGACCGCTGGGAGATGCATCAGGAGGCAACGTCGTTCTTTCTGTCATCACTGAATTCACGAACGAATTCCGCACTGTCATCGATGGTAACACGAATGATCTGTCTTTGAATGAACTCAGTGGTGGTGCTCGAATCAGCTTCGTATTCCACGAATTGTTCAACAACGGTGTGAAGAGCATCGATCCATTTGATCAAGTAAAGGATGGGGATATCAGGACCATTCTGTACAATTCCTCTGTAAGTGGGCTCTCAGGACTTCTATGGTCGAGTATTTATCTTGAGTGCAGGGTTCGACGCCATCGCTCTTTGTTGGCACTCAAGCCTTCGAGGTCATTGTCAAGCAACAAATCAAGCGCCTCGAAGAGCCTGGCTTGAAATGCTGTCAACTTATATACGACGAACTTATTCGAATCCTTGGACAACTACTCCAAAAGATTGTATGTACTTGTCCTAGGATGCACGACAGACTGACCATGATTTCGTATACAGCAAGCATTTAGACGCTTCCCTGCTCTTAGAGAACGTTTCAACTCTGTTGTGGTAAACTTTTTCAAGAACGCTATGACCCCAACGACCAAGCTTGTGACCGATATGGTTTCGTGCGTACAGTTTCGACATTTCCAGATGTTCCAATCATGATTGGTTTGTTACAGGATGCAAGCATGCTACGTCAACACAACTCATCCTGACTTCCTTGGTGGCCACAAGGCAAGTTGTTTTCAGGCAAGCTTAATTCGTCTCGTTGCTGATTTTTGCTTTGGTAGGCCATGAGCATTGTTCAGGAACGTCTTAATGTCAACAAACCCTCTACGCCCGTGCCTGATCCGAAGAGCGGCAAGCTTCAATCTGGCCAGATTAATGGCGGCCGTGACCTTGATGTCGACCCTAAGAAGGAAGAGCCTAGCTTCTTTGGCTCGTTCTTCTCGACGGCGAGGAAAGGACAACCGAAGAAAGGTGGCCCTGTCATGGAGTCGGTAAGCACTGTGCGACATGACGGGACGTATGATCAGATTAACATTCCGGAATCGATCCCACAGCCACCTGCAATAATCAGGCCTCAATCAGCCCTGAGCGAACGAGAGACTATGGAAACTGAAGTTATCAGTAAGTTGCTCGATCTGTCCAGGTCTAGACCATACTCAACCGTATCACTATACCACAGAACTCCTCATCCACTCCTATTTCAACATCGTCAAGCGGGAGATGATTGATATGGTTCCCAAAGCGATCGTCCTTACGCTCGTTAACCACTCCAAAGAGGATCTGCAACGAGAGTTGTTGCAAGAACTCTACAAACCTGATGTGCTGGACGAGCTGATGAAGGAGAGCGAGTTTGTGATCAACAGAAGGAAGGAGGTCGTAAGCATGGTGACCGCGCTGAATAAAGCTGAGGAGTAAGTCCTGAATTGACTCGTTCTGATTGGAAAACTGATCGTTTGCGATTTTTTAGGATCGTCGCTGGCGTGTAGATGTGCGCGGAGCTTTCGTATCGTCAGTTGGTGCCATACCCTCCTGTATACATGCCTTCTCTTTCGTATGTGTTTAGATCATTTATTTCATCTCTTCAACAAAAACAAGCCAGCGCATTTGTGGCCGCATGGGGATATCTGGTGTATCACCGTGCACATAACACGTGTGATCATATGAGGTTGGTGCAGGTTATGATCCGAGCCATCAGCGCGTTTAGCGTACCTATATTGTACCATGAGACAGTAATCGCACAAGTTACAAGGGATTGTCATGGACAGGGGGTCCAGTACTTGAGTTTCGTGACGCGGCATGCAGTAGGTCCAAACGAGTCTCTTGCTCATCACAGCGGGAAATACGGTGTATGTCTGCCCTTGCTCTGTAAGGGCGGACAATATCCGCTATACATATATAGACACATGGCCACTGGCAGCTTGACACGGATAATATTGTGGAACCCGATGGCGCCGCCCAGGTGGCACCTTGTGGAACTCTACTTACTAATAAATCACCGCTGCGCAGCGGGCTGCGGGCGGTGGATAGTCTGAATCGTCGAGGTGGCGAGTTTGTCAACTGGTTGGAACTCGCAGATAAGATTTGGTTGACTCAGGGGTGTGCTAAGATTGATTTGATCATGGTATGCTCGATTTGGCAACTGAGCGGGGGCGTGCACGTCAGGGTACAGCGGGACGGGTACATAAGCAAGCAAATGCCTGGCGAGTCATGCCCCTCTCATTCCTTACTACCACCGTCCCCGCTACCACCGTAAAACCAAGCCATGGCTGAACACTCTTGGACGGACGATATTTTACTCAAGGTTCGTCCCGTGTCCTGTCTGAATTCTCCCAGAGTTGACCGTACATCCCCCTTTCAGCTCCTCAACATCGTTGTGTATTTCGCCTTTCTCGGCTCCAACATCTACACCATTGCAGCCCCGCATGACATATATTACACTGGCAAGGAAACTTACCTCACTCCCGCTCCCTGGGCTTTCTTGATTTGGTGTGGCTATTTGCCCCTTTACTGGTTCCACCTGTTCTCATTCGTCGGACAGGACTCTCATCCACCTGCTGCTTCTCGGGACGATTGTCTACCAGTTCACCGCAGTTGGGAAGAAGGTCGTCATTGATGGAATTTCATGGCGGTTCGCCTTGCTTGGCGTTCTCAATGCTGTTTACGTCCACCTTTGGGCGTCGCACCATTACGTCGTGGCCTTCATCTTTGCGCTCTTCGTCAGCAGCGCCGTAACGGTGAGTCGTCCTCGCACGCTTTCAATCTTCCATTCTCCATTTCCAGCGAGGCGTAGGCGTCATCGACGTCGTGCATCGCTCGCCGATTACGTCACTTTTCGACAGAATTTACTAACCGAATTCTGTCTAGCACGTTTACTACATTGTCAAGAAGTTCCATGCGCCAACGAACATGGGCGATGAGATTTTCGTACACCTTCCTTTCTCCCTTTGGCATGGATGGACCACCGTTTTGGTAGTCCTAACTGCTTTCGAGGCTTTCGGCGCCAATGCACTTACCCAACCTGCTGGTGTGTGGACCAAGGTCTTCGTGTTCC
Organism: Leccinum boreale; assembly: GCA_038092235.1. Taxonomy (NCBI): domain Eukaryota; kingdom Fungi; phylum Basidiomycota; class Agaricomycetes; order Boletales; family Boletaceae; genus Leccinum; species Leccinum boreale. Next base: position 89,958 of record JBBPPX010000008.1, on the reverse strand, counting down.
TTGCTTTGTAAGTCACACTGCACACTTCCGAATTCTCGACCGCAGTACACTCACGTGCTGCGCTTGGTCACACAGCTTCTTCCTTGAGGGCACTGCCGCAGCCTATGCTTTCACCTCCCCTGAGGGTGACTTACCCGCTTCCATCGCCATCATGTGGTCCTTGTTCGCTATCTTTGCTCAGCAGATGGACCCCTTCGTGCACTGGTCTGCTCTCGCTTTCGCCATCTTGAGTGCATTCTGTGTGGTCAAGGGCATCTTTGGGATGTACAGGCGGTTCGGGGCTGTTGTGGTTCTTCTCGACGAGGAGCGTGCTCCATTGATTGGGAGCTGAGCGCTGAACGCGCGGCCGCTTGGGCCAGGGATCGTCAACTTAAAGTCAACCCGAATATGAGCATGCGCGATCTCGACTTAATTTCTTGTTCCTCACTTTTGCGTTTCAGTAGGTGTTATGCTAATTTTCAGCTTTCATGAACAGTGTTTTAGTATGATTGTTTGCATCATTTTTTTTTGTGTGTAATTTGCATTGTACTATGCTCGCCTTTGTGATAGATATCATGATCATGCTAACGTAATCTTGATTATCAAAGCTCTGGCGGGAAAGGAAAGCGCATGCATATATTTGGCATGGTCCCTGAGCGGAGTTTCAAATCCCTTCTAATATATAAGAAGGACGCTCCCCCGACTGCTTCCTCCCTTTCCACCCACGTTTTATTTTCTCACGGTCCCTTTGACTCCGACCTCCACGTTACTTTTTTTTTTTTGTCATAACAAATGTCGTTCGCTCTTCCCGCTCGTCAAGTCACCTTTGGAAGGTCCGCTGCTCCCTACCAGCCACCGCAGCAAGCTCAGCCTGTCAACGGACTTGCCCTTCCTGGCCCCAGTTCCTTCAGCCTCCCCGGTCCGTCTGGTCTCGCCTTGCCGGGGCCATCGCCACTGTCGCAGTCCCATACCCCTCCACCGACAGCAGCAGCAGCTCTACCCGCGTCCACGTCGCAGCCAAATGCAACTACGACGACGAGCAAGGGTGCTGCCTCTCCTACTGTCGCCGGCCCCTCTTCACCGCCGGCCCCTGCTGTGGCAGCTACACCGGTCCCGTTGACGCTCGAGCAGCAACATATCACTGCTGTAGAGGGCATCGTTCCTACATTGCAAAACATTGTCGCAACGGTCAATCTCGACTGCAGATTGGATCTGAAGACAATCGCTCTGCACGCCCGCAACGCCGAGTACAACCCCAAGGTAGGTATCAGGCTTAATTCGCATATTTGTGCACGCCAATGCGCTTCGCATGTTAGCGTTTCGCCGCTGTCATCATGCGCATTCGCGAGCCTAAGACCACCGCCCTCATCTTCGCATCGGGTAAGATGGTCGTGACGGGTGCGAAAAGCGAAGATGATTCAAGGCTGGCGTCGCGCAAATATGCTCGCATTGTGCAGAAGCTCGGCTTCGATGCAAAGTTTGCGGAGTTCAAGATCCAGAACATCGTTGGTAGTTGTGATGTCAAGTTCCCGATCAGATTGGAGGGTCTTGCGTACAGTCACGGGCAGTTCAGCAGCTACGAGCCTGAGGTTTGTATTCTGGGCATGATTGTCACAGATCGCAACTGACCTTTGGGATAGTTGTTCCCTGGCCTTATCTATCGCATGCTCAAACCGAAGGTTGTCTTGCTAATCTTCGTATCGGGAAAAATTGTCTTGACTGGCGCAAAGGTATGGGCTTGAAGCCGAGTCGTTTCTTTTTTGGCCTTCTTCACTAATGCAATTCTTGTTGCCACAGGTTAGGGAAGAGATTTACACGGCATTCAACACCATATATACGGTGCTGTGCGAGTTCAGGAAACCGTGACGTCGATGTCCGCCTTTTCCTTTCCTTTGGATTTCCGGATCGAAGCATCGTCCTTTGTCCATGGCGATGATTACTTGGCATGACGCCTTGTTGATGCTGCATAGCTGGTCCCACAAAAAAAAACATTACAAGTACCGAGGGGCATGGGGGCAGACGTAGTGCACGGATATTTCCCATCCTTCCCTCTTCACTCGATAATCGCATACGCGTACAACTCAATTGACTTTCTGTCGCATTATATCATTATGCATGTTGACAATGAACGGCATTACTTAAAAAATTTTCCTACTTAGTAGTAGCTTTTGTACATGGGTAGAATGGATACTTTCACAGATAATCGTGACTCGGTCACTCACTGTTTTGAGTCAGTTCGACACTTGGTTTGCATAACCCATTCTCCACGATCGGAAAGCACCAAGATGTCCGAAGTAGCCTCAAAGAACCCACTTCCAGTAGATTCACTTGCTGCAGCCCTAAACGAGACCGCAATCTCTTCGTGAGTGTAGCAGCATTACACGTCACTCACATCTTCAGACCCCAACCCGACGGTGCCGCCAGCGCTTCTGATAGGTCTGTACCAGCCATCAAACCAGCCGATCCGTCTGCAACACACGAACAGGTCGTGACACCATGGGATGTTCAAGGGTCAGTTTCCGCGGACGGGAAGCAGCTCGCGATCGACTACGACAAGTTGATCGATCAGTTTGGAACGCGTCGGATCGATGCTGCGTTGCTGGAACGCTTCGAGAAACTGACGGGGTGCAAGCCGCATCCACTCTTGCGAAGGGGGATGTTCTTTTCACATCGGTGAGCTGTTCGTCCCGCCGACTCTCTTCTGAAAGATGAAAACCCGAGTTGACGTTCTTTGCGTTCTCTTTTTGTACAGGGAGTTTGACCGAATCTTGGATCGATACGAGCAGGGGAAGCCGTTTTTCTTGTATACAGGTCGTGGACCAAGTAGTGGGAGTCTACACATGGGACACATGATCCCGTTCATCTTTACAAAGTAGGCTTCTCGTTCGACCGTCTCGTCATATTAGTCTCATCCCAGAACAGATGGTTGCAGGATGTCTTTGACGTCCCACTGGTCGTCCAACTGACAGGTGAGTTTATCGGCCGCACAACGGTTCATTGAAGACCTGATCGTTTCAGACGATGAAAAATTCCTCTTCAAGCACGAACTCAAGATAGAGGACGTACACAAGTTTGCTCGAGAGAATGCAAGAGACATTATCGCCGTTGGCTTCAAACTCGAGAAGACGTTCATATTCAGCAACCTCGACTTCGTAGGCGGCATGTTTTACCAAAACGTGGTCAAGATTTCTCGCCAGATCTCCTATAATCAGTCAAAGGCTACGTTTGGTTTCACAGACTCGTGAGTTCGGACCGTTTCTGCCCCCCTAAAAGAAGAACGTCTAACGCGTCCGCGCTTCGTCAGAGACAATATCGGCAAGGTGCACTTTTGTGCCATCCAGGCCGCACCCTCGTTCTCCAATTCATTCCCCCAAATATTCGGCGAAGTGAGCAACATACCTTGCCTGATTCCCTGTGCTATAGACCAGGACCCCTACTTCCGACTGACGCGAGACGTCGCGCAAAAACTCAAGTACCCCAAACCGGCACTGATCCACTCGCGATTCTTCCCCGCCTTGCAAGGACCTCAGACCAAGATGAGCGCATCGGATCCCAACTCGAGCATTTACATGAACGATACCCCGAACCAGATCAAGAACAAGATCAATAGACATGGATTCTCCGGCGGGCGGGAGACGGAGGAGGAGCATAGAAAATACGGAGGGGATACGGAGGTGGATGTTGCGTATCAGTATCTGAGTTTCTTCCTGGACGACGACGAGGAGCTCAAGACGATCGGCGAGGTGAGATTTGCGACCCGCACGTCGGTTGTCGAGCTGAGACTTTCTTTTTCTTTTTTCAGGATTATCGCGCGGGCAGACTGCTCACTGGACAACTAAAGGCGAAGTGCATCCAAATGATCCAGACGTTCGTCAAAGACTTTCAAGAGGTACGCACGCTCCACCTTCGTCGGACACCTATGAGTGCTCATACTTTTCTCAGAGAAAGGCCAAAATCACAGAGGTGGACGTGAACGCATTCATGGACAGTACCCGCAAGATCGATCCGACCTTTGGCAAGCCACCAGCCCCGGTCTGATTCTCGCTGGCGATCGTTCAAGCGTGCACTGATTAGAAGACAACGCGTTTGTATCATGTATCTGTGAGTCATATGGCATATGGCATACTATGACAGAGACGGAGGCATAATCTACATTTGTATAAATTAAGTTGTAAAGATGATGCTCGAGCTCGATGGGGAAAAAAACGGTATACAGATGCTTCGAAAGTCAGCGCAGCTTAACCTCTGCAGCGGGCGTTTAAGCTGATGAAAAAGAAACTGGCAAAAACGGAAACAAAGAGTCATATCCTCGCCGATCGTGAACGAACGTGCCACACGCGTTTGAACCAGCCATGGGTGAGCTTGAGACCTGGAAGGGAGCTCAGTCCAGGAATCGTCTCGATGTGTTCTGCCTTTGTTTTCTCCTCCGGGACGCCAATCTTGACGTTGCCGTTCACCTGGAGGTTGACGTTGACGTGGGTCATGTCGCTGGTATCCACATCCTTGTTCCAGTAGAATGGAAGGGTGGAGACCTTCTCGTGTTCCCACGCGTCGATCGCATCGACCGCTGCCTGGCCCCAATCAAATGACTCGTGTTTGCTGTGATCCGCCGGCCCGTCGACGAATACGACAAGCCGCTCATTTTCGGGTCGGATGAAGCCTTCTCGTATGCCATTCCGGATGAGATCGCGGAGTGGGTTGTAATAACCGAAGACGTTGATGACAATGACCGCTATATTTCCAAAATAGAAATACCGGATGTGCATAAATAAATAAATGATAAAAGAGACGGGGAACCGATGAGCGGAACAGCAAGAGGGGGACATTAAGGGACGTGTGCTTACGCTTGTTGTGGATATTAAGTTGATTCCAGGTGACGACTTCGAGGATCTGGCCCGAATAAGTATGATTCAGCGTCTGGTCGACGGTGAGGCTATGGGCACAGCCGATCGGTACGCACCTCTTCGAACGTGCCAAACCCACCCGGCAAACCAATGAAGGCACCAACACGTTTCGCCATTTCAACCTTGCGTTCATGCATTGAATCGACAACGATCTAATGAGGCAATGACGGCATGTTAGACGTATTCTTTATGGTCGTGTGCTGACTCCACGTGTACGGAGCAGGGCGTAAAGTGAAAAATTACTCACCGTTTCCACCTATTTCAAATGTACGATTGATGGAAGGTGCCGGTGAGGGAGGGACCGAAGACAAAGTCAGCGTCACGAAGATCAAGAAGACGCCGTCGGCCTTGGGCCCGAGGACGCCAATACACGTACCTCGCCTCTTTGTTTCTCATCCACTGATGTTCGTAGCTGACCGTTGCCCTTATCTTTCTCGCCGCCAGCAGCGTGGATTGCGTAAGGGATGATTCCTGTGACTTTGCCGACCTCGAAGTTGGCTACGGCGCCGGACACGATGCCCATGATGCCGCTATTGCCACCTCCGTACACGAGGGGCCGGTTAGATGCTACGAGGGCATGTGCGACGGCTGTGAGAGCGGAACGTTGATGGTGAGTTAAGCGACGAGACGGGAATGAATGGTGTGCATCATCACGAAGGACTCGGACGAGGGGCTATCATATCAAGTGAATGATCGACGACTTACAAACCGCAGCCTGCTGGTATCCTTTTTGATGGCCCAGGGAGGCGGCACAATACACGGCGACGGCGCGCGACTGGGAAGGTGCGACCATAGCTAGCTGTAAGTGTTCGTCAAGAACGGCTGACTTTCCAACTAGGGAATTTAGAGGTGAAACAGAAACAGAAGTAGTTTGGGAAGAAGTGGGGGCGGAATGGGGGAGGTTGGGAGGAGAGGGTAAATGGGCCATTGCTTGGGGAGTTAGCTCGGTATTTAAGCGTATGGGATACGCAAGGCAGCGGTCTAGCCGATTGATCGGGGGAACGCGGTGAGGCAGGCTTGCCAGTGAAGTTGCGCCGTGCAACGAGGCTGGTGTTCGGAACTGCCAGCGAGAGTCTGACCCTGTCATTGACTCCTGCCACCAGCTGCACGGAGTCTGAGCAGTTTCTTCCAGCGTGTGCGTGCCAGAGATTGTCCGAGACGAGAAATTTACCGAAGCTCGTGTCGTGTGCTCGAGGAGAACGTGCAGGCGCACCCGGACCGCTCGCACACGATGACCCGACGACGACTGGAGCACGATCAGTGCCTACAAGACACACTCTATACATCTGCTAGTGTACATCCGATCTGCCTATCCTTTGCAGCAGAAAATCGTCCGAAATTAAACAGAAAAAGTTCGATGCGCGTGGCAGCACTGGTGCCACCAACATCACAGATCCTGTTTCAGATACCAAAGTGAATCTAGTATAAGGATTTCGTCTCCAGCCCGTATGTCCACGATAATCAGCATCGCTCCAAACGTACTAAACGTTCACCCGAATGGATCACCGCGTGATCCCGTCCGATTCAGCACACCAAATCTAAAGCGAGAAACAGGGGCGTAACCGGTGGCACACGGTATCTGGGTCACCGTCCCTCTTCCCATCCTCTTCTCCCTCTGAAATTGCATTCCACAAACAACGGAACGATGTCCGCGTCAACAGGATCTTCGTAATAGTCCATTAATACCCATCCCCTTATCCGCGGGCCCGTGTCCGCACACAAGGTTAACGAGTCATCAGACATCCAAGCAGGCTTCTCGCATTTGTTATCGGGTGTGCCACGTCGATGACTAGCGGGGTCTGTACTCAATTGGTCCAGCAGCCACTTGCCAACTCGGTGGTTCATGCCTTCGAACCCCAGGCCCCACTGTGGCCAGCCAAATCCATGGGCGATCACGGGAGGTAAGGCCAAGGGTACAGAAGCTGCCGACGTGAAAGAAACTGAAAGGGTTGGAATCGGCGAATCGACAGGGGGGATAAGAAACTCCGTAGCCAGCGACACCTTTTCGGGTATAGACAGAAACGAGAAGATGTTATACCTATTTCGATTCGGTAAGCGACAATCAAGGCACGCTCCAAAAGGGAGGGTGTAGTCTGTCAACTTACCAGTCCTGAGTTCGAACTAAAGTTCCGTTGCATTCCCATTGGAAACCATCTTTCGCACTGTCCGGCCAAAGCGGTGGGTGGATCCCGTTTGCGCCGTTCTTCCAGCCGTCGTTGCCAAACCGACTGAACAGGATGGCTTTGCCTCGGACTTCTCCGAGATTGGGTATGCGATTTTCAAGGTACCACATTTCTATTCCGCCAGGTGACGCAGTAATTTCTCCATGCACGAGTCGAGGAAATAATCTGGGATCCGAATCTTCTTGTTTGATAGACACTACCACTGTTTCACTTGCTGTGGCAGGGGACGTAAGAAAAGCATGCAGCGTGACGAGAATATCCGCGAATGGGGTAACCTCCGGAATTATTCCATGGTATGCGATGAGTCGACCGTCTATAATCGAGAGCCGGATATCAATCATGCGAATCCCATCATGTAATTGGTTATCCAAGGGCTTAGACTGGCATTGTGAAATCGGCCAGCCGTATAACGCCATTGTTTCGTGCGTGCCTGTGTCGCAGGAGATCAGAAAAATGATCTACAAAAGAAGAAAAGGTACTCACCTGGGAGCATCAAGTCAGAAAGGGGTACTGAATTTGGAATGCTTGCAAGGAAGCATGAGGTGTCTCTGTGAGGGAGCACAACCAATACATGGTGTTTGCGGGATATCTGTTTGAACACGAGAGTTGGAAAAACCATGGGGGTTTGGAGTGTATGATGGCTAGCATACCCGATTGCGGTATATGGTCCAAGGGAAACCAGCTTGCACTGCGACTCGCTGCCACTTCCTCCGCGGCGCCATAGGAAGTTTGACTGCCACGCAACTGGCGGTATCGGCAACGTTGGTGAATTCTTTGAAGCCGTCATCCTGCGGGGCCTTTGAGAACACGAGAGATACGCATTTCGAAGAAAACTGGATACTGTGGGAGAATGGGTGAACCAGAAGGGTGAGGTCATTTCTACCAGCCTTTCCGGACTGGCAAATAATGCTGTCACGCGTCTGATTAGAGATTGTGTAGCGCATAACAATGGAAAAAGAGGAGGATTGAGGATGGTAGTGGTAATACTTCACCCTCAGGCTACCGTGAGTACTTCCGTGACGAGGATGGGTTACGGTCACGTGATGACAGCCTATCTGCATCAAGATGATCCTGCCAGTGCCCATGATGTCGCAATCTTTTGTTTCGCAGAGTCAGCCTCGGGAACCAAACCCGGTATATATACAGTACGAAAACAAAGAGTCTTTTAACCATATTTCAGGTTCTCACTGCATCCGTGCGCGATGTGAGGTTTTTTACGGCTCTCTTGAAGGGCATCAACTTCTCCAACGTGAGTCCATCATGAATGTCTTGAACACAAGCATAAATTTCGAATTGGTGTCCATCCGCTCTGCCAGCGTGCGTCTGTCACGCTTTCCGCGGACGCCGGGATGATTGTTACCGTGGAAGAGGCACACTGCTTACTTGGTGCGTCTTCAACAGTCTCCGTGCTGATTCACCGCCTCCTTCACGCCCCTCTTATTCAATCGGATGATTTTCCAACCGATTCAATAACTTCCCACAGCAACCTCCTACATATATCAAGATCACTTTGACGAATGGAGTTATTCACCCGACCACTCTCGCCCCGAAAACTCGCAGTCTACGCAACAAACGCCCAGCTGCGATAAAGACTCAACAACGTTTGAGATCCCACTCACCACGCTGATCGAATGTCTTGGCGTCTTTGGTACGGCAAATATGTCATCCCATTCGAGTGCTCCCAAGCCAAAGAGGTGGCGCAAGGATGACGATGCTTCCGGAGAAGAGCATGGGGACGTCAAAGGAAAGGGACGAGATGTTTCAGCCAGCGATCGACAGCAACCCAATGCAACGCGCGGGCTTGAGCATTTTTTCGGGGGAGGGAGCGAAAAACGGACCAGCATGCGGCTTTCGTATGCAGGGCACGGCTATCCGTTGACGCTATTGCTGTAAGTATCTCTCCCTTCATTTTCGGCGGCGTTCCCGCGTTTCTTGCACCGTATCACCCACTTTCCATTCTCTTATCGCAACTTTTACGTTCATGGCACACTCGAGTGAGGTAATAACCAATGCACAAATACCCTGTCCGCATCACTAGCGCAGAGGACTCTTCAGGGCCGACGACGACATGCGAAATCACGACGTTCGACCCCGAGCCCTATATAGAGCTTCCATTTGACGCCGATCAAACGCAAGTGTTCAGTGCCATTTGTTCGTGTGCTATGTGACTGATCGCTAGTATATCCCTGGTAAACATGACAGTGTGCTGAAGATCATATTCAAGGTCAGCATCATGGTGATTTGGCGCCCTCGCTATGGGTGATGAACTGACTCTTGATTCAACATCTTTAATTTTCGCCTCTCGACTACACCCATTCATGCGGCGGACAGTCCTCGTCATGGCTTCGAGACGCCTTGTCCGAACTGGACCCATCGTGTGAGAGAATTACATTCATAAGCAACCCGGCCGCGGACGTTGCGAAAAATGCTGGACAACAAAGGGGTGGCATTGGAGGAATGGCAGGCGTATCCAAACCCCTCTTCCGCATCAAAGCGTCGGGAGACTTTGGAAGTACCGAGGTGCGTGGGGGACTTCGTTTCTCGCGGCCCGAGGGGGGTTTCTGCTCTTTCATGTTGATGGAAGTGAAAGTTGGCCTTATTTCTGACTTTGGCTCGAACAGATGGATTACCCCAACGATAAAGAGGTATTGGAAATTTTCGAATGTTCGCAGCCAGTCTCGGTCAGGTAATGGGTTTCATTTCTCCGCAGCGCATTTTATTCCAATCACTCGGGTCAATCCGCACAGTTATCGTTTCGGGTACATCGCACATAGCGTCCGCGCGCTCCAAACATCAACGAAGACGTCATTGCGGATCGAAGCGGAAGGATTGCTCAGTTTGCAATTTTTGGTTCCGGTCCCGAAAGCGAGAGGAGGCGGGACGTCGGATTCATTCATGGAGTTTAGGGTATGTACGGCGTGTGCCTCAGGGAATGTACTCTCACGTCCAGTTGCAGTGTATGGCATTGGACGACCAAAGCGTATGACCGAATGTAGGAAACTCTAAAAACATGTCTATGTAACGTGCAACAGCATGATCAGAACAGACCATCGAAATATGCCGCGGTGCTATCCTTGGAAGCGGGTGGGATGGGGACAGTTGATGGGGGCACTTTACGGGCAGGCGGAAGGTAGTCGGCGATGATTGAGTCGAAGGAAGCAGGTGTTGATGACACTGTCGAGGAAGATGAGTATGTATTTTTGATATTGCAGGATGCAACTTGCCCTGGGGTACTGGCTTTAACTGAGCTGAAAGCCCCGATAAAATTAGCTGGCGGATAGCGTCGCCGTCCAAAGGCTGCAAGTACATTGTTTCTGAGTAGGTCGTCAAAGTGATCGGAGGAAATGTACCTTTGCGGGTTGCTCTGTCTTTGCAGGTGCTGCTGACTCATTCTTCGGAGGTTTGTACGTACCCAAGGGGTTTGAAGCCTTCCCAAGATATGCAAGAACATCTCCTTTAGTCAACATGCCCCGAACACCGGTCCCTTTGATGACCTCTGCGTTAGTGACGCCACCTTCAATAAGCAGCCGAATAACAGATGGCATCAAATGTTTGGAATGCGTTGGATGCTGGGAGTGAGACTTTGGCTCTTGCGCGGGACCGGGTGAAGGCGGCGATGAAGGAGCAGCAGCAGAGGTCTCAGATTTGGGAACGGGCGCTGACTTGGACACCTCACTCGGTGCTTCGAGATTGGATATGTCGTCACCCTCCTCCGCAAGGAGCGCAATAAGCCTCCCGACAGTCACATTTTTCGTACCATCTGGAGCCTGAGAGAGAGAATCAGAAAGACGACTGTGCATCATCTGACAGACGTACCAGGATCTTGCCCAGAACGCCGTCTTCCTGAGCCTCCACGTCGATTGTTGCCTTGTCTGTTTCCTGAAACGGGATGGGTAAGTAGACTGGACCAGGTCGGACTATACACACGATTTCGAGCAAGACTTCGCCAGCGGAGAAGGTGTCGCCCTCCTTTTTTTTCCAGGAGCTAATTCCGCCCTCTGTCATTGTGGGTGACATGGCCGGCATCTCGAGGCTGGTAATGGCGCGACGAGCTGTGGACTGGTGCAGGCCTGTATGCGTTGAGCACCGGTAAGGGTGAACAAGGCAAAGTAGTAGACGTACATCTGCGGGTGACCGTCCGGACGACGTGGGCAGCAGCGCGGAACGACATTACAGTAATGGGAAGTTCAAGTTCTTTGCTGAATATATGCGACCCCCCGCATTTGTGCCCGAAACGACCCCCCCACTACTTTGCAAGCCAACGATCGCCACCTTGAACTCGTTCTTGCACCTGTGCGAGCACCGTGCACAGACGGCACACGGACGCGCAATTTTGCAGTAGCATGTCCACCGAGTCGACAGAGTCGCTCGTAGCGGAACGCTTGGCACAACTCGAGTACTTCTCGTTCGCCATTCATCTCACAGCATCTCACTAACGCTTTTGCACAGCGCAATCACACAGAGGAGACATGCGCTTCTTCTAGAAATGTACCGTATGATACAACAGAAACACACCGTTGGCGTTCTCTCGCTAGATGAAATCGATTATGGGAACGAAGAGGTCGATGATGGGCTGCAACAGTTTTTGGACAGGTTCGATCTTTGCAAGAAGTGAGTGTCGCCCGTCTCGTGTACACTGTCCTGACTGGCGAATTTTGGCAGCCCAGAATCAGGTATGATATGCAATTTGTCAGACAGCGAGCTCTCTGTTCCGTCTCCTCCAGTGGAGGTGGAAGAGGAGGTGGAAGAGGAACCAGTTGTACCTGATCTCGAGTCTCCAATGTCAGAGCCCCCTGCGTCGTCCACGCGAACCAAATCACCAGTGCAAAAGGAAGAGGACGAGGAGGCAGAGATTAGCGACGCTATGGAGATTACTACAGAGGTCGAGCCACCCATGTCACATCGATCCACGCCGTCCATTCAACTACCGTTGGAGGTACTGGAGAAGGAGGAGGAGGAGGAAGAAGAGGAGGGGGAGGAAGAGGAGGAAGAGGAAGAACCGACATCACCCCCCGAACTCCGTACTAGCGTACCTCTATCTCCTCGTCCGCCATCTCGCCATCCATCCACCTCTTCGCATCGTAGCGCAGCGTCCCGACGCAGTTCACGGGTTCGGTCTCCACCCGGTCCATCAAAATCTCCTGAGTGTGTCAGCATCGAGCCTATTCCCGAAATGGTCGAGATGGACACCTCCGAACCTATGGAGGACGTCCGTGAAGAGTCCCCTCAACTGATGCTTCCGTCTTCGCCCGTCTTCGAACAGCCGACAGAGATCCAAGCTGAGGCCGAGGACATCCCTGTCTCCGTGGCCGCCGCCGCCTCTTCTTCTCCCATTCGTGAGGAACCCCCGTGTCTGATGGTAATCCACACTGCCGTCGATGTATTGTCCATCCAACCGTCTCTCCTCATACCCACGCCAACCTCACCGGCACCTGCACTTCCTGATTTTACCTTTGAAGATACCGATAGTGAAGTCCCCGAAGAACCTCCACAGGTGCCACTCCGGACGGAAACACAACATCACCACTTCAATCCCATATATAACCTCCCACCTCTCAAAGTCCTTCCCACCGAGTATCACCGCAAGAATAAATCGTCGAAACAGAAAAAGAAGGAGAAAGATAAGACGGACACCAAAGGAAGTAGAGAGGAGTGGGTGCCGCTCGGATTTGTCAAGTGGGGTGCGATCATTCGCGCGAATCCAATTTATAAAAGAGTCTCGAGGGCAACCAAGTGTTTGAGTACAAGGGATTGGAGTGTATGCGTGCACCTCCTCCCTGGACTATATGCTAATATGGGTGGATTTATGCAGGTCGCGATCACCGAGCTGAGGCTTATGCGTACATTGGAGCGGGTCGAATCTCTCGAAAACGTGGCAAAGTGGAGTTATAGACAGCCAAAAAAGCAGCGAAATCTGGGAGGGATGACAAAAACTCATTGGGATTATCTGTTGGATGAAATGGTACGTATCTTCATCCTCTATTCCAATTTTTTTTCTCGCGTTCTCGTGGGCTCCGATTACCGTTGGCGCGGATGAGATGACGGAGCTCATGCTATCTGCTGACTACAGAAGTGGATGCGTATCGATTTCCGGGAAGAGCGCAGGTGGAAATGCATGCTTGCCTTCAGCATCTCAACTACCGTCCTCGAGTGGCACGAAGCCGGGACCCGCGAAGAGCGCATCAAGCTGGGCATCTGTATGCACTGGAAGCGTCCGCGTGCGACCGATTCCGCCTCGCCCTCTTCACCGCAGCGGCGTCAACAACACGACATGGAAGTGGATCGTGAAGGCGTCACCTGCGAACAAGGTGATAAAGAGCAGGCGTACAGTGATCAGGAGTCCGGAGATGAAGATGACGAGGGAGAAGCGGAACAAAGGGAGATAGTTGACGCATTGGAGACCAGAAACGCCCTTGAGGAGGCGTTGGAGGGAAGTGGGTCGAGGTCGGGGTCTGGCGAGTCAGGGGAGAGTAGTGAACGGCAGAGCATCGGTCCTGATGGTGTTCTGCGGCCGAAAATGGAGGAGGTGGAGGACTCGTCTGCATTGAGGAATGTGAGTGGTACGTGGCAACGGGATGCGGATGCGATGGATGTCGATGGTACTCGGCCTGGCGAGGTTGAAGGGAACAAAGCAGCAGGTGGCGATGCTCTCAGGACACATCCGACGAAGAAAGAGGCGATTGACCTCTCGGGGCTCAAACCAGAATCGAGCGATCCCATTCTGGGTTCACAAGGATCCTCGGAATCCCAAAGCAGCACGGTCCCTACGCCCAGCTCCAGCAAATCGACGCCAAAGTCGAACCCATATGCGCCGTTAAGAGAACGGATCGCATACTCTGACTACGACAAATTGTTCGTGGACAATGACGACCTCGATCTCATCAAAGCACTTGCGGATCTCACTACCGAAGATTCGTCACTCGCAGGTTTCCATCCCGAGTCGGCACGACCTCACGACCTCTCCGACCTCTTCCCAGACCTCCAACCGCTCGGCATGCCTGATGTCGCACCTTCCGAACCAAAGAAGAGGTCTGACAAGAAATCGGAGCGGGATGATAACAGAAGGGTTGACGATACTGGATACACAAAATTGGCTCCCATGGGCAAATTCATGCTGTACAAGCCTACACTACTCGGCCCTCTACAACCTGTTCGACGGTGGAAGAACGGAAGGTGGCTTCCTCCCGAGGAACCTCCCGTCACGGAGGCTGATAGTGTGTCGAGCAAGATTACTGACGACCAACTTTCTGGTAAGTCTGAAATTTTGATGATTGAGTATGAGTGGCACGAGTTGGGTCTCGTTGATTTCTTTCTTCACAGGACTCTTCGATGGCGTCAAGCCGCAGGGTGTTGGAGGTTCCTTCGTTCCCCACCCTCCAAAAGACAATAAGAAGCGGCTCGACCACGCGTGGAACGTTCAGGAGGACGCCATCCTCAAATCTTTCGTTGAAAAATACCCTTCCAATTGGACCCTTGTTGCTGATTCTTTCAATTCCGCGCGCGTGACGACCTCGATCGATAAGCGGACGCCTTGGGAATGCTTCGAGCGCTGGAACCTCAAGTTCGGTATGAAGCCGAACAATGCCCCAGGCCACGCGGACGTGACTTCTCCTTTGGGGGCAGATGGGACGCCTCCTCCTGCTACGCCTTCTGGGTCAATGCAGCAGGCCCAGATGACGACGAGGGGCGTGAAGCGCCTTGCGAATGTCAATGTCGCTCATGGTCAGGCCGGCGCGGGCGTGACAATCAGCTCGGACACAATAAAGCGACGCAGACACTCCCTCATGTATGAGACCATACGGAAGACGGCAAAGAAGCGAGAGGCGACGCTAAAGGCTGCGAGCAGTACGTTTTTATCTTGCACTCGTTTCCGTGTGGATCGACCCTGATGGACTTGCAGTGAGCCAGAGAAAGCCTCCGAATGTCCACGACACGCATGGGCAGTATAGCAAGATGCCGAAGCTGACACCTGCCGAGCTCAGCCGAATGAAAGCAGAGAAAGAGTCGAGGGATCAACAGGAGATGATGATGGCAAGACGGAGGCACGAGGAGCTCGCGAGGCAGCAACTCATGCGTGTGCAAGGTGTCAGTCCCTCCGCCTTTGATAGAATTGTTCCAATTCCTAATATCTTGTATAGCAAGCACCGGGAGTGGCAACAGGCCCTTCCCAACAACAACAACAACAACAACAACAACAACAGCAACAACAACAGCAGCAGCCACAACAGGCTCAACAAGCTCAACCGCAGCAACCACAGCAACCACAGCAGGCAGTGAATGGCACTGCTCGACCGGCCACTCAACCTTCCCAACCCGCCACACAGATCCGTGCTCAAGCGGCGGTTCCTCAAGTTAACATCTCCCAACAACAGCGGATGCCAACTCCGATGACTGCTGTTGCTGCCGCAACGGCGCGCATGTCACCTCAGCAGATGCTTCAGGCAGCGCAAGCACGTGCAAATGTTGTTGCCCAGTCGCAGGCCCAAGTGCACGCCCAAATGCAAGTTCAGGTACAAGCTCAAGCGCATGCACAAGGTACACCCCAGGCGGCTCTCAGTAGTCTACCTGTGGGTGCACACCTCTCGCCACCGTACCATTCGCGGGCAGCGACATCATCGCCTGGTATCAACGTCGCGCAGCAGGCCTCTCCCCCTCGGACCGTTGTTACTCCTTCGAACGCTGGTGTGGCCGTCTCTCCACGCCCACCCTCTGCCCAATCATTGCCATCGCCACAGATGCCCGGTAATACGATGCCCCGACCAGCGGGAACCGTTACGGCGCACTATCTGCCCGTAGCGCCCCCTGGGGCACATTTCACGCAGGAACAGATGGACCAGGCGTTAAGACTCATGCAGGTGAGATTTTAACGATATGGAATATTTGTGGAATTGATTTACTGACCCATGAACGTAGCGGACGACGATGGCGCAGGCACAGCAGGGAGGACAGTACCCTTCACAGAGTTAGCAATTGTACAAGTTGTCGGTGTGCTGTCAGATGTATTTCATGTTGATATATCCTTTGCTTTCGCGCGTTTCACCTTTCCGTCGATCATCGAATGGAAAGTCGCTGACCATGTGGCAAACACTTACTAGGTCACTATATGCTCACTTCCCCACGCAGGTTGTTTGTTGCGTAGTATGATCCCGCCAGGTAACGTGAAGAATTCGCTGACAACTAATTTCGATATGGAATGCTGGTTTCAGCGCGCCAACTCAGCCGGCCGATCATTTTCGACGATGCCATTCGTCGGAGGCGGATGTTAGTGGGCCGAGCGGCTCTCTGGCATATATAAGGCGGTCGTTCTGAGCTTCATCCTTCAGTTTCTCCTTCTCTCGTTCCCCCCACATCTGTTCTCTCCTCTAGGCTCTGCTGTCCTACCACTTGTCCACCTTTACGCAGAACGGCGCTATGCCATCGTGCGGCGCCGCCATCTTTGCGACATATACTATGCCATCCCGTGTTGTTCTTCGCGCGCCATCGCCGGGCGATCTCGACCATGCCGTCGTTGCTTCCGTCCCGCCAGACGCCTCGTCCGCGACCAAGTTGCTCGATACATGCGACGCTCTGTCTGCTGGCGTTTCCGCTCCATCCAGCCCCGACGGCGACTCGAACAATCTGACCAAAGCTCCAAAGCCTGGCGCGGTGCGGTTGGAAAGTTGTTTGATTGCATCAGTTGGTCGTTTCACTCGTCGTTTAGGCCGTCGCTATCAACCCGTTGGACGTTGCCTCGCTCAAGAGTCGCGTGATAACCCACATCACCGTAGTCGAGCGTGTCAGGCTACACCCACGTCGGGTCATGGAGACGCGCTCACGTGGAAAATGAAGGCTTGTTTAGCTGTCGAAGCAGCTCAGGAGCCCGTCGCTAGTCTGGAACTCTCTCGCCGGTCTGGGACGGACTTCTGGGGCTGCGAATCCAGGGAGGAGATGAACGCGAACCAATCGTCGTCATTCATTATTTGATGGAATGTCAATCGGCGAGTACGATACCCGCAAGATCGCTCCTGCAGAATTGGTTTCAGAGACATTGTCGTCAAGGTGGTATCTCTGCCTGTGGACATCTCGGCTACCTGTGTTCAGGCTGCAAGGGCCTGCATTGTCGCTCGGCGGAAAGGTAACGTAATTTCTTTTGCACGCGCAACGCGACTAACTCGACGTTTACGCTCAGATATCGTGGTTAGGATGCGTCCGAGGTCATGCGAAGGGTGCCCGAGGCCTCCATCTACGTGTTCGTCCACCCTTCCATCAACTCAGACGCTGGGTCCGATCAACCATCATCCACCCGTCCGTGATGACATACGCAAGAAGACGCGCAAGCAAGGGTCACCATGTGCAAGATCTGTTGCAAATGGCGTGCAGCAATCAGCTATGGCCGTCTGATGTGCCAGGCAGACTGCTTGGAATCCGAATGATCTCGGGCTGGAATCACGCTCGATTTTTGTCCCACAGGAACTGACAATTGTCGACACGTTTCACATGCCACACGAATATCAACGTGAGGGCAATGGTCGGGTTATGTGGGAGTTCTCGAGCAAAACAGTTGTTCCCCAGTGTCCGTTATTCCTTGGTTCTCGCTTGTGAACCATGCGCTCATGATGCAATCTTAGTGGTGCCGATGAAAATGGAAGTGTCTCTAGATGTTACTAGCAGGATGTGATGGGTAGCATGTGTCTCCGTCCAAAAGCTAGGTGGCGGGGCCTTGTGTCGTGTACGTGAGGCACCACTGAAGATGTTCATGCAACAAATTGGACAATGAACAACAAACATAATATTTGAACATTCATGTTTGCCCCGTTTGTTGGGTGAAAATCTTCAGTGGTGCCTCGGGTGCCCGTGTCAGTGACGGTATAAATTCATGGCGTATGTCTGCTATGTACTGTAATACCTGCTCAGGACGTTTACCATGCATATGCCTACCCTGTATATGTCTACCTTTGGACAAGCCTTTAGACATCCATCACTTGCTACTATGTATTCCTGAGCAGCGCCGTCCTCGTCCTCGGACCGTTGTTACTCCCTCGAACGCTGGTGAACCATCCACACAGTCTGCCAAGCTCAAACCGCTAATTCCATCCGAGGGTATTTATGCACTCTCAGATTCTGTCGTCCCTTTTTCGGGGGTCAAATCTGTGCCTTTTTCATGTGCCTGTTGGGTAATTATGTGGATGGCATCTTCGCCATCAAACAATGCTGCAGTTTCTTCGAGCGTCCGGTTCTTCGTCTCCACGATGAAGAACCAACAGAAAACGAACTCGAATGCGAGCCAGCAGACGTACACGAGCTAGATACGGTCGAATCCGTCAGATCATTTTGTCCGCTCGCCATTGATGGATATTGAGCGTGACTTACATAGTACTTCCATCCGATAGCATCCAGTGCGATCGGGTTGACGTACTGGTTGAAGATGAGGGCGAGCGAAATAACAATGCCGAAGACGTTGAACCCTTTGGCCCGGATGTTGTATGGTAAGATCTCGACCGTGTACGAGACAATGAGGGGCGTGAACGCAATGTCATACGCGGCGTAGAAAAGGAAGATGAACGCTATCACGGCATGTCCAGCCGCAGCCTTCCCGTGTTGAGCATACTGGGAGAAGCAGATCGCTTGTGCAATGTAGAAAAGTGTCATCAAACCAGCAGACGTCAGAAAGAGGAATCGACGACCCAATCGGTTGACCATGAAAGCGCCGTACACCGCCCAGCACAAGTTCCAGATTTGCAGAATGCCGTTGATGAGGAGTTGAGTGCCCGTACCGGTAATGCCGATCTGGTCAAAGACCTTGGTCAAGTAGTACGAGACGAGGCCGTTGCCAGACCACTGCGAGAAGAATGCAAGGGCGACGATGACGCGCATGCGCTTGCGGTTTCCGGGAGTAGCGATGAGTGACTTCCAGCCAACGTTCGCACCCACCGTGCGGTCAAACTCGAGGGCAGCTTTGATTTCCTGGAACTCGTACTGCACGAGTGGATCCGATCTGAAGGCAAACTATCAGTGCAAAATAAGAACTGCGTTGGAGTTCACCTACGCATCGCCATCAGCATGGTAATATGCAAGAGTTTCCAATGCCTCCTCTTCGTGTCCCTTGCTCAGTAGCCAACGAGGCGACTCGGGCGCAAACAGAACCAGGAGACACTGCAAAACTGATGGAATGCACTGTAAGACTGATGGCAAGCGCCATGCCCATGTGCTGGTTATCTTAAAGGTGCCGTATGTCGTCCACGCGGCACTAATAAGATAATCGTGATTGGGAAATCAAACCGGCAGCATTGCACAGAAAGACGAACATGATAGAACCGAAATACCAAAGGGAATTGTACAGAGATGTCAATGGGGCGCGATATGTTGGGTAGGAAAGCTCAGTGACCAGCATTGGAGCGGCGTTTGCTATATATGTGTGTTACTCGGCTTACGGGACCGCACAACTAAAAATTGACGGTGCTCACCCGCAAAAGCGAGGCCAAATCCAATCAAGAAGCGGGCGCCAATGAACATGCCGATTGATTGCGCAGCAGTTTGAATCGCGGTAGCGATGCACATGATAGTCGCGCCCAACCATACTGCACGACGACGACCGAGACCATCGGACAAGTAAGGTGCAAAAGGATAGGCTGCCAGACTACCGATATTCTGAATGGACGTACGGTTAGCTGATAAAAGATCACGATTTCTACATGCTCACTTGAATGGCATTGAGCAGACCGAGTTTCCCGCCAGAGGGGTGGTTGAAAGCAGACTCCCACTGACCGAGAGACTGCAAACCGTTCATCATACTACCGTCGTAACCATTCGTTGATGAAGTAATGAGTCTGTGGGTGATGTCGTCAAAAATCTCATGACATCTCAGTGCTCTTCTGAACGTACAAAAGGACAATCCATGCATGAAGTACAATCAGTCTGGTTGGGATGTGAGCTAATACAGAGGAATAACTACGTGCTGTGCCTACCGCCTGTTATTGTACCACTTTCTTCGCGGGTCTATCAGATCCACCAGAGGTGCATCTCCAGTCTCGACAGGGGAAACACCAACAACTGGCATATCGTCTGTTGAATGATCGAAAGAAGGAGAAAAGAGGGGGAGTGGAGGCAAGAATTTAATCGTCTAGATGTTTTATAGCCTAGATTTCTGGAGATCAACAAACTCGAATGGTGGATTGAGTATTGTGAGGTTTTTCCGAAGCGACCCATTTTGCTACTCGATTGCCCGAAGGAGTTACAGCGGTCCTTTTTCGAACTTCTTGGGCGGTCAAGAGCCATGCCACCCCTACACCCACTTGCATAAGCATACTGCCGGGCTCAAGAAGCTTAAGTTGTTGAACTAATTGGATTTGTTGCAGAATGACACAGGCGTCGGACTAGTAGGTGCGGGAAGCGACAGATTAGTGGACTGCACGCCTCGGTTGTGTCTGAGACGACCCGATTATCTTGTCACCGACATTCACGGCCACTGGGCGTATTCATATTTTGCTGATCCGGAAAGGCCGTCGGTTTGAAGTTGAACGTTTCAACTAATATTAACGCCGTTCATTTCCTTTTCTGTTCATGATTTCCTTTTTAGGTAAGGCGCTCGACGGTGCCACTGGCACCTCCATCATCGTCCGATCCACTGCGCCTCTGGTTCTGCATCAAAACCAATGTGACTTCCTCCATATGAAGTTTCCACTGAAACGGACGCTGTCCTGGGAGAATGCACGGAAAATGTTATGAATGTGCCGTCTACCTCCAAAGATCATACTCGACTTCTAAACATAGGAAGTTGCGTATCTCATTGTTCGATAGCGATCACTCTAAATATGTGTCGATCGTGTGGGACAACGACGCATAGAATATGCTTCGAGACCGCTTCGGCGCGACACGAAAGTGAAAGTGCGATCAATGGTGTTTAGGAGAGCTTGATATCCTTTCGCTCCCTATGGCCACACGCTCAAATGTTTTTTTCAAATCAATAGCACGAGGCGGCGACACAGACGCAGAACACGGCGGCGAACAGCGGTCAGTGAGGTACAGTTCTGGTTATGCGCTCATCATCCTTTCCCAAAGGTATTTTTCCCAAGTCAGCACCCCATCACGGAAACAGCGATGGGTAAAAAACAATGGTTGTGGCCCCTGCATAACAGCTCTATCTAATCTGGGCTGAAGTGTTCCAGATGCTTTTCCAAAGATAACCTTGTTGTGACTCGGAGAGCACACCGAGATGAACGATCGTGAGTGCTGTGCGACAGAACCACGGAAGCATGGCAACGACAGATTCTTCTATTCTGATTGACGCTCACATATGTCATTCCATGTCCGCCGGAAACAGTGAGACTGGACAAGCTTGCATAAATTGTTGAGCTTGTGGATTGTAGGGGATTTCAGGCAGTAGTAAATGATACAGTCCATGTACACGACACAACAGCAGTACTTACTAGCTAGTGCGATCAGCGTCTGAAAAGTGCCGAAAGAACAAACAAACAAACAAACAAACAAACAAACAAACAAAAGGAACGGAACAAAATATTGAATCAGAATTATACAGGAAAGTAAGTATTTACATACACAAACTATGATACAACCACGACCTTAAAATATGCGAATCCATCCGAAAGAAGGACAGGACAGGAAAACTTTCAAAATATATGACGATAACATAAGACGATGCAAAACGAACGAAGTCAACGCGTATCGCGACGCTGGTACGGTGACCACACGCGAGCGTTCGCCAGGGAGTCTGGCTGGCAGGCCGCGTCCGCGAGACACACCGGCCGCCGTCGCCGCCCGCCCGTGAGCCACCCAAAGCACCCAGAGGGCGCGTCGTCCAGCGGTTGCAGCGCGCGTGTCTGTATCACGCCTTGGAGCCTGACCACCGCCTCCCTCGCGCTCGCGTTCTCAAGTGGAGGCAGTGCACGCACGATCGCCTGCACTCTCCCGACATCCGGTTGCTGGACTTGGGGATGCTGGGTAGGATGGCGCATGTCCCCTGGGCCGTAGACCTTATCCTTATCCCTGTCGTCGCCGAACGTGTTCCACCACTGAGACGCCACCTCGTCCGACGGCGCGTCCTGGACGACAACCAAGAGCGGACGCATGTCCCCGCCATAGGATCGGTAGAATTCCTCAGCGCACCGCCGAGCCGCGTCCGTGTTCTCGGCGTGGAGAGAGGTGCAGAAAATCAATAAATCTGCCCCGCGCGAGGCGACTTGGTTCTTGAACCGTGTGCCGGCGCTCAGCTGGCTGTCGCGGATGCGATACACAAGGAGCGGGCTCCCCCCGACGTCCATGAGCTGACCGCCTTCAAATGGCGGCGGCGACACGTCCTGAGAACCGGATCGGAACGGACATTCCAGGAGATCACACATCGCGACGACGGGCGTCGGCGGAGAGAGGCTCTTTTGCCTCGACGATCGAAACACGGCGTGTACGTCAGCGAGGGCGGCCGAGACCCAGCCATCGCTATCAGTTCCCCAACGGTCACGAGCACATGCGCTCGCGATGACGTCCAAGACGGCCTGTCTGGACGCGTAACAACGTTGTTTGAGTATGGGCAAATCCTCCTCGTCCGCGCTGAGCGTGGTGACGCACGCATGACCATCAAAGTGCATCTTCAGCTTCGCAAACTCTGACTGGTTCGCAGTCCACCAATTTTCCATGTCTTCTCCGTAATTCTCCAGCCCAGTCACGACGGCCACGATGGGAACCTTCTTTCGACAGATCGCGGAGTAAAACAGATTATAATCCCTGAGCGAGGTTCGGCAAAGACGAGTGCCTCTGATACAATGAACCAGTAGATGGAGGCCGCTGACCCTGCTGAGATCGCGCAGGAGATGCTTGAGGTTCTCCTCTGCAATCTTCGCAGGAACAGTTCCCTGAGTACCTTCATCGAGACCTGACGTGTCCCAGATTGCGTACGGAGTGCCATCGTCGAACTTGAATTCATACTTTTGGTGCTGAAACGTGCACCCCTTGGCACTATTAGACGTAGCGACGATTGATTGACCAGCAATCTGATTGATGAGAGAGCTTTTCCCTATGCCACTCTCACCGAAGACGACGATGTTCTTTTGGGAGTTTCCCGCGGGATACTGTAGAGCAACACGAGCACGTTCAATGAAGGAAGAAGCAAAGGGACGAGGTACTGTACGAACGGTTTGCTGTCTGATACCGTGGCGCTTGCGGCCTGGCATGCTCTCGCGTAAGAAGGGGTGGAAATGAAAGGGGGAGAGTCTGAATCAAGAGTGAGGGAGGAGGTAGATGAGCCGACGAGGAGCTCTGGACGTAACGATGTGGATCTCATTCCGACGACTATGGTGCTCTTTTGTACTATCAGTGGCATGGGAAAAATGACTTTGCAATGCAGAACTGATATTGATTGAGCGGTAAGCCGACGTTTGCGCAACGTGACCGGATCTTGTTGGCACAAAAGGAGGTCAGAAACCGGAAGACTTCCGTACTCCCAACAGACGGATAAAAATCAGCCAAAAAATTTAATTAGGTGAGTTACCTTGTTTCCGACCTGTAGCAGCGTACCGAGAGTCGTAGCTTGTGGTGTTGAAGTAGCAGAAAATCCTCACTGGATTCTTTTCTTATCATGATATAAGTATGTGGCCACAGGCCACATTGACAGGCCACGCGTCACGCGCGTGCCGTTCACGAACAATTGATCCTGATCCAGTACTCAGTACTCAGCGCTCCGCTGCCAATGAGATCCAGGTTTTCCGTTCCGTCACCTGTCTAATGAGTCCGTGTGTCGCAACGTTAACAAGTATCAGCCGTGTACAACACAACGTCCGTGCGAGCTACTAGCTCATCGCCCTGAAGCAAAGTTGAGGCGGAATCGCCATGCCCTTTGCTGTACACGGCTGAGACTTGTTGCGACGCAGCCTGTATTTAGCCTTAACTCTTGGCCCACTGACATGGTGACGGAATGAGCATGGACCTCACCTGCAGCTGAGTCCAGGATACTTGTTAAAACGGCGGGTGACGTGTGACCTGTGAAATAAAGTTGAGGTGCATCATTCATGTTACTGTATACGGCTGAGACTTGTTGGGACGCACGGACTCAATGGGTGATCACGGAACGGAAAAATTGGATCTCTGCCAATAGTTGAGTCCAGGGACAGCCCTCGGAGGCAACGGCACGGCAGCCGCGTGACGCGTGACGTGCCAACTGTGCCTGGCACGTGCTGGTTTGCAAAAAATGCTGTCAAGATTTTCTACTGCTTCTGAGAATCTGCAGATTCTGCACCACAAGCTATGACTCTCAGTACGCTGAGACAGGTTGAGAACAAGGTAGCCCACCTAATTTGAATTTTGACTGATTTTTATCCATCCGTGTTGGGACTCGGGAGTACGGAAGTCACTTCCGCTTTCTGACCCCCGTCAAGATCCGGTCACGTTACAGTCGGGTCACTAGTGCCAGTGACTCAACAAAGCTCGTCAGTTTGCTCGTGCCATCATACAGTAGAAACTAGCCGTTGGAATCAAACCCAGATCATTAAGGTACGGTATACTGGCGGACTCAAGAAGCTCAAGATGTTCGAACCTAATCCAAGGACTTGTAAGTTGTTGCAACCTGGATGACGCAGGCGGACTAGGTGCGGAAAGAGACAGATTGATAGACTGCATGCCTGGATCCGTGTCGGTTGTGTCTCGACTCGATGATCTAGTTACCGACACTCACGACCAGGGATAACATTTTGCTGATAAGCTGGTTGTCGAAAAACTACGCTCATTCAATTCCCTTTTGATCAGACGGTTCACTGTTTCCATTTTGTAAGTAAGGTTGCTGAATTGGAAGCACAGGTTGGCACCTCCACTCCACCCCTCAGGGGCATATATCCCTCACAATCTACAAGCTCAACAATTTCTGCAAACTTGTCCAGTGTTTCCGGCGGACATGGAATGTCACGGGCGTCAATCAGAAGAGTTTGTAAGAATCTGCCGTTGCCATGCTTCCGTGGTACTGTCGCGCAGCACTCACGATCTTTCATCTCCTCGGTGTGCTCTCCGAGTCACAACAAGGTGATCTTTGGAAAAGCATCTGGAACACTTCAACTGATATTAGGTAGAGCTGTTACGCGTTCCCGTGATGCAGTGGGGGGCGCTAACTTGGGGGAGTTACCTTTGGGAAAGGATGATGGGTGGTCCATATATCTTCAATGCGGTGTCGCATAGCTAGAACTGTACCTCATTGACCGCTGTTCACCGCCATATTCTGCGTCTGTGTCGCCGCCTCGTGCTATTGGTTTGAAAAGACATCTGAGCGTGTGGCCATAGGGAGCTACTAAAGGAGATCAACCTACAGAACGTCTTGCTCTCCAAGACACCGTTGACCGCATTTCCGTGTCGCGCCTGGTCTCGAAGCATACTGAACCTCGTTCTATGCGTCACTTTCGCACACGATCGACACATATGTAGAGTGCGAACAATGAGATACGCAAGTTTCCGCGTTCAGAAGTCGAGTATGATTTTTGGAGGTTTTGGACGGCACATTCATAACATTTTCTGTGCATTCTCTCAGGACGGCGTCCGTTTCAGTGGAAACTTCATATGTAGGAAGTCACATTGATTTTGATGCAGAACCAGACAATCATGGTCAGCTAGCAACTGCATCGAAGCATGGAGTGATCAAAAAAGAGTAACAGACTCGGAGGAACGACGAGAGAAAAATGATAGTTTGAATTCCCCACCGAACGGTGATTGAGCTCCCTTCAACGTTGACTTCCTCCGTGGAAAAGTAAGAAATCACGAGCATGATAGCGACAAGACATGTGGGTGAGGGCGGGATGGGGCCACCTCTCAGGCCTCAGGATCCAGCTGCTATATGTGTGAGAACAGGCAGCCCATGTACACGGCACAACAGCAGTGTTAAAGCTGATTTCATCCAACTTGAAGGGTATTTATACACTCTCAGATGCTGTACTCCCGTTTTCGGGAGTCAAATCTTTGCCTTTTTCATGTGCCTGGTGGGTGATCATGTAGATGGCATCTTCGCCATCAAACAATGCTGCAGTTTCTTCGAGCGTCCGGTTCTTCGTCTCCATGACGAAGAACCAACAAAAAACGAACTCGAATGCGAGCCAGCAGACGTACACGAGCTAGATGGTCGAATGCGTCAGATCATCTTGTCCGCTCGCCATGGATGTATATTGAGCTTGCTTACGTAGTACTTCCATTCGATAGCATCCAGTGCGATCGGGTTGACGTATTGGTTGAAGATAAGGGAGAGCGAAATGGCAAAGCCAAAGACGATGAACCCTTTGGCCCGGATGTTGTATGGCAAGATCTCGACCGTATACGAGACAATGAGAGGCGTGAACGCAACGCCATACGCGGCGTAGAAGAGGAAGATGAACACTATTACAGCATGTCCAGCCGCAGCCTTCCCGTGTTGAGCATACTGGGAGAAACAGATCGCTTGTGCAATGTAGAAAAGTGTCATCGAACCAGCAGATGTCAGAAAGAGGAATCGACGACCCAACCGGTTGACCATGAAAGTGCCGTACACCGCCCAGCCCAAGTTCCAGATTTGCAGAATGCCGTTGATGAAGAGTTGAGTGCCCGTATCGGTAATGCCGATCTGGTCAAAAACCTTGGTCAAGTAGTACGAGACGAGGCCATTGCCAGACCACTGCGAGAAGAATGCAAGGGCGACGATGACGTGCATGCGCTTGCGGTTTCCGGGAGTAGCGATGAGAGATTTCCAGCCAACGTTCGCACCCACCGTGCGGTCAAACTCGAGGGCAGCTTTGATTTCCTGAAACTCGTACTGCACGAGTGAATCTGATCTGAAAGTAAACTTATCAGTACAAAGTAGGAACTGCGGTGGTGTTCACCTACGCATCGCCATCAGCATGGTAATAGGCAAGAGTTTCCAATGCCTCCTTTTCGTGTCCTTTGCTCACTAGCCAACGAGGCGACTCGGGCGCAAACAGAACCAGGAGACACTGTAAAACTGATGGAATGCACTGTAAGACTGATGGCAAGCGCCATGCCCATGTGCTGTTCATCTTGAAGGTGCCGTATATCGTCCACGCGGCACTAACAAGATAACCATGATCCAGAAATAAAACCCACGGCATTTCACAGAAAGACATACATGATAGAACCGGAATATCGAAGGGAATTGTACAGGGACGTCAAAGGGGCGCGATATGTTGGGTAGGAAAGCTCAGTAACCAGCATTGGAGCGGCGTTCACTATGTATGTGTGTGTTACTCTGCTTACGAAACCGCACGTATGAAACTTGAAGGTGCTTACCCGCAAAAGTGAGGCCAAATCCAATCAAGAAGCAAGCCCCCATGAACATGCTGACTGACTGAGCAGCAGTTTGAATCGCGGTAGCGATGCACATGATAGTCGCGCCAAAACACACTGCACGACGACGACCGAGACCATCGGACAAGTAAGGTGCAAAAGGATAGGCTGCCAGACTACCGATATTCTATATGGACGTACGGTTAACGGCTAAAAGATCACGATTTCTATTTGCTCACTTGAATGGCATTGAGCAGACCGAGTTTCCCACCAGAGGGGTGGTTGAAAGCAGATTCCCACTGATCGAGAGACTGAAAACCGTTCATCATACTACCGTCGTAACCATTGGTTGATGAAGTAATGAGTCTGTGGGTGATGTCGTCAAAAGTATCATGACATGCGAGTGCTCTTCTGGACGTACAAAAGGACAATCCATGCATGAAGTACGATCAGTCTGGCTGGGATGTGAGGTAATGCAGAGGAACAACTGCGTGTGGTGCCTACCGCCTGTTATTGTACCACTTTCTTCGCGGGTCTATCAGATCCACCAGAGATGCATCCTCAGTCTCGACAGGGGAAACACCAGAAACCATATCGTCTGATGAATGATCGAAAGAAGGAGCAAAGAGGGCGAGTCGAGGCAAGAATTTAATTGTCTGGATGCTTTATACTAGCCTAGATTTCTGGAGATAAACAAACTCGAATGGCGGATCGAGTGTTGTGAGGTTTTTCCGTAGGAACCCGGTCTGCTGCTCAGTTGTCGAAAGAAGTTACAGCTGCTCCTTTCCCTAGAGCCATGCAATCCCTAGATATGGATTTCGGCGACTCAGTGGGAACGAAGTTCGAAGGGCACGCATTGCAAGATGTGCATGCGTGAGAGCCAGCATTCTTTGCAAATTTTGACTCCGTCAATTCATTTGGGGCCTGTGGGAGACACACTCACATGCACAAGCACACTTCCGGGCTCAAGAAGCTTGAGTTGTTGAATTAAGTGGGCGTGTTGCGAAATGACACACTGGCGGACTACAGTTAGGTGCGGCAAGCGACAGATTAGTGTGCAGGCCTGGATCCGTGCCGGTCATGTCTCCATTCCGTTATCTTGTCACCGACATTCACGGCCATTGGGAATAGTCATACTTTACTGATCCTGGATGACCAGTTCGAACGTTTTTCAACAAGCCTTACTGCGTACGTAAGCTAACGCGTGACGCTCATTTCCGTTCACTGTTTCCATTTTAGGTAACTTGCGTTGAACTTTGATATCTCTGCCGCCGGCGAAAACGCGCAGGAAGTTAGCACCTCCACTCCACCCCTCTTGCAGGCCTCAGGCCTCAGTATACGGAGTAGTATATCTCAGTGAACGTACTTCGCTCTGTTCACGGAGCTAGCCATACGATGATCGTACCCGCATGATGTTCTGAATCATGCTGATATAAGTACATCATATCTTTTGCTCCGAGTCCGCCGCCAACCTATCGCCAATTGTCGAGTGGACTCGATAGTCGAAAGTCATATATGGTCAGTGGCTCTATACTATGCTCCCTTCACCTCAAAAGCGATAAGCTTTCCGTCTTGCGCGCAGGTAATGAGAAGAGTTTCAAGTTGATCATTTGATTCTAATAGGGACTGCTCCGGGTTTTAGCCTGTGGACTCTTTTGAGATTGAGGTCCGGACTACGTTCCTGACAAGGACGACCCCTTTTTATCGCAGGCTCACACTAGTCCGAGCCTCAATCTTTAACATGTATAAGGCCGCCCGTTCTGCTGCGTCTTTTAGCTCCTCTTGAACCCTCCAGCGTCTACTCTTTGCTCTACGCTCAGTTTTCCTTTTGATATTCTCTTGTTATATTCATGGCTTCCTCTCCGCAGAACGTTATGTCGTCGGGCGCTGCTGCGTTCGCATGTGCCCTGTACTACATCGGCCTCCTCCAGCCGCGATCCTCCAGCAATGATGACCAGGCGGTGGCTTCTTCCTTCACCCTAGGCACCGAGACACCACACTTCATCAACATGTGGAACCCATCTTCCGTTGTTGGTTCCTCTCCATCCGGGCCCGATGGTGATTCGAACGACATGACCGGCGACAATAATCCTCCAAAGTCCGGCATGGCGCAACTGAGAACCGGATTCGTTTGGCTCTACCAGTTGGTCATTGCCCTCATCACTCAAGTCGCCATCATCGCTTCGGACATCGTTGCGCTCAAGAATCGCATCACGGCAGTAGAGGGGATTCGAACACCCGCGTCGGCCCATAACCAACACACAGAAGCGCTCACTCGACGACTCGAGGCGTTGAGCGAGAGATTAGCAGATCAGGAAGGTCGCATCACAGATATGGAGCGCTCTCATGAGGCGGAGGCTGAGTCTTACAGGAAGACGATCCTGGAGCTCAAACTTGATAACGTAAGGATCGACGAGGAGAAGAAGAAAGTGGACGGTGAATTGGGGAGTCTGCGGGGATCCGTTCAACTGTTACAGTGTTCGATGGAGTGTCAATCGGCGAGGGTTACCGGAGTCAAGGCTGACACTGCCCGCAAGATCGCACTCTTGAAATCGGACGTGGCAACCTTCCAGGGAGAGCTCGCAGCGGTGAAGATGGTGGCTCTTCCGGCGGACGTCACTGCTGCCGCCCAAGCTGCGAAGGAGGCTCGAAAGGCTAGGATCCTTGCAGGTGTTGCTCAGCGGATGGAAGAATCAGAGATGGCGAAAGGTAGCGTGTTTCCTTCCCATCGTGCATTTACAACGTGGCCGATTCGATGTCTACGCTCAGAAATCGAGACATTGTGCCCTCTTCCTCCTGATATTGAACGGAGCTCAGCACGCGGAACATCCGCTTCGTCGGGTGGCCCGGGGAATAGTATGTGCCTCATTCCGTCTCGGCCACCACCTCCAACGATCTGATGCTACATCTTACAGGAGAAACGACGGTAAAGAAGCCAGAGATTACCAAGGAAGCTCTTTCCACTCCTCCCCTAAACATTGTTCGGCCTGGGGCCAACAAGGTACCCCCGAAACCCACCATACCCCTTCCTCCGACACCCATGAAACGGGCGATACGAACGAGGGGTAGTGGAAAAGAGAACAAGCCATGCGATAGTGCAACTAAGACGACCAAACTGTCCAGGCCTAGTGTCGGACGGATTCCGGACGTCAGGAGGAAGCTCAATACGGCTAGTCCGAAGAGGGTCCAGCCCGGTGCTGGATTACCTTCAAAAGATTCCGCGGTGCCGAAGCCACGCAAGTCGATGTTGCAGGCACCGCGGAAATTGCTTCTCCCTACTAGTAATGCTGCCAAGCATGCCGGTGCTATGGATGGGAGTCCATCTAACGGTAGGCTTGTGATCGTGTCGTGAGGGCCAGCCGATCGCTTACCGACCTCGCGTTGATCCACAGAAGTCGAGACAGCTGGCTGTTCAACAAGGGGGTCTGAGACCCGGACGGTGCGTCACTTGACTGTCGAGATGGCTCCCATCTCCAAATTGCAAACTTCCTTGCAAACTTCAGGTGGGTAATCCAGTATATGTTCGTTGGCCCTTGTCTGATCGATACAGTTGAAAATATGTTGGGTGCATCGCCTTCCCTGGATCTGGAGGCCGTGTTGGATGTGACGCTGGACGAGAACGGCCAATTGACGTACCCTTCACATCTGAATTATGACCGGAGTTTCTCAGCGACACCACCCGTTCAAGAGAGTGCGCTGACTCTTCCTCTTCTGATATCTTGCGTACTGATGATGACGTCAGTCGTGAAGTCGAAGGACAAGCATGGCAGCAATTATGATACTCCCAAGTTTAAATCATCAAAAAGCCGCCTGAAATCCGGACGTGAGTGACTCTGTGTGTCTCCCTACTGTACCCGCTGACAAGTTCTAGGCGGCAAACTGACCGAGAACGAGGTCAACTCGGCCGCATCGTCATCGTTGGCGGCTATTGACGCAGTGCTATACGCGCGGCAAGGAGACAGCAACATTTTGACTCTGTCTCCGGGGCCCGAGTATCGCACTGTGGACATCACACCGCCCGTTCTCTAACGTCTGTCATCCTTTGTTGTCTGCTCGTGATCCACGCACTGACCGGTGGTATCCAGCGGCGGTATCGCGTAGTAAGCGCCACGGCCTCTTTATGTCCCCGTTGAGGAGACAGACTGTGAAACCCTTTCGAAGACTGTAGTCTTTTCCTATGTAGTATCTATTGTTTAGCCGCCTTAGTAGACCACGAATTTATTCTCCGACAATCGGAGTTTCAAGTGATTGGACCCCCTGCGAGTTTGTCGAGGACATTGATTGACCCGTTCCAGGCTGGTGTGTTTCGCTCCGGCCTTTCTCTTCTTTTTTTTTTCTTTCTTTCCCTCCCCCTCGACACCGCGCTCTTCATTCAAAACGGCGTCGACTGGTGGAAGCGTCAATCGACGTCCGGAGTCTTCAGCCAGGTCGTCGGCGATGGATAACCCTCCAAACGCCAACATACACACCATAGTCAAGGCTCAAATCGTCTTTCTCCTCTCAACACTCACAGAAGACAATTTTGAGAGGAACCAGCTCGAAATACGTTCAGTGTGTCTTTTGTATTTTATTTTTTGTGCCCTTTCTCATCCACTACAGCTCTCCGAGCAACACGGTCTTGACACTTACCTCCATTTCATTCGTCGTCTCATCGTCCATTCCCAGGGTCGTCTAGCCCTCGCAGCCCCTCCCTCCGCATTTGATACCTCTACCGCCTTGACCTTCCGTCTGCTGGTCCAGGAGACTCAGCGTCTCGCTCGTGACCCTTTTCTCGCAGACCGATTCCGCGACGGCATAGACAAGGGCGAAGGGGACGCTTTCAGGCATTTTGATCTCCTCCGATTTGTAGATCGTATTTCCCTCAGGCCTCTCGAGAGACTGGTATTGGCTTCTTCCGTTGTCGCTGGTTCTACCCGCAAGGAGCTAGCCAACCAAGCTGCGGCCCTTATCCGCGTCGACTTTGAAAACGCCGTCCTCTCTCTCTGCCAACACCCTTCCTTCGACCACGCAGATCTCTCCCCTCAGCAGATTGCAAAACTCATGTCAAACTTGTTGTCTGACTCCAACTCGGAAACCCCCGTATTGGATGCAACCCAGCGCCAGGCCCTCATTGCCGCTGCACAAGCAAAGTATGGTCCAGAAATAGTCGCTCCTATCTTGCAGCGCATCTTCCCCACATTAAGGTATGCCACAGAACGCGTGCTTTTCATATCTCTCATGCTTTCTATCGCACAGCCTTCCCCCTGGTGCATCCCTTGTCCAGACCCTCATTCAACTTGGCCCGGAGATCACTAGCGATGCAGATACAGTTCGCGCGCTTCTGCTTCGATTCGGCATCTCTGACGCCAATCCGCCACGGGATGCTCAAGTGGTCGAAATTATATCAAGCTTGGCCAGACTAGCTGCGGAGGGTACGACTATGTGTGACGTGGGAGCGTTGATAAGGGCATTGAGCAGCTTCGTGAGTTGTCACCTTGTGAGCATGGCACTCTGGCGTTGTTGACAATTTGGTAGCATGTCAACTTTAACTGGGCCAATGTTATCAAGACATTCGACTGGGCTGATCGTCTCGGCGTCGATACTGCCACGTTGAAATTGTTGATCGCCATCCTCCTCAATTGTCCACGGGATGCCGATCCCCATGCCGTGACTGGGTTCTGGGGAGTATGGAAAAATTCGTTATACCAGCTGAGGCTACTCGATGCCCTCTTGTCCTTACCCGCAGATACTTTCAATTTTGTGTCCTTGCCTGGTCATAGGATCGTCACCGTGGAGGATGTGGCAAGCGCAAGTCCGACAATCAAGTCATTGGCTGCCAATGTTCAAGGCCATACTTGGAATTCCCTCGACCTGTTCGAGGTTCTCGTACGACTTGCAGACTCTGATAATGCTGACATCCGGAATTGCGTACGTGACATGCTCGACAAGGCTCTGAAGATTAGTGCGGAGTTGGTCCATATGGGTTTGCTTCAGGTTCCGGTACGTCATCGGCATTGTTCGCATCTGCTTCGACGTCATTTGACACCTGTGATAGGATCAGAGTTGGGGTGATATCCGCCTCGAATATTCTCGCAAGCTCTTGGCCATGTTTTTAGCAGGTCACCCGAACCACCAACTCGTCTTCATGCGATTGTGGCAAATTGATCCCACGTATCTTCTCGGCGCCTTCCGTGACTTTTATGACGAAAGCCCCCTCAACATTACTCGGATTTTGGATGTTGCGCAAGATCTAAAGGTAAGAGAAACCGCAATTTGCTTTCGTCAAAGTTTCTGACTGGTCGCAGATTCTTGAAAATCTCTTGGACTCAAGACCCTTTACCTTTGCATTGGACGTTGCTGCCCTGGCTTCTCGACGAGAGTACCTGAATTTGGACAAGTGGCTTGCTGACAACGTCACTGCTCACGGTGCCGAGTTCCTTCGCTCCATGATCCATTTCTTGGAAATCAAGATGGAGAGTGAAAAAGTCTCTAGAATGTCGGACCCAGCAGTGGACGGCCGCACTATGCCTCTCAACCCTCAAACTATTGCTATCTTCCTTCGTACCCTTAGAAACAAGTCTGTGTATCACTTCTGTATTTGGATTTCTCCTAACGCGATTTTGTCACATAGTTCCGCCAAAATGCCCCGCGAGGACATAGATTACTGTCTTGAAGTTCGCAATGCCTGCCTGCAAATTCACCCACGCCTCATGAACCTCATCCCTGGTACCGACGTTGAACCCGGCTTTACTGTTGTCAACTACTCGGCCGAGATTGAGGCTGAAGTCGACGCTATCTACAAGGAAATGTACGACGAACAAACGACTATCGATGAAGTCATTTCCCTTCTCCAACGCAGCAAAGTCTCTTCGGACCCTCGGGATCATGAAATCTTTTCCTGCATGCTCCATTTCCTATTCGACGAGTACAAGTTCTTCCAATCCTACTACCCTGCCCGCGAGCTGGCCATGACTGGTTACCTTTTCGGCTCCATCATCCAACACGAATTGGTGGATCTCATTCCGTTTGGGATAGCTCTTCGTTACGTTGTCGATGCTTTGAGCTGCCCCTCGGAAACGAATCTATTCAAGTTTGGGTTGCAAGCTCTGGCCCGCTTTGAGACTCGTCTTCCGGAATGGCAGCCACTCTGTCAAGCATTGTTGAGCATTGCGCATCTAATGGAAGCTCGTCCAGATCTCGCAGCGGTTATCCACCGGGCAATCATTACTGGAGCAGATGGTTCGAACGGAGACATGAGGGCTCAGACACCTGATCCCACTCCGGTGTTTACCTCTATTCAACCAGACAAGATGGAGGGCGAGATTGTCGAGCCTGCCGAAGAATTGTCCGACAAGGTTCTGTTCATCGTGAACAACCTTGCACCCAGCAACTTTGATACGAAGCTTGCGGAGATGAAGGACCAATTCGATGATACGTATGCAAGGTGGTTTGCCAATTATCTGGTCGATCAGCGAATTAGCGCGGAGCCCAACAATCATCAACTCTATCTTCGTTTCTTGGATGCCCTCGATAAGCCGAAATTGGACAAGCTCATCCTCCAAGAGACTTTTATCAAGTCTGCTGTGCTGCTCAATAGCGAAAAAACAATGCAGATCACCACCGAACGGGCAACTTTGAAAAACCTTGGTTCTTGGCTTGGGACTCTCACACTCGCGAAGGACAAGCCAATACGCCACAAAAATCTTTCCTTGAAGGATCTCCTCGTCGAGGGTTATGCAAGTGGTCGCTTGATTGTCGCTATTCCTTTTGTGTGCAAGACTCTCGAACCTTGCGCGAAATCCAAGGTGTTCAGACCCCCGAACCCATGGCTCATGGCAGTTATCTCCCTTCTCGCCGAGCTCTATCACTTCGCTGATCTCAAGCTGTACCTGAAGTTTGAGGTTGAGGTGTTGTGCAAAGGGCTCGATATCGATCTCGATACAGTTGAGGCGACCACAATCCTGAGAAACCGGTCTTCGGCCGACGCTTCGGCAGCCGCATCTGGTCTCCCCGACTACGTCAATGATATAGACTCGCTGCCGATGAACGGGTTCGAAGGCCGCAGGATCCAAACCGAAGCCCAAGTTATGTCACTTGGCTCTGCCGCTCCTACAGAATCTCAGAGGGCAATTGGAGTGCATATCGAGTCAATTTTGGCCGGATTGTCGTCGAGCGTCATCATTAGTCCCCAACTTGCGCCATTGCATGCCAATCATTCGTTCAAGAGGGCTGTCCAGTTGGCCGTTGATCGTTCAGTTCGCGAGGTAAGGTTAATTTGTTTTCCAGGTGGGAGTTTGATGTGCCAATCATGGTCTTCCTAGATCATCGTGCCCGTTGTTGAGCGCTCCGTCACAATCGCAGGTATCTCTACCCGAGAACTGGTCACGAAGGATTTCGCTATGGAATCCAGCGAGGACAAGTTACGCAAGGCTGGTCATCTGATGGCCCAGAAGCTCGCTGGCAGCCTTGCGCTAGTGACCTGCAAGGAAC
Organism: Leccinum boreale; assembly: GCA_038092235.1. Classification (NCBI taxonomy): domain Eukaryota; kingdom Fungi; phylum Basidiomycota; class Agaricomycetes; order Boletales; family Boletaceae; genus Leccinum; species Leccinum boreale. The sequence goes on along the minus strand of JBBPPX010000008.1, from coordinate 54,191 downwards.
CTCTCAAGAGCAATCTCGGTGGACACCTGCGCACGGCTCTTGTTGACCACGGCTTCAGCGAACAAGTGATTTCCGAGCAGGTACTTTCTATCCTTGTCGCCGACAATGTTGAGGTCGCTTGTTCCGCCATCGAAAAAGCTGCGATGGAACGTGCAGTGGCAGATGTGGATGAATCCTTTGCGACGTCCTATGAAGTTCGCCGAAGGCACCGAGAGTTGCGTAGCGGTCAGCCATTTTGGGATCCTCAAGCTCCCCCTAGCAACTTTTCGATGGCTCTCCCTGACCCTCTGCGCCTCAAGGCCGTAGGTCTGCAGCCTCATCAGTTCGCTGTGTATGAAGATTTTTGTGAGTACCACGTAGTCTGCACTGTCGACCTACTGACGCGCAACCATAGCTCTCGATCCCAAGCGGCGACCCCCGACCCGCCCTAGCTCAGTGGTGTCGTATCCGCGTGCCGACCATATTCCTCCCGTCGTCTATCCTGGCTCTCCTGCACCGGAGCAGGTGGCTGCGTTAAGCCATCCGGAAGCGATGGAACGGTTCACGGTTTGTCTGGTGACTGCCGATGCTTGCTTCGTATTAATTGCAGATTTTAGATCGCTGTCAGGGATATGGAGAGCCTTGTTGTGCAGCTGCCCATTACTTCCCTCTCGGCACTCCCTTCAAACCACGACATCCGACACTTGGTCCGTCAAGTACTCTTCATCGCTGCTGGGTCAGTAGACCACCACCGCACTCCATTGTTGATCTCCCAGAAGATTGTGCAATTGCTGTACAAGACATCGTCTCAGTTGGGCAGGGAAATTTACGTGGCACTGCTGGAACAATTATGCCACTCGTTCGAGGATGTTGCCAAGGAGGCCATTACCTGGCTTTTGTATGCCGAGGATGAGGTGTGTATCCGATCAAACCTTGCTGGTACCTGTTCTGACATCTATGCAGCGCAAGCTCAACATTCCAGTGACCGTCACCCTTCTGCGTAGCGGACTTGTGAACATTTCCCTTCAGGACCAGCAATTGGCGAAGAGCTTGTTCCAGGACCCTCGTCCATCGCTGCAGACCTTTGCAGCTGGTCTCGTGCGAGAGTGTTTGTCCAGTGACCCCCCGGTTGCGATCCAAAACCAACTGACGTACACGATTGAGGTCTTGGGACAACTTGCCCAAGCTGGGAAAGCCAACGAAGAGTACGTGTTGTATCGCGTTGCCTCCTAGTACCGTGGTCTCATGTTATTTTAACAGTGTCCAACGCCTGATAGATGATCTGCGAGGCGTCGTAAGACGGCCGAGTAACGCTGTCGCTTCTGATGCCGTTGTCATCAGACAGCCTTCAGTGAAACCGGAGACTGAGCAGCTTCGGGAGAAACTCTTCTCTTGGTTTCAGCAATGGGTCACCATCTTCCAGCGGTCGCACTCCCCAGAGAAGGCATTTGTCCCTTACATCACCCAATTGACCAAGCAGGGTATCCTGAAACTCGAGGACGTCTCCTCGTTTTTCTTCCGTGTCTGCGCCGATTCCAGTGTCAACAGTTACCTGAAATGCGTCGCTGCTGGAGAGTTTGATTTCGCTTTCCAAGCTCTGGATGCGCTGTCGCGCTTGCTCGTGTACATCATCAAGTACCACGGAGATGCTTCTGGCGTCAATAACGACCAGGCAAAAGTACATTACTTCACTAAAATCTTGTCGATCTTCGTCCTTGTATTGGCCAATATGCACGAGGACCAGGGGGTGATGTTCCAGCAAAAGCCATTCTTCAGGTTCTTCTCCAGTCTTATCAATGACCTGCACGCAATGGAAGCCAACCTCGGTGCCGCATATTTCCATCTGTTGACTGCTCTCAGGTATGTTCCCTGTCAAGTGCCGACATTGTCATCACTGCTCACTACGACCTTACAGCGACACCTTTAGTTCATTGCAACCCACCTTCTTCCCTGGCTTCGCGTTTTCCTGGCTGAGTCTGATTTCTCACAGGCATTTCATGCCCAAGTTGCTCTTATCCGAGAACCGTGAGGGCTGGTCCGCGTTCCACAAGCTTTTCTTGTTTCTCTTCCAGTTTTTGGCACCATTCCTCAAGGAAGCGGACCTTCAGCTTGCCGCTCGCGACCTCTACAGGGGCACGCTTCGCCTGCTTCTTGTCCTCCTTCATGACTTCCCCGAATTCCTCAGCGAATACTACTTTAGTCTTTGCGATGTCATCCCTCCCCGCTGCATCCAACTCCGCAACATCATTATCAGCGCTTTCCCTCTCTCTATCGCCCTCCCTGACCCTCACCTGCGCAACATCAAATTCGATACGATTCCCGAAATGGGCCCTATCCCACCCATCTTGTCCGACTTCGCATCAGGTGTCAAAAGTGCCGATCTCAGAAACGGTCTGGATCAATATCTCCTCAACCGAGGTTCCCCGAGTTTCCTTGCTTCCCTTAAAGATCGCTTGAAGTTATCTGTGGTCCCGGAAGGCACTACCGAAAGTTACAATCTTTCCCTTATCAACTCCTTGGTGATGTATATCGGTGTGTCGTCAGTTGCTCAGGCGAAGGCGCGCAGCGGGTCGTCCGTCTTCGTCTCGAGTGACCCAGGCGTCGTTACTTTACAGTACCTAGCTACTAATTTAGATGTTGAAGGTGAGAGTGTTCGTATGATCGCTTTATGATCGCTGCTCACATGCAACCTTAGGACAACACCACCTCCTGAGCTCCATGGTGCTCCACCTGCGATATCCCAACGCTCATACCCACTGGTTCTCCTCCCTCTTGCTGCACCTCTTCGTTGAGGTTAAGGACGATATATTCCGTGAGGTGATGACTCGCGTTCTCCTCGAGCGTTTCATCGTCCACCGACCTCATCCATGGGGAGCATTGGTCACCTTCATTGAGCTCCTAAGGAACCCGAAATACGAATTCTGGAGCAAGGAGTTCATTCGTGTTGCTCCTGAGGTCACCATGCTTCTCGAGAGTGTGAGTGCTCTGGTCTCCGATTGCAAATCGGGACCACTGATCTGTGTTGGCTAGGTCGCGAGGTCCATCTATCAATCCTAGACTCGCTTTGCCTTTTGTCGCTGCTATCTGTCGCACATATCTGTTTCTCTTTGGGTTCTCTAATATTCTCGGGCTACGTTTTTTTCTTCCTTTTTTTAACTTTCTTTTTCTTGCCTCCTACCCGCAACTCACTGTATTGTAACAAGTTTCCACCCAAGATGGTGTAAGATGTGAACCCTGATTTATTCGAGCGTAGTTTTTTTCCGCACACACGCTCCTAGCGCACGGTCCTTGGCGATTGCTATCCCTGCGTTGCTTTATAACTATCGTTGCCTCGTAACAATGCCCCTCGACGTACCTATTATCACTCCTTCCCCAATGTTCTTCCATGCTTATATGAAACTCCACTCGATTTGCGCTGACAGCATACATACAGTCCTTACCGTACCATGTTGTATACGCGAAACTTCTATCCATGTACTTAAAGTAGGGGCTTCATTATTTGCTAATCGAGCCATGACATGCGTTCGTTCCAGACCCATTTACCCGTCGTCGTCGAGTCCTGCTGGCTCAGCGTATCTGGGGCTATCCAGCCGTAGACCCTGAGATGCCAAAGCACGCGTTGAGAAGACAAGACGAGAAATAAAATATAATACGTACCCCGCGCCTTGCACGCCCGCAGCGCCGATCACGTCTGCGCGTCCGTCGACGACGAGCCAGTCGGGCGAGAGCACGCCAGTGCGAATGGGGAACAACCGAACGGCGCGTTCGAGGCCGGATGTGTCCGTCGATTGGAGGAAGAGCGCGAGACCTCGAGCGTCGTAGGGATGTGGTTGACAAAATAAGATTGCTGGCACCGGTGTGGGGGGAACGACGATCGGCCACTGCCCTGAAAAAGAAGAGGGAAACACGCTCACCCGAAGACGGCCGATCGAAACGAGTCGTGCCAAGTTGCCAAGCCCCGTCGGCGTACGGCCAGATCCCGCCCGCCCGTGCGAGCCACCCTTGGACGAGCGGTGACTCGGCGCAGCCGATGACCACCAGGTTTCCCTCGTGGATATCGGCCGGCACGTCACGATCACGATCGATCTCGGGGACGCTGACGATCCGTGCGTCGAGTGCGTGGAATAGTTGGAGGGCGTGTGCGATGCGAAGAGCCGCAGAGAGCTCTGGGGAATGCGTGAGAGATGGGACGAGCAACGTGAGCGGGGCGTGCGTGGAGAGGATGGATTGGAGGCGCTGGCGGGGAGTGCAAAGGCGACGGATGATCGTTGGGAGCTGATCGCTGGTAAGTGGCAGGATCTGCGTCCGATGGGTTGTTGGAGCTCGAGATAAGGAGCATCGAGGGAGTTCCGTACCTTCCAATGTGGCTTGGGGTGAAGCCCTCCAGCGTCGGCATCCCTCGCGAACAAGATTAGATCGTCTGCCTGACCGAAGTCGAAATTGTCGCCATCGACCACGAACGCCACCGTTTTGTGAACGCCATCACAAGAGACGCCCGATTTGAACGAAAAGACCGTGATATTCGTTGTCCGAACCGATACGTCTCCATCAGGGGTGGACGTGACACGAAGCCGACCCAGCCTAGATGTTCTCAGAAACGAAACCAGTCGAATCGACGGGGTGTACTCACAATCCAGGGGTCGTCAATGCATGGATCTGCCATCCGTTCAGTGATCCACTCTCTGCTGGAATTGAAACTGTGAGAGTAAAGTCCGTTGTCTTGTGGACATGGTTCGCGAGTCCCTGAGTGTGCGATGATGTTGCGGATAGCACCGAGCGAGGGGATGACGATGAAAGGCACACTCGATCCAGAAATGCCTGCACGCGATCGTTGCACAAGACATCGAAATACCAGTGAGGCTGTCCGGGATCCTCGTGATACCTGTCCAAGATCAGACGATGTCAGGAAATGGCTCCTGAGTTAGGCATGGATGTACGCACGTCACGTCAGCGTTGCGATCCCAGGATTTCAGTATCCCCACTTGTTCACGCGTATGCCATGGTGGCACGTTGTCGTCTGCGCCTCTGAAAATGTCACAGAGCAATGTGGTATTTTTCGTTGTTCACACAAACTACTCACCCATGCAGGGCCAACACTGGCTTACCAACCAAATTTCCCAGAAATAAGTCGTTGTCGTCCGGAGTGAGAGAACTATCGAGGACAGCACGCAGCGATGGATCGACAAAGTGCGCAAAACGACTCATACTCCACGAGACGTAAGCTTGAGATTTGATGTATCCGGCGGCAGCGACGACTAACATGCGGTAGCACAAATCAGTATAAGGCCCTCATTCTTTTTAGATGAGACGAGGATAGGACTCACCGCCGGAGACGCGATCAGGCCACCTGCTCGCCATATACCATGCACCTTGTCCACCATTCGAGTGGCCCATGAGGATGACGCGCGTGTCGGCATCGAAACCCCACTTCGCCCATCTTCCAGAACCGGAGGAGGATAGAAATCGGGAGAGGGCAGGGACGGCTGCGAATGCATCGGCCGCTGATGGTCCATGCCAATCAAGACCCTGTCAATAGAATATGGGAAATGAACAAAGACCCAGGGTGAATAACTCAAGATGAAGTAAAACGCATTCTCACCCAGGCAGTTCCACCCTGTGGCATCACAACCCAAGCGTACTTTTGCCTTGGAAGCGAGTCTGCCCAGAACGAGTGGCTGAGTATGTCCACTCCAGCGCCATCTTGTATTCGCCAAACGACGATTGGGCTCAACGCCTATGTCATATATCAATTCGAATGGTGGGCTTACGGAGGGCAAGAATCGGTTCGTTTCCGTTGCCGTTCTTGGTGTCAAATTTGTCGTGTCGTTCCGGGACAGCTTGGGAGTCGCCGAGAGCCTCCTTCGGGGGTTTCAGTGTGAATATGGTAGGTATCGACTTTGCAAAGAAATATGATGCTTGGATAGGAACATGTTCTTCGTAGGTCCAGAGCGGAACATGAGTTAGTGGGAGAGCAGCTCGGAGGATGAACTTCCTCTGGTTCATAGGTTGTGCGCTATGATTTTTACACGTGTCAGATGGAGGTTGTTCGGTAGTTAAGAGGGGCACGAACGTGGAGGGCAGACAGGTAAGCTCGACGTCCAGCTGTTTCACATCCTCCGGTATTCTCTCGTACGGAGATATGTATAACCGGAGAGGTATGACACGAGTTTGGGTTGGCGCAATGCGCACAGAAACCTCGTCAAGGAGAGACATGGATAGTGAAGTTGGGAGGTGTGTCGAGGCAGGGACGAGGCGCGCATGAACTACTGACCAATACCCTTGTCCATCTTCGTCCCAGCGCTCAAAATCGAGACACTGAACGCCGACACCGGCCGCGTCTCCAAACGGTGTGCCGTCGACGATATGAGGGGTTATCGAGTGGGCGAGGATGTGTTGAACTGGAGCATCCGCGACGTGGTGTTGGACTAGGTATGTCTCTAGCGAATGTGGAAATTGGAGCGAGACAGAAAAATTGAGTGTCAGAATTGGATGCGGGGAGGAATACGAAGACGGGTCTCCAAACAGGCGTATCTAGTACATCGAGATTAGTTCCACGACAAAGAAGGCATGGTGTAACACACCTCGTAGGGAGCGCATATAAACACCTCATATGTCGTCCCCTGCCCATTCCTTGCGGGCGACACGGGAAACCTGACCAGCTGTACTGGTGCTCTTTCTAATGTATAGATATTCCCGTGGTGCCACTCCGGGACGTGGGTCTTTCCCTGTGCAGAGTCAGGTGGGGGAATAACTGTGAAAAAAGCGCCCTGGAGGAGCTCTGTACGAAGTAGTGGTTCCGAGTTGTCATCGGACGGGGGGTATACAAACAGGCGGCCGCGCAAGAGGTTGAGGTGTTGAAGGCCTGCCCAACCTTCTGTTGCACGTATCTGATCCCAGGGAATGGCTGGATGTGCTACGCGTATGATGCCATTAGTATCTGCTGTTGTCTTGGACCAGTCAGCGTAGGCGGTGTGGGTGAATGAGGTGGTAGCTGGCTGTCGATGAGGATCGAGCGAGATAAAGTGCTGCTCGCGTGCATGAATTGGGAACGGACCGAGCACCTACAACCAGTCAAGCAAGCATTCACAGACGAGAATCTTGTCACCGTACATCCCAGTCCCGATCGAGTTCGATGCGCCAGCCCCGACTCATCGATGTGGTACAATTGAACGAGGTAGTACTAACGTAAACACGACTTTTCCATTTACTCATTTCTTTCCGGACCTGGGATAAGTTGACATCTACTGCAACCAGCCACCAAACAAAAGATTCGACATACTTCTTGATTCCACCGCCAGGTGCGCCACCTGATAAGCAAGTGTTCAAAGATGGGCGACGACATCGATGAGACGAGTCCATACCTTTGGCAGCTGATCGATGATCGACCCAGCGGGATGGCGATGGGGCGACTGGTTAGCCGATATTCCCCTCCCAGAGAGAGACACAACCGTACCCTTATCCCTTGCTTCCTTGAGAGCAGCCTCCTCGGCCTTCTTCCTATCCTTGAAAGCCTTGTCATCTTCGTCCTCCTCTTTCTTCTCTTTCTTTGCAGTCTACAGTCCCGATGATGTGTACAACTTGATCTGCGGATGCGATCGACAGTTATAACGGACCTTCAGAGGCTTCAGTTTTCCACCCTGTCGTGACATTACAGTTCGTTGATGCTGCTAGACGGTAGTTGAACACGAAATAGTCTACACAATAATTGATTGCAAATCTTCTCTAATTATGGTAAATGTTAGGGAAAAAACCTGTCGTTTCAAGCTATATATATATTTTGGACGGAATGAATTGTGCAGCAATTGGCTAATCTAGTCCTACACAATACGCTAAGGCAACAGTCGAGACAGTTGGTCCGTCAAGCTATATTTAATATTGTAGTGCTTTGTTTTGTGGTACTCGACACCGTAACACCTATGATCGAAGCCTAAATCAGGCCAGTGCTCGTTGATGTCGGTAAAATTTTGCTACGGGTAACGGGGGTCCGGTTGCTAACTCTGGAGTCAGGGGTACCAGTAACGCGTCAAAATCCGGTTGCCATCCATACAGAAAGGTACAGTACTATCATCATCAGTTTGACCTATGTGGCATCATTCGATCTGTTCAAGCTATCCTTAATGCGGCCATGGATTCGGATGATATCGTTACTGTTGGCCTCTCTTTATTAAGGTCCGTAGGTGGACGTTTCACCGCCAGCCCTCCACAATGCGATTCATCAAGATAACCATATTCGCAGTCACCGGCAGCCTGGTTGCTCTGGCCATTGCAAAACCTGTACCAAACCGGAAGGCGGATGGTATGGCCATATCGCTCTCCAGACACGCCTCCTCGCTCAATACCAACGGAAGGATTGATCTCGACGCAGTCAGCTCTCATGGTATATCAGTCAGGGAGTACGTGTAATGAACCGTTACATCTGGTTTGCTCAGGCTTTATTTTTAGGAAGATCCTTGGTGGCCTAGACAATTACGTGATAAACACGGGGACGATGCATCCTTTGGCTGTAAAACGGAGCGAGTCCGGACTCGGAACGCGTGGCGCTAGCGTCCCGCTGACAGCTTATCAAAATAACTTTTGGACGGCCGAGATTTCGATTGGCACTCCTCCCCTAACCTTGAAGGGTACATTCTCCTCGTATCATTCTGATATATATTTACGCTGATCTACGTCACACTGGCAGTCCACATCGACACTGGTGCAGCGTAGGTACTTTCTTTTAGTTCATACAGCTGTTTTTGCTCAAGGTCAACACCGTAGCGATATGTGGGTGCTGGAGACTGGCGGTGGTGTGATTTCTGCAGAACACAACTTCTGGGATCCCAGTTCATCCGCATCTGCCAAGGCACAGAGGATGTCATTTTTGCTCACATATACAGATGGATCCAGCACCGAAGGTAATATGTATACCGACAATGTAACCATCGCTGGATTCACTGTATGTCTTGTATCGCTTATGAGCGTGATCATTGAATTCTGACGCCAAGCCAGGCAGACCCTCAGACCTTTGGTTCTGCAACATCGTACACTTCCGAGTCACAGAACAATGAATACCATGCAGGCGGTTTATTGGGATTGGCCTTCCCTTCTATCTCGACATTTCGTGATGATCCACTGTTCGCATCGCTTATCAAACAAAACAAGCTAATCAATCCGACATTCTCACTTAAACTCTCTTCGACTGGGGCCGAGATGTACGTCGGTGGAACAAACAGTATGCTGTATATGGGTGACATCACGTATACACGCGTAACAGAACCTGTGAGTTAAAATGGTAGATGGAAGTGGATGTTGCTGACATTGGCATTTATATAGGGATTCTGGCAGGTGTCCATGGATGATGTTCGTGTTAATGGTAATACGATCCTCAAAAATATACCTGCTATTCTCGACAGTGGTGCAAACTGGATCCTCGGAGATTGGAACCGGGTTTCACAATTGTACAAACCCCATGGCGGTACCCTCAGGAAACATAAAGGCTTTGGTTACTATTCCTGTGAGTTTCGATTGCGTTCCGAATCGGTATCGTGTTCTCATCGACAGCCTGCAGTTCCGTGCGACTCTTTGCCAACACTGAGCCTTACCTTCGGCGGCAAGACATTTGTAATCCCTCCCGAAGTTCTCAATCTTGGACAAATGGAGGAAGGTTCTCCCAATTGTTTCAGCGCCGTCATTGGCCAGCGCTCGCGTACCAGTGAGCTTATCGCTTCCTGAATCCCCTTTTTCAGCGCTCGATGGACGCGTTCTGACTATATGGCCTAGCATATTGGAACATCGGGATGGTTTTCCTGCAGGGCGTATACACCGTGTTCGATTACGGTACTAAACAGGTCGGGTTTGCGGACCTCGCTTGAATCATCGCGAATGTTCCCGGTACAATAGTATGTGTATGACTATAGGAGATTATAGTAAAAACAATTTCTGCCTTGTTAACGCGTGATAGTAATCTTCGGGGGAACGGGTGGGTGTCTGTCATGATTCAGCGAGCGACCGTAACTATTGACGAACAGATAAAGTCAAAGTCCTTTCCGTCCGCAGCGTTCAGCTTAGCTATATTGAAATCGGTTCTATCGCGATGCTGCTCCAGAGGGACACGTCTGCATTGTGTCACCCGATACGAAGACACCGCGCGTGAGCAGATGCACCAACTCAGAGCCTCGACGTCCGGACAGACCCACCTCTGCCCCAAGAACCTCTCAGGAATTGATGTTTCCAGGTTCGGATACTAACCATCATTTCCCGAATTCATTGAAGTAGGTAAGTGCTCCTGTGTTGCCTGTGAGGATGACGCAGTGAGCGATCTCTGTCGCTGATATCAGATTCACTAGCGAGAGGAATGATTCATGATCTACTGACCGCGCATATAACATTTATCATTGACTGCTGATATGAACTAGTTCGTGCACTGCGATCTATGTATCGAGACGGTCGGTGCGACCAACACGAGTGTGCCGTCTTAGAGAGTATCGATTGAGAATCGGCCTGGCCCGAGCGAGGGAGAGACCATGGTATGTGTCTCCTGATGGTGTTCAAGGGTTAGTACATTCGGAACACACAATCGGAAGGAGGATCAATAGACGGATACGAAGTTGTCTACAATTAGGGGGATCACGTTGCTAACTCAGTTCTGTGAGATAACGATCAGATAGTGACGCCGAAGCATGGCTTCATGGACAACATCTGACGGAAAATGTCAAGATGAGATGAGTGAAACCGTCCTCGAGATGCTTGACCGACAGGTGGGTTAGGCTATCTTGTTTAGATCGTGATGTTTCGTCGAGAAAACATAGCGATGTTACGTGCGAGCGAGATATCGATCGATGAAAGCGAGCGCCCAGGGCACAGGGTAGATGCGTGAGAATGGATGAGAGGCGATGATCGATGAACTTCGGCATACCTCAGAGAGTTAAACGACCAGACAGTCTCTTTGTACTTGACCCTGACCCAGTATGTTTTCCAAGTGGCGCTCGAGAAAGAGGAAAGGTGAGTAGTATGTAGGCAAGACCATCGATGAACAACGCTGACGAGAGCAACAGGGGCGGCGGGCAGCCCACTTTTCTTGGACCGCGGTCAACAGTTGCAAGTATCGGCGACCGACGAAAGAGAGGTACCGATGGATACTCAGGAATCGAGTGGACAAAGTCCCATCTCCAATGTCGCAACTGACGTGCAGCCAATCGAAATCGTTGCTCAAGATGTGATATATTCGGTCGCTTTTCTTGCTGATGGGGAGCATGTCGTGGGCGGGGGAGAGGAGGAGAAAATTCGACAATGGCGAGTGGAGGATGGCAAGGAGGTGGGAAAGGCAATGGACGTTGGGAGTGGTATTCGGGACCTGGCAGTCACACAAGATGGCAAGTGGATCGCGTGTGGGACGCTCAGTGGTCAAGTGATGGTCTGGGATGCAACAAGCCACGAAAAAGTGGTCGAGTTTAAAGTACATGACGGGCCGGTGAATGCGTTGGACGTTTCAGCAGATGGGACGAAAATCGCAACAGGATCAAATGACTATATGTTCAGTGTCTGGTCATTTTTCGCTGGCGAGCACCTCATCGGCCCATTCGAACACAACCACTGGTTGGCTGCAGTAAAGTTCTCTCCCGACGACAAATTCATCGCCACTGCCACCTGGGAAACCCATTCCGTTCGCATCTACGACAGCAACAACGGTGACCTCATCGTAGACTTTTCAATTCAAGTCAACACGTATAACAACGGATCCCTCGCCTGGGCGAGCGACTCCAACCGCCTCTTTGCCTTGTCCCAAGATGGCTACATTCACTCTCTCGACGTGTCCATCAAGAAGACGCTCGCGATATGGTGCATTCACAGCGACGACAACTCAGACTGTATCGCACTGGCATGCAACGACACAATCATCGCAGCCTCTGCTAATGGGTCACTCTCACTCTGGGACACGACGACACATCAACAAATCGGGACTGTCATCCACCGCTCCCATATCATCTGGTTCATGGCCATCTCGCCAAGCTGCGTCATTGCGACCGTTGGAAGGATGGAAATTACGCTGCAGAATCTGTATGACATCCTTCCCTCTTCCTCCCGCGATGTGAGTAACGCTACTCGTGCGGGATCGCGTCCTTATTGATTTGTCCTTGGCCGCCCCAGGTGCGCTTGGAGGAAATCCGGTGCTTGAAGCTCGAAAATAACGATCTCGAGCAAATTGTTCAGGAACTACGTAACCAGCTTGCTACAGAAAAGACAGACCTCAATGAAATGATCAAGTCCCTTTGCGCACAGAATGAAACCTCAAGTGCGTTCTCTCCGCCTTCCAATCCCACTCCGTTGACAGTCCCATCATTAGGTCGCAAAGACGCGCGTCAAAGTGCGCTTATTATCTGAACGACTCTGCTCCGCTGATATCTGTTTCCTCTAGAGGATGATATAGCGGATCTCGAGAAAACCGTTCAGGAACTACATAGCCAGCTTGCTACATCCAATGAGGAAAGCACAGGCCTCAATGAAACGATCAAGTCCCTTCGTGCGCAAAACGAAACCTCAAGTGCGTTCTCTCTGCCTTCCTCCCCACTTCGTTGACAGTCCTATTGTTAGACGAATCGTGCAAGGAACTTCGCACTGTGCTTGTAGCATCTCAGGGCTCAGTCGATCTATTAAACCAGACCATCAGGGCACTACGCGCTGACGTTGATCTTCCAGAAAAGAGCTCAGGTGCGTTTTGAGCCATCTCGACCGATCACTCTCTGACCCATTCTCAGTATCCATTGCACGAAAGATAAACGAACTCGAGCTTACCATCCAAGAACTCGGTAACCAATTTGCCACATGTGAATGTGCCCTCCATGTAATCGACAAGACGCATGAGTGTGAAACATTGTACATCGACGGTCGCATATATGATGCCGTGCAGCATATTGCGAACGTGATGACTGAGGATCTGAGGCATAACAAACTAGCCATCGATTGGTTGAAAAGTAAGCTTGTGCATCTTGTCCTAGAATAGTATATTCAACCCCTACTATCAGAATTCATGCACCGATGCATATCAAGACTTCAGGAGATTGGAGATAAGGCGTCAGATTCCAAGAATGATGATGAAGCTCTTTCAGCTTACTCTACTGTCTTGTCGCTTACTCCCTCGCCTCCGGAAGGTGTGCTGACGGGATGGGCGAGAATAGTGCTCATTCGTCGCTCTGCGAGTGAGGCATTGGCTGACATGAAAAAGGTATGGTTGATGTGGTCTTTTTGAACTGCATGATGATTTTCGTTTCATTCAGTTCAAGTTTCCAATGTTCCATGTTTATCGGACGGTCTGCAATGTTCTCGAAGGATACGATCGTCTTATGGAGGCGATTGAATGTTTCCGAAAAATGCAAAACGAGCTATCAGAGGAGACAAGCACCCTCGATGAACGACGGCAGTGGGAACTCGGCGAGTAATTCCACCGGCAAGTCAGAGACCAATCTGAGGATCTCTCTAGATTTTCGACGACGTAGTATCGAAAGGCTGGAACAGGGGGGTGATGCAGCAATGGATGCAAAGAACCATGACGCGGCCATCCGATCCTACTCGATCACACTCTCGCTTCAGCCGATTAATGTCAGCAACATCATACTCAAATGCTGCAAGGCACGAGTAGGCTTGTTGGAGGACGAACTTGTAAATGCCACTCAGGTATAAATTCATCTGCACGGCATGCTGAGCTGACGGCGCTGACTATACAATCAGATCACTGATCACGACCCATCGAACTACAAGGGGTACAAAAGGAAACATGCCGTATTACATAGCATGGGATGCTACAAGGAGGCATTCGATGCATTCGAGATGATGATGTCAAGCATGGAGAAATCACCTGACCCACAAGTTCGGGGTGAGTCTGTCTTATTCATATTACACAGACTGCATGAGTTGATTTTGTGTTGATAATAGACCTCCGGAGAGGATACACCGATACCACGCCACTGATCCGCAAGGTCATCGAGGAGACCATTCATGACATACCCCGCGCACTGATTGAAACCACCACTGGTCGTCTCTACGACAAGACACAGCAAGCAGCAGCATTCGAACAACTCCCCATATTCAACGAGATGCGGTCTTTCATGACTACTCATCATCGGCTCGACTGTGCACGCATAACGAGGGAGGTGGAGAAGTTTTATGAATATGTGATGTTCTCGCATAGGTGGCAGCCACCCGAGCCATCCTTTCAAATGATCGAGAATGCCCTGATCTATGGACTACCCACATCCCCCACGATTGAGAAGCTCATCAACTTCTGCAAGCTTGTGCAATCCCGCCGTTTCAGATGGGCATGGAGCGACACATGCTGTGTTAACCAGAGCGACAAGGGAGTTCAGCAAGAATCCGTTGTCGCCATGTTTCAGTGGTATTGTCGTGCGGCACTGACGATCGTCCATCTTCTCGGTGTTTTCTCGGAATCGCAGGAGCCTGGGTCTCTATGGAAGAGTATCTGGAACACGCGCGGGTGGACATACCAGGAGTATGTCGCTTCGAGAGTCATCCAATTTTATACAGAGGATTGGAAGCCGTACCTCGGTTTGGAGATATTCAATCACAAGGAATCCCCTATCGTTCTCGCAGAGATGGAACAGGCTACAAAGTTTGCCACTCAGGCCCTCGCAACGCTTCAGCCAGGGCTGATGAAGGTGCGCGAGAAGCTCTACCTCGCATCGAAGCGCCAAACAACGCGGAAGGAAGATATCGCGTACTGTCTATTCGGTATCTTTGATGTCGCACTCCCGGTCATATATGGCGAGGGCACGCGAGCAGTCGGTCGTCTGTTGGAACACATTCTCACACGGTCGGACAATGTCACGATTCTCGCTTGGACTGGGATCTCGGGCGGTAACCACAGCTACCTTCCTCTGGATCTCGTCGTTTATGATCAAGTCATTCCCCCCCACGTTCCGCAGCCTGTCGAGACTGCCGAGATGGATCGGATTGTCACAGCATTGCAGTCATCATTCCCTGACCCTTCCCCGATTGTTCAGTTATATGAACGGCTCGTCGATGTTCCCTCGCTGTCCATTTTTGCCGGTCGACTGAAACTTCCTGGTCTCGTTTTCCGTGTCACCAACATCACCCCTCTCCCGGCATCCCAATCCGACTCGGGCCTTCGTGTTTATCATGCCACAACTCGGATTCTGGGTGAGGTACGAATTGAAACCAAGGACGACTCGCTTGCAATGCAGCATTTAGTTCTCGTTCATCCGTGGATGAACCTCTTGATTGACGAGGATTTCGAGGGTGTTATTCCTCTGTCTGATCTGCCTACGCGCGCATTCCGGTTCGTCGTTCGGCTCAGGGAGCCTTTCGGCGCACTGCTACTCGCCTCGCAGGGCCGCGTGCAATACAAACGCGTCGCGACGGACAGTTTTATCAGGGTTCAGATTCGGGAACAAACACCGTTGAAGGAATTGGTGGACAGCGTTCGTACGGTCGAGATACAGTAATCGTGGATTGTCGGCTCTGGTCAGCTATTGGACGATGTTCTTTGTCGTGTTCTCCCTTCAGACTACATCCCACCTTTCGAGCGATGTTCGAGTACTAATAACTATGTGATATCGATACGTGTTTGCTTTCTACTTTCTTCTCTCGTCTGACTACCGTCATTGACTATCAATGACTGTCGACCATCGAGTGACTCGATGCTCAGTCAGATAGGATTCTTATCGACGCAACTGTAATTCGAGCACTCGAACCACCGGACTTGGATGCCATTTCCCTCCGTTGCCTTTTCGCTGTCTTCAAGTCCAACATGCGCTCTGCCTGAACGGTGCAATTTGTTGTGTTAGCGGGGCGGAAGAAAAATATGAGTATTGCATTGATCGGTATATTGTGTTGCAGTAATATATTTCCCGCCCTCGACAGAACGCACGACCCTGACTTGGCAAAGATACGTTGGCCTCGAGCTTGTGCCATCCTTAGGGGAGGGAAACGAAGCTTTGCGGCGCGGGTAGATTGTGGCGTGGGTAGATTGAGACTAGTGTGGTCGACTCGTTCAAGCATCCTTCCTGGGGTCCAGCTTATCCTCCATCGGCGAAATTGAGATCGTCGAGTGACCGCACCAATGTATTGAGGTCCAGACGGTACGCGCCAGCGTGTGGGTCCAGGGGTGTCCGGAGGGCTGTGGTATAACTTATCGTGTGTGACGGTCCCCTCCGGTCCGCGTGCGCCGTAAGTTCGGAAGAGGGTGACGTTAAGCCGCGAGCGGAACCCACGATAAGTTGAACTTGAAGTCTCTGACGGGTGAGCCAGCCATGAATCCAACTAAGCTCATGCACCTATCGATCCGTGTTCGCTCTGCCAAGCTATTAGGACCTCTTCCATCGACTCGCCGTCCCGCTGTTCGCTCATTTCACGCGAACTTTTCCACCAATTCTCACCTGCAGCAGGATGCGGTCCTCATAGGAAAGTTCGTCGTAGGTGCCCTCGTGACGTTTGGTACGCTCGGGTTCGGTCTCCATGCTCTGCGAAACGGCACATTCGACGCGTTCAGGCCTCTCACGCTGGTGGCAGCCTACGACGCTACTCACTCTATCGACGAGTCTGCCCACACTAGTAGACACGTTCACCAGAATAAAGCCATCGATCCGTCGCTCGATTACTTTGCATCCGATGATGCCCCCACCTCGTTCGCATCCTCCTATGGCAGCCCCGAAGACCTCGCGGAGGCGATCAGAGAACTCCGAGGCACCTTTCCCGATAAGCACCGCGTGCAAACGAACAAGGATTCCTTAGAGCTTCACGGCTCTTCGGAGAACTCGTACCACCCCAGCTCACCCCATTCCGTCATCGTCCAGGTCAACAGCACGGAAGATGTGATCAAAGTGGTCAATATATCCCGCAAGTATCGCATCCCCCTCGTTCCCTATAGCGGAGCTACCAGTCTGGAGGGCCATTTCAGTGGTGTAAGTGTAATTTAAGCTAGGATTGTGTTGTCTGTGTCTGATGAAATGAGTATCTAGCATCCCTTGGGAAGTATATGCGTTGATTTGTCTACCATGGACCAAATTCTTGAAATAAACGGTGGGTATGCTGGACCCACATGAATACGACTCATAAACCTTTATTTCACAGAGGCCGACGGCGACCTTCGTTGCCAAGCTGGCGCTCGCTGGGATGATATCAATCACATCCTCAAGGAGAAAGGCATCCCTCTTTTCTTCCCTGTAAGTCTATTCCTAGTGTTACACAAGCGAAGCTTGACATCACACGCCCAGCTTGACCCGGGTCCCGGTGCCGTAAGTCAATTTATTTTCGGGAGTCCAGGTGGATCGTGATGGTTGTGGAAGACGATAGGCGGGATGATCGGCACGGGGTGCTCCGGCAGTGAGTCTGCAATACCCAGCTCTTGTTATCGACTTGATGCTATTTGTATGCAGCAAACGCCGTTAGGTATGGTACAGCCAAGGCGGAATGGTTCCTTAATGTTGTGAGTGTCACGATCGCTTTCTGGAATTGGCCACTCATGAACGAGCGACCACTAGACGGTAGTCCTCCCCTCTGGAAAAGTTGTCAAGACGCGTCAGAGGGCTCGCAAGTCGTCTGCTGGTTTCGACACTACCAAGCTTTTCATCGGTGCAGAAGGTACACTTGGTATCGTGACTGAAGGTGAACTTGTCTATACATTCCTGCCGTCTGTCTCGTTGACACAAAAGTAGCTACGATTCGCCTCGCCCCTCGGCTTCCAACCAAGGTCGCGATGGCCCAGTTTCCGAACGTTAAAATGGCCGTCAGCGCCGTTCAAGAGATTCTCAACGCACCTTGTGGCCCTCACATACGTGCGCATCTCCCATCTCGTGCACACATCCTTATTGAACATGCCGTCCAGAATGTGTAGAGCTCCTTGACGATCACAGTCTGTGTTTATGCCATCACATGACACATTCACCTGACTCAACTGATCCATAGTGATGTCTGCCATCAACACGGCCGGCATAGTCGAGAAGCCCTACCCGGTCCAAGACACCCTCTTCTTCAAAATCCAAGGTTCCCCAGAGTCCATCGCCGAAACCTCTTACGTCGTTCAAGAGATCGTTCGGAGGCACGGGAGCTCCCGGTTTGAATTCGCAGCGACAGACGAAGAAGCAGACAATCTCTGGGAAAACAGAAAGTATGCGCTCACGTCTACTTTGGCATCCCATCCCGGGATGAAATGTTGGACGACGGACGTTTGGTAACGACTTTTCTTTCATCTTTACTGGTCAGAGACGAGAGATTGACGAAGAGGGCGTAGTGTTCCAGTGTCCAAGCTCCCTCAGCTCGTGTACGAGACAAAGGAAGACTTCACCGAGTCTGGTCTTAAATCGACGATCGTCGGACATGTCGGGGATGGTACGTCCCTTCTCGTGAACGTAAAGACCATGTATGCGTTTATTCACGCGAAACTTGAATCAGGCAATTTCCACGGACTCATTCTCTTCCGTGACGATAAAGAACTCCAGATCGTCAGCGAAGCCGTTCACAGACTCATCCGTCGCGCAATCGCCATGGACGGCACCTGTACGTTTTGACTTTCTGTGAACGATTTCTACATGTTCTTTGTTCTCAACGTTCTCGGACACGATCAGGTACGGGCGAGCACGGCGTCGGGATCGGAAAGTCAGAGTACCTCGTCGAGGAACTCGGGGAGGATACGGTGGAACTGATGAAGACGGTCAAGCGGGCGATCGACCCGCTGAACTTGTTTAATCCTGGCAAGGTTCGTCTCTCACTGTTGTGGTCTATTGGAATTGGGGGTGACGCAGCGGCTTCTTGCTAGTTATATCCGGAAAGCCGGGACAAGGATGAAAAGTCATGAGGTACAGTAGACTATCTCATCATGCATAGCATACTAACACATGATACCAGGATGGTGCAGATAATGCACGGTGTAGGTCACTCCCCGACGCTATGCGTGATGAGATAGACTACTGTAGCTCTATGGTGCTACAATGGATTTCAAACTTGAACATAGCCGCTATCTGTTGAAATAGAATAAAAGCATGATCGTAAGTAAATGGGATGTATGACAAAAGGCTTGCGTCTCAGCCCATGGACGGGCCCGCATCGTCGCGGCGCTGTATTGAAAGGTCAAATCGAGTGACCAGTAACAGTCTTCACGAGGGTCCCAGTCGACCTCCTCACGGGGACACGTAGAGCGAGAGCGCTCTGCGCTTGCCACGAGGTACCGTCGCTGAAAGCGTCATCGTCAACCTATGGATCACACACTGAGTGAAAAACGAGGGAAGGACATTGGGAAATGAGTAACATACTAGGCGAGAAACTGAATTCCAGCATAGCATCGTGGAAGTCGGGTCCCGGCGTCAGAGTCAAAAGGTTACAATCATCCTGTCGCTCCAGGAACGCTGCGTCGAGAGCCGCGAGCGACGACGATGCAGTGAACAGGAGGATCGAGTCGTTTTCAGTCGGTTTCTCCCCTAATGCTCATCAGCACGGGAAAAAGAGTGTATTTATTGAATCACCCACACATGGAAATCTGTTCGGAGGGTCTGACGCCCGTAATCACTTTCTCGGGAGAGGCGTTTGCGCTCTTATCCTCTTCCTTTGCGACTAGAATGTGCCGTTACTGTGCTAAATATGCGAAACGAGGAGCAATCGACGCACTCATAGGAATGGACGGAATCGTCAAGAAGCTCAAGTCATAGTCCAAGCAGTTGGGCATTGGTGTGGACGTCAACAAGGATTCGTCGTGCCCCATCGCTTCTAAGAAGGCATCCAGTGCCGCCAGGGAAGAGGATGGAGGCAATACGGCGCGAAGTTCCTGAACCTGCGTCGGTACTGCCACCACCCGTCAGACTGGGACCATTGAACACGGCCACTGGATCGCTCACCTTCCTCCAAAAAAACCGATGACGTAGCAATAGGAGCTATCCCGACCGTCTTTGGCTGTGTCGTCCGGGTCTCAGACCCCCTAGGTCGACGACTAGCTGGTTTGACTTTGGTCAACCGGTTCGAACCTAGTGAGCGGTCAGTCACGGCGACAACACGATTACATATGTATACGAATTTACCGTTGGATGGACTACTATCGTCTCCGACAACGTACTTGACAGCATCGGGGAGAGGCGATCTCTGCGGTGCCGGTGGCGTCGACTTGCGAATTTTCGGCAGCGCAGAGATCTTTGAAGGTAATCCAGCACCTGGCTGGGCCTTCTTCAGCGGACTAGTCACATGGGCCTTTCCCCCGACATCCGTGGTCCCTCCGACACTAGGCCTGCCAGTGGACGGCTTGGGACGTTGGGACGTCTTTGTCGTGCTGTCGCGTGGGTTGTTCTCTTTACCACCGCCCTGGGTGGGTATCGCGCGTCCGATAGATTTCGCGGAAATCTTGGCGCCAGGCCGAACAATATTGGGGCAGGCGGTGGCGAGAGGATCCTTGGTAATCTTCAGTGTTCTGATCGTCCTATCTTCAGGCTTCCCTTCACCGTATAACGTCAGAGCATGCATGCCGGTGATCGAGATGATTCGTGTACGTACTGAGCCTTGTGAGTGTCATCGCTGGGCTGCCAGTCGTAGCATATGCCAAGTTTCGTGCGGTGATAGGAGGAAGTGGGCACGATAGATTGACTTTTTCTGTACGTACAAGTTGAGGTTGCAGCGAGATCACAGCGAAAAGAAAACACAGTACCTATCTTCATTTCCCCATTGTCTGTCCGCTGAGCTGTACTGGTGAGAATCGGAGCCTTCCTGGCTTCCTTCACTGTCTGGGCTGCAGCCGAGATGTCCACAGGTAGAGCTACCATCTGGACCGAGGCAAGCTCTTCCCGAATGGCTGTCAGCTCCGACTGGAGTAGAGTGACCTTTCTGGAGGCGTCTATCTTGACCTCATTGACCTGGCATGCCATCGAACGCTGCAGCGTATCGATGGTCTGGCGCAGCCTTTCTATTTCATCGTGAACGAACGCGGGTACTTGGGCGCCTTCGACCTCGGTGATTCGAGTCTTGAGGGCCACGATATCTGCTGCCATAACGGTGACTTGCACAATCAGCGCCACGACCAATTGGAAGAGCCAAACGAATCCAGTTCTCAGTTGCGCCATGCAAGACCACGGAGCATCATGGTATTTGGTTGCATCGTTCGAGCCGCCATCGAGGGCAAGGGGTTGGGGGTTGGTGGCGGACGTAGCGTCATAGAGGTCGATCAATGCTGCGGACTCGCAGCCTGACGACATAAGATTCTGCGGAGAGGAAGACATGGATAAAGCAAGAGGAGAGTTGAGCGCAGAGTAGAGATAAGATGGGGGAGGTCGATAGAAGGCCAACGGATGCCGTTATATATGTGCTGGAGATTGAGGTTCGGACTGTCGGGAGTACACCAAGTCTTAACCTCACGTAACAGGCCCTTGACTGAAACTGGTGGTCCCAACTAGAATCAGTTGTCTGACTGATGACTGATAAGACGCACTTCAAGCTGTGCTTCACCCGGGTTGCCAGCCGGAATCCAGAGACTCTATTGGGAGACGCGAATGATGATGACAGCACGCAACGCACTTATCTCTTATAAAGGGATCGCACAGCTACTAGAAATCATCATCAGCATCCATTCCATATCTTTTTTGAGCAACTGACACATAGAAAGGAAACAGTGAGTTGGCGCACCTCATCGAGCTGCAACCTCTGTTGTGCTGGGTGCAGGCGAAAAATAAGTCTCTGGCTACGTCCTGCTTCGAGAATTCAGCGACGATAGCGACGAGTAAATGGAAGACAAAAGAGGAGGAAGAAGGAAGGCTCTCGCCTATCCCATCACGATCATGGCCATAGTGGCACTCTGGTGTACTCGATCACGACCACGAATACACGTTTCTAACTGCGGAGAACCCGTTCGCGCGAACCTAGACCATTGCGAAGGATGCATACGTCTGGCGGAGAAGTACATGATCCCCGACTCCTTCCTAGGATGAGGATCATTCTGTTCCGAGTCGGACTCCGGCATGAGCGTTTACAGTAAAACCAGATGGGAAAACATTACCCAAAATCCCCGACTCCCACGTAAGTGGGAGAGGGTTTTCTCGCGTGAATTCGTCCAGAGTTTCCTGCAAACGGACCCGCAGGAAAATATTACTAAATTTGTAATTCAGATCACGGGATTTTATTTATCCACACCAAATACACACATTGTACTTGCAAGTACATCCTCCGACTCCTCACCTCGTTAACGCGTCTTTATCAAGTTTCGCCAATCTTTCATCTTCCAGGCGTAGGAACTCGCACGGATGGGAGCTTGATTTTCATTCGACCAAAGGTAGCCGTCGTCGTTTCTTAGTACCTTGAGCTTACACGGCGTGCAATCGATCCCGATCACTCCTACTCTAAGGAGCACACCAAACGTCTACACAATAAGGCGCACACTGCGTCACTTCTCTCGAACAGTGCTGGTTGACGGGCCGTCGTTTCCAGTTCAATTATCATAACGACATGTTTCAGATACGGTGATCGACAAACCGATCAACTCCTGACCTACATGAAACGTGTTGAAGACTTGCTTAGACAAGGTTCGGAACTATATTATGCAGAGGGTCAAAAGCTGCAGTCTGAATCAACCGCGTTCCGCAAGAAGCTCGACACCTGACTGGTCTTTGACACATAGCTGTACGACATCAACCGACGAGACATGTCCGTGAACGGACGTCTGTTCAGGGGGGTGTTATCAAGGCTACCTTGATTCAGACGTCAATGTAAATACATGAGTTGAACAGTAATGAAACATTGCAAACAAGTTATTTGCTGACGAAGTTCGGCCGTGGCCCATCTAGTTATGACCTCACATACACTGAGGGAAGTAAAATCACATATAACCGGTGACAGTGTCACTGATCATGCCAAAAATAGCGTCACGGTCCCTATTTTCGTGGTCACATCTTTTCAGTGTCAGGCCCGTGACACTAAATTTCCGATCCTTGCCACTGTCACTGATCTTCAAAATGGGCACATCCACACGAACTGTTGGATTCGGATAAAGACGAGTATGGAAATTGTTCATCATACTGGAAAGCTTGAAATTTTTTCATAAGTCCAAAGTATATATACATATTTGATTAATTACTCTGTAGTATATATGGCCTTGTGGCCTAATGGTCTAACATGCGGTCTTGTGATTGGTACAGTGTGGGTAATGGCTATTCGCGTGAGTTCGACTCCCCTCCACGCCGCCTTTTTTTCTTTTTTTTTTCTGGTGCGACCGCTCTCGTGTTTATGCCCGTATCATTGCTTCTATAGCGTGATGTGAAGTGCCTAGCATTGCACCTATGTAGTATAAGGAAAATAAAATCTGGCAACCACAAATCAGTGCCATTGACAATGGTGAATAGTAGCCAAAATGAACACATCAGTGACACAAAATGACACTGATTTGAGGTGAATACCACCGTTTTGTGTTGTCTTTGGGCGCGGATCATCGGCACGTCAGACACCAGTTATATGTGATTTTACTTCCCTCAGTGCATACATGTTATTACGAAATCTATTATTCCCCAAGAGTCGAGGACTTGGCGCAAGAGCGCCGCTACGATGTCATCATATTTCATTTTCGGTTTTGGTCGTGTTCCCAGTGCAAAGGCATCAGTCGGCGAGACACCCGGCTTGTTTCAATCTTAAAGTTTATCTGGCACCACTACTATACTTCAAATGTGATAGAACTCCGAGCTGCTACTATCATTCCGCCGTATCTACAATCACATTCATCAAAGTCTGGGACTCTAGGTTCAGTTGGCAGGCACGATGAATTAGGTGGTCTGCACTGCCTGTTGTTCTTTCTCCCATGCCACTCAGGCTACTCAGCTCCCGTCCAACATTCATCAATTTGATACAACCGATTTGTTCCGTTCGTCCCCATGATGTCACCCCATATTGTTGACATTCAATACTACATTAAAGGTAAATTAAAGGTCAGCATGATTCCAACAAATCCTTGCTTCAGTTTCTGTCGATTCCCACCTGTTCGGAATGTCCTTCACAATCTTCATGCCAATCGTTGCGGTGGCCGCTGTTTTGACACTCGCAATGGCTGGACTGGACCAGAAAACCAACGGGACGGTCATACCACTACTCACTAAATGCCCGTCGCTGTTGAAGGCAGATGAAACTGTCAATTTGAACGTACTTTACTCGCACATTGAATCAGTCGACACGTATGTCATACCAACTGACGTTGCATGCGCTAAGGTATCATCTTTATAGCAAGATCCTGCGTGGCCTCGAATATTATGAGAAAAACACAGGAACTCCACATCCCCTTGCTGTGAAAGGGATTGAGTCTGAGCCTTCAGACTTGAAGCGCGCTGACGTTGGCGCCAGTTTGACAAATTTCAACAACATGATGTGGTATACCACCATCTGGATCGGTACTCCTGCTAAATCTTTTACCGGTAGGTCCAAGATGTCGATCCCTGATTGATGATTGATGATCTCCGCTGCAGTCAGCATCGACACCGGTTCTAGGTCAATGCTTTCTGTCAACCCCACGCAGTTGAAAGTTCATTTTCTGAATTTTACGCAGTGATCTCTTCATACCAGGGATTACCTGTTCACAATGCAAAGGACACAGAAAATGGGACCCCGAATCATCTCGAACCTCAAATGATAAGAATATGGTATTTGAGATCCTGTTTGCAGACGGAGCCTCCGTCTCTGGTGAACAATACATTGATAATGTCACCATTACTGGCCTCACGGTATGTTCTTTTTATGGATGTGATTATTTCTGACTGGCGTATAGGCAGACCATCCGACTATCGGTGTTGCAACAACATACTCCGCTAACATGGAAGTCAATCAATTCCCCCCAGATGGCATGTTGGGAATGGCATTCCAGTCAATTTCAATGTTTCCTAATAGCCCCCTGTTCGAAACACTCATCAATGAAGAAAAAGTAAAAGAGCCTGTATTTTCCATCAAGCTCTCTTCTATTGGAGGCGAGTTGTACCTTGGTGGATCCAACACAGATCTATACACAGGTGACATTGTTTATACCGATGTCATTGTGGTGGTGAGCTGGAATATCGAGTGGACATCACATTGCTTATTTTGGCCATCTAGGGATTCTGGCAGGTGGTCATAGCAAGTATTCAAGGCAACAGCAAAACACTCCTCACAGATGTGCCTGCCATCCTCGACACTGGTTCAAACATGATTATTGGTGATTCATGGAGGGTTTTCTGTCTACACAGATCACTTGGTGGTAAGAGAATCTCGCGTGAATTCTACAGTTGTGAGTACCAATCCAGCTCCAGTTTGATGTTTCATTTCTATCGACCTCCTGCAGTCCCATGCAACAAGTTCCCGACAATAAGCTTTGCCTTTGGCGGCACTAGCGGTAGGACTTTCCTGATCCCTGCATCTCTCCTCAATATGGGACCGGTTTCGGATGGTTCGTCCGACTGTTGGAGCGGCATTGTCAGTGGTGGACAGGGACGAAGTGAGTTTCGCCATCCATGATTTCCGGGAGTAGTCTTCTAGTGCCTCATGTTAATCTTGTCCCAATCCCCAGAACAATGGAACATCGGGGCCCTTTTTCTACAGAGTGTCTATACGGTTTTCGATTTCGGGAACAAACGAGTCGGATTTGCGGACCTTGTCATCTGATCGTTGTGAGTGTAGCATGCCAGATGTGTCTTTCTGGAGGGCTATGATATACTAATGACATAAGTGGGACCGCTGTTTGGATTGTGCATCACCACGTGGAGGCTTGAAGTGTGCGCTGGTCATAACAATGGGATAAGCTCGTCTGGTGTGCCGAGCTCTGTGGAGGTGGTGGCAAGGATATAGGAGCGGAAGAGAGAAACGTGAAAAGCGACAGTGGGCGACCGAGATGTATGTGTCTGAGTCGGGGCCCTCGAGTCGTTACCTTTAGTGCATTCATGGGTGCATTCATGGGTGGCTCAGAGAGCGTCTCATCAGTAAATCCAGACTGGACGACTGTTCAAAGACCTTCCGAATCACGTCTAAGCCACAGGTCCGAATGGTAGGCAGCAAACCGAAACTGTTGAATCTCGCAGGTCCTGATTCGGAATTCCTTGGCCATATCTTGGGAGTGTTGTGGAAGGAACTGGCAGGTTGTGCTCAATGGACATGAACGTAGGCATCTCTGCAGCAAGGGAGCCAAAGTGTAGCTTGCCAAACAGCGGTGGATACTCTCGACAAGAAAGCCAGCGTGAAACGATTGAAGTAGCTGGAGGCAATTGGATCGGGATCAACACACAAATGATGTCGGGTTCACAAACCGACCAATAACCAAAACATGAAACCCATTGATCATGAGATTCTGGGTCCGACAGAACGCCATTGAACAACCGTCGGCCAACGTTGAGTCCTCCGGGAGCACTGGGCAAT
The DNA here is from genome assembly GCA_038092235.1 of Leccinum boreale. NCBI lineage: Eukaryota > Fungi > Basidiomycota > Agaricomycetes > Boletales > Boletaceae > Leccinum > Leccinum boreale. Next base: position 27,878 of record JBBPPX010000008.1, on the reverse strand, counting down.
GTGATTTTGAGAAGCTGTTTCTTGATGTAGTTCATCAGACAGCGCTGCATGAATCGACATGTGAACGACATGCTTGGTTATTATTGTCCTTGATGCCTTTGACAAGAAAGGTCTCCTTTTTCCCACCAATGTACTTACCTGGACCAGCGGAGACTGAGTACTGAGAGGCGGTATACCCAACGGATATCGATGGTCAAGTCAATGCCTGGAGTGTCTCATTGACAGCGAATCACATGAGTTGGATGGGAGACAGAATCGTCGGTATAGTATGCAGGAGGAAATGGTACAGCCGTGACTTCGAAAGGATGAGCAAGTCGAGAAACCACGCCAAAGTTATCGAGTGTTCTCTCTAATCGAATACTATGTGCCTGACTTGGTCACGCGTATATGGGCAAGCGACCGAGTTTTTTGCAGGTGAGGATTAGGAGAGGACGGGGTGTCGTCCTCGTCGTCATCTGCATACTCGTCGGCAGTGGAATGAGCGCGGGCTGAGTGAAGAACTTCTAGTCGAGCCTGTTCGGTCACTTTGAGGTCCTTTGCGCCGAGTTCGATATGCTCTCTGTGACCAGTGCCAGACTGACAGGCTGTGCATCAGTGGCGTAAACGAGTAGCGAACATTCGGCCGGAGGGTTGACGAGGATAGGAAGCACATAGTATGAAGGAGGAGAGAGGCAAAAGGTGAGCGGGTCTGGGTTGAGATGTGCGGTACTGATTGGCGACATGTGAACAGTGTACTGGCCGAGCACGTGATGGTCTCCACGAGGAGCGATTGAGAAAAGGGAAAGGAGACGAAAAGGAGAAACACGTCGGCGATGCGGAACTGCTCTGGGGTCGCAGGTAGGTCGGGACGTTCTGCAGAACGAGTGAGCGCAAGACCTCCCAGAAAAACTGCTACTATATTGTATGCCCTGATGTAGGACCTCTCGTGTTGGTAGTGCTTGAGCCAAGATGTAGACTTATGGCACCGAACAGCACACAGTCAAGGGACCATAGATCGGCCGCCTATCAAACCCTACACCAATTTTCTCTCTCAGCTTTACACTCCATTACTCCCACACGTACGACAGGCCCTCGGGCCTCAGTACTTGCCGAACAGTACCAACACTTGTATGAGCCGAACCAAAAGAGCACTGCGGCGGAGGTTTGAGGCGTCTAAAACGGCCAGCGGGAACGGCGGACCGGGGGGGTCATGCCCACCTCGGGGCATTCGCTCAGACGGAGTTGTAGGGGGCGGGTGCCCCAAGCTTAGATTGATTGTCCTCATAGAGTATATACGCTCCACACGGGACAAAAATTGATTTAAAAAAAAAAAAAAAAAAAAAAGGGACCATAGAGAGAGGATTTAGAGGACAACGATGGCTTTGCTGTAGGTGAGGCGCGGTGACATACTCAAGGGGACGGGGGACAAGCGCTGTCCTGTGTGAACGCCTCACGCCTTTAGAGGTCCAAGAGTCGTCTTTGGATGGTGACTTGTCCCAGATCCAAAAGGGAGACTGTCTGGTCGTGTTCCGAGTCTCGCGTGATGGGATATTCGTGGCCAACTTGGGGCAAGATTGAGGAAAGAACTGGTCTGCGCTAGTCGCCTATGAGAGACTGCCACCCGAGATTCGATCCGAGCAGGCTGCGATGTTCAACGACTCCCAGAGCGGTTATGACGTTATCGTCGCTAGTGACGCAGTCGGAATGGGACTCAACCTGTACGCACATTGTGAATGAGACCTACACGGTCCCATCACTCATGTGCTGTGTTTTGCAGCAAGATCAAACGCGTCGTGTTCGAAACCATTTCCCAGTTTGACGGTCAAGAGAGGCGACCGTTGTCGATATCTCAAATAAAGCAAATCGCCGGGCGAGCAGGACGTTATGGATTTCACGGCCAACCTGGTGGTTTCGTCACCACGCTGCACAAGGAAGATATACTTACGCTCTGTCGAGCGCTCGCGACTCCCGCGCCTCCTCTCGCCTGTGCCGTTTTCGATCCTCCAGGACACTGAATGGAGGACGTGTCGCAGGCGCTCAGGGCCTCTATGCAGGCGCTTCTTGAAGTGCCATCGTACGTGTCCTGTATCCGCCCGCCCTTGCGTGCCGCCACGCAGACCCGGTTGGGCCAGCTAAGCGAGCTCATATACACCCATGCCAGGGATCTGCTCTTGTCCGATCCAGTGGTCGGATCCGATCGCGCTCGATGTACTTGCACAGATCCTCGATCTGTACACCAATGCGATACGCGTGAAGCTCGAGGTTGTGTTGTCCGTCGCCCTGTTCATGAGTGTGCTGGAGAGGGTAGAAGGGATGATGCGCGACTCCGACCGCCAGCCAAAGGTGCGCGGGTGCAGAGAGGCGCTGAAGCATCTAGAAGGGCTACACAAGGTACTCGTATTGTACCTCTGGCTGTCGTTTCGCAACGCAATGGTATTTTACGACGCGGACGATGTGTGGAGCGTGCGGTAGAGTGATGTCTCCGGCAGGTGTCTTCATGTGTGCGCGGACACGGGAGGAGAGTCTTGAAGGGCGTTGCGGATGCTCTGACGCGGTCGGGGGAAGACAAACTGGATTATTGGCATCGACGGAGGGCGAAGGTGGGTGGGAGAGATTGGGTGGCGTTGGTGGCAGCTGCGAAGACTGTCGCGCAGAGCGCAAGGCGGTAGCTTGAGGCGTTCGCGAGGATCTTACGATAGGTACCTTTTGTTATATTCTTGAATGTATATCTCAACGCTTCGGCCTGACAAGTAAAAGCCTGCTCGTACTAAGCAGACGCCACGCATTCATCAACGATCGCTCTTTGAGAGAGGAGAGGAAGATGGAGAAGTCTAAGACCGAGTTCCCGGGACAGAATGAATGAGCTATACTAAGAACAGTGCCGAGGGGTGAGAACGAATGGAAGACGCAGAAAGACTCAGAAAGCAATGGTGAGACTATTTGTGGAATTGTACGTCGAGGGGGGAAGCGGATGGCCAGACTTTCGGAGTGCATGGGGAGATCCGAGATGCACCAGAGTGAGCGCGGGGGACCAGGGTCGCATGTAAGATGATTAGAGTAAGAGAAAAAGGCTTGATAACGAATACATATTCCCAACCCAGAATAGGACGAAAGACCAAATAGCGATGACACCTGCGCATGAAGGCGAACAAGATATCAATTTGAAAGCGAGCGCCCAGGGCACAGGGTACATACTTGCGTGAGAGTGGTGCACGTGTATGCCAGGCGATAAAGGCGTGCTGTGAGTGAACAACAAGACATTCTCTTTGTATCTGACCCAGTAGTATGTTTGACATGTTTCGCCCAAGGAAAAGGAATGGTGAGTAGTACGTTGGCAAGACCATCGATGAACGGCGCTGATGGGAGCAACAGAGCCTGGTAGGGCGGACAACCCACTTCCCTTGGACGGTGGTCAGCAGGTGCAAACATTGACGACCAACGAAAGAGAGGTACCGATGGATGCTCAGGAATCGAATGGAGAAAGCTCCTCCTCCAATGTCGCAACTGACGCGAATTCAATCGAAATCGTTGCGCAAGATGTGATACATTTGGTCGCTTTTCTTGCTGATGGGGAGGATGTCATGAGCGGGGGATATGGAGGGAAGATCCGACAATGGCGAGTGGAGGTTGGCAAGGAGATGGGGAAGCCAATGGACGTTGGGAGTTCAATTCCTGACCTGGCAGTCACACAAGATGGCAAGTGGATCGTGTGTGGGACGAAGAGTGGTCAAGTGAGCGTCTGGGATTCGACAAGCCACGAAAAGGTGACGGAATTCAAAGGACACGACGGGGCGGTGAATGTGGTGGACGTTTCAGCAGATGGGGCGAAAATCGCGACAGGATCGAATGATTCGACGCTCAGTGTCTGGTCGTTTTCCGATGGCAAGAGACTTCTCGGCCCATTCAAACACGACAAATATATTGTGGGTGCAGTAAAGTTCTCTCCCGACGGACGACGTATCGCTACTGCCACGTGGAGTCACGACTCTGTTCGCATCTATGACGGCAGCAACCTCTTCGCAGGCTTTTCAATACGAGTCGGTTCCGGTGACAATGAATCCCTCGCCTGGGCGAGCCGAACCGTCTCTTTGCCTTGTCCAAAGACGGCAACATTCACTGCGTGTCCACCAAAAAAACACTCGCAAAATGGTGCATTCACAGCGACGACAAACCAAGGTGTATCGCACTGGCATGCAACGACACACTCATCGCAGCCTCCGCTAATTCATCGGTCTCACTCTGGGACACTACGACACAGCAGCAAATCGGGACCGTGATCCACCACTCCCACTTCATCCAGTCCATGGCCATCTCGCCAAGCTATGACATTGCGACCGCTGGAGACAAGGCAATCACGCTGCGGAATCTGCATGACATCCTTACCTCATCTTACCGCAACAATGTGAGTAACGCTACTCATATAAGCTCACGTCCTTATTATTACTTTGTCCTAAGATTGAAAACCCGGATATTTACGAGGTGGTTATGCCCCTCCGTGGTAAGGACGCGCGTCAATGTGTGCTTATTATCCGAGAATGACCGCTGTACTGATATTTATTTCCGCCAGAGGACGATGTAACGAATCTCAAGAAAACTATTCAAGAACTACGTAATGAGCTTGCTACATCCGACCAGGAAAAGGTAGGCCTGAATGAAATGATCAAGTCCCTTCGTGCACAGAACGAAACCTCAAGTGCGTTCTCTCAGCCTTCAAGCCCATTGCGTTGACAGTCCCATTTGTTAGATCGCAAAATCACTCATCTCGATGACACAAGCAAGGAACTCCGCAGCGTGCTTGTAGCATCTCAAGGTTCAGTCGATCGATTGACTCAAACTTTCCGTTGATATACCCGAACAAAGCTCATGTGCGTTTTGGGTCATCCCGACTGACGATCCTCTGACTCGTTTTCAGTATTCATTGCCCGAAAAATAAACGAGCTCGAGCTTGCCATCCAAGAACTCGGTAACCAATTCGCCAAATGCAAATGTGCACTCCGTGTATACGACAAGAAGCATGAGTGCGAAATATTGTACGCCAACGGTCGCATATATGATGCTGCACAACATATTGCGAACATGATGATGGAGGATCTGTGGCATAACGAAATAGTCGTTGATTGGCTGAAAGGTGGGTTTTTGTATCTTGTCCTAGAATTGTATATTCAATCCCTACCATCAGAATTCACACACCGATGTGTATCAAGGCTTCAGGAGATCGGAGACGACGCATCAAGTTCCCAGAAACATGATGAAGCTCTCTCAGCTTACTTCACCGTCTTGTTGCTCACTCCCTCGCCTCCGGTAGGCGTGCTGATGGGATGGGCGAGAATGGTGCTCATTCGTCGCTCAGCTAGTGAGGTATTGGGTACCGTGAAGAAGGTATCGTGATTCGGTCTATGAGAATTGCATGATAATGGTTTCGTTCAGTTCAAGCTTCCAATCTTTCGTGTTTACCTGGCCGTCTGCAATGCTCTCGAAGATGACAATCGTCTTGTAGAGGCAGTCGAATGTTTCCGAACGATGAAAAATGAGGTACCAGAGGAGACAAGCATCCTCGAGGAGCGCCGGCAGTGGGAACTCGGCAAGTAATACCATTGGCCACTCGGAGACTAAGCTGAAGATATCTCCAGATTTTCGACGACGTTGTAGCGAAAAACTGGAAAAAGATGGTGATGCAGCAATGGATGCAAAAAACCATGACGCGGCCATCGGATCCTATTCGATCGCACTCTCGCTTCAGCCGATTAATGTCAGCAACTTCATAGTCAAATGCTGCAAGGCACGAGTAGGCTTGTTGGAGGACGAACTTGTAAATGTCACTCAGGTATAAATTCATCCGCGCGGCATGCTGAGCTGACGGCGCTGACTGTACAATCAGATCACTGATCACGACCCATCGAACTACGAGGGGTACAAAAGGAAACATGCGGTATTACATAGCCTAGGTCGTTACAAGGAGGCATTCGACGCATTCGAGACGATGCTGTCGAGGATGGAGAATTCGCCTGACCCACAAGTTCAGCGTGAGTCGTTCTCATTCATGTTGCGCAGACGACGTGGGCTGATTTTGTGTCGACAGAGATGCGGGGTCGTTATCTCGACACGACTCCACTCATTCGCCAGGTCGTCGAGCAGACCATTCAAGACATACCCCGAGCACTGGTTGACACCACCACTGGTCGTCTGCACGACAAGGAAATGCAAGCAGCAGCTTTCGAACAAATTCCCATATTCAATGAGTTACGGTCTTCCATGACAGTCCGCGATCGGCTTGACCTTGCACGCATGCAGAGGGAGGTGGAGAAGTTTTATGAATATGTGATGTTCTCGCACAGGTGGCAGCCACCCGAGCCATCATTCCAAATGGTTGAGAATAGTGTTATCTACGGACTACCCACTTCTTGCACGATCGACAAACTCATCAACTTCTGCAAGCTCGTGCAGTCTCGCAAGTTCCGGTGGGCGTGGAGCGACACGTGCTGTGTTAACCAGAGCGACAAGGGAGTTCAGCAAGAATCAGTCGTCGCCATGTTCCAGTGGTATCGTCGTGCGGCACTGACAATTGTCCATCTTCTCGGGGTTCTCACAGAATCCCAGAAGCCTGGGTCTCTGTGGAAGAGCATCTGGAACACTCGTGGATGGACATACCAGGAGTACGTCGCGTCGAAGGTCGTACAATTCTATACGGAAGATTGGAAGCCATACCTTGGTCTGGAGATATTCAATCACAAGGAATCACCTATCATCCTCGCAGAGATGGAACAGGCAACCCAGTTTGCTACTCTGGCCCTCGCCACACTTCAGCCGGGGCTGACGAGGGTGCGCGAGAAGCTTTTCCTCGCTTCGAAGCGCCAAACAACGCGGAAGGAAGATGTTGCATACTCTCTGTTCGGTATCTTTGATGTCACACTCCCGGTCATATATGGGGAGGGCACGCGAGCAGTCCGTCGTCTTCTGGAGTACATCTTGACCCAATCGGATAACGTCACACTTCTCTCCTGGACTCAGGCTCGAAACTCCAATAGTAGTGATAATAGCTACCTCCCTTCCGAACTCACTGTCTACGACCAGATCGAGCCCCCTCACGTTCCGCAGCCGATCGAGACCGCCGAGATGGACAGGATGATCATGGCCTTGCAGTCATCCTTGCCCGACCGCTTGCTCGCCGTTCAATTGTACGAGCGACTGCATGACCTTCCCCCTCTTTCGATCATCACTGGTCGACTCCGCCTTCCTGGATTTGTTTTCTCCCTGACATCCCTCACCGCTATCACAGCGAAACCTGGATCGGACTCGATCGTTCATGTTTATCATGCGACTGCTCCCGTCCTCGGCGACGTACGCATCGAGACCAATGACGACTTGGTCGGAATGCACGGTTTGATCCTCATCCACCCTTGGATCAGTCCCCTTCTGGATAGGGATTTCACCGGCGGGGCTGCTCAGTTTGATGTAGCCATGCGTGCCTTACGGCTGGTCGTTCGACTGAAGCAGTCATTCGATGCGCTGTTGCTTGCTTCGGAAGGGCGCGTGTTGTACAAACGTGTCGCGACGGACAGTTTCATCAAGGTTCAGATCCGGGCAGACACGGCGTTGGAGGAGTTGATAGACAGCGTGCGTATAGTCGACGTTCAGTAGTCGTGGATTGTTATTGGCTTTGGTTGTCGTATACATGGACTCATTTATATCGCTTTCTGGACCTATCAGTATGTACACTTTCGAAGTGACTTTCAAGCAATATATTTGTTGTGACTGTATGGTGCCGATATGAGCTTTTCATTATTTCGTTTTACCTCTCGTCTCGTCGTCAACTTGTAATGCAGACGTACGTTGACCATCCGCCCGCCCTTTCGTGCCGCTACGCAGACCCGGTTAGGCCAGCTAAGCGAGTTCATGAACGCGCACGCCATGGATCTGCTCTTGTCCGGATAGACTGCTGTTTAAGAATTGTCCAATCCAGTGGTCGGATGCGATCGGGCTCGATGTACTCGCGCAGATCCTCCGTCTGTACACCAATGCGATACGCGTGAAGCTCGACGCTGTTTATGAGTATGCCGGAAGAGGGTAGAAGGGATGATGCGCGACTCCGACCACCAGCCAAAGGTGCGTGCGTGCAAAGAGGCGCTGCACAAGGTACTCGTCTTGTACGGTATACCTCTGGCTGTCGTTTCGCAACGCGATGGTATTTTACGACGCGGACGAGGGGTATGCGCTGAAGGCTCGTGTGGAGCGTGCGCTAGAGTGGTGTCTCCGGCAGGTGTCTTCGCGTGCGCATGAGGAGAAGTGCCATATCAGAGGGCATCGATCGAGAATTGGCCGAGTCCGGGAGAGGAGGACAACACGGGATACGTATGTTGTTCTCTGAGATGAGTAAGTTTGTTTCGAACTATACTGCGTACAAACACGGGAACGCAGACATTGTCAATTATCATATGAGAGGTGTGCTCAAGAACGTACCTAGAGAAGGCTCGGATGCATCTGCCCCTTTCGCACCAGGCTCTGCATCACCCATAGTTTCTCACTTCTTTCACGCTGTGTCCTCTTGGATGTCGAATATGCCTCACGCCGGTGGTTCGATCGTAATCAAGGTGTGTGACAATGCGTGCCTAAGCGGGCGACGTGTCCTCTGGTGTTCAAGGGTTAGCACATTTGGAGCATATAATCGGAGGAGGACCCACGGTGGTGTACGACAGGGAAGATTTGCGCCAGTCAATGTTTGTCTGCAATCACGTTGCTAGCTCAGTTCTGCGAGAAAACAATCAGATAGTGACGCCGAAGCATGGCTTCGTGCCGAATATCTGACGAAAATGTCGAAACGAGATGAGGAAAACCGTCCTCAGAATCCTCGACTGATAAGTGGGGTATCCTGCTTAGATACCACGATACGCATAAAGGCGAGCGCCCAGGGCACAGGATAAATGCGTGAGAGTGGATGAGCGTGCACGTGTATGCGAGGCGATGAAGGCATGCTGTGAGTGAACGACAAGACATCCTCTTTGTACCTGTCCCAGTATGTTTTGCAAGTTGTGCTCAAGGAAGAGGAATGGTGAGTAGTGCGTAGGCAAGGCCATAGATGAACGGTGCTGACGAGAGCAACAGAGCCGAACAGCCCACACATCGACGGTGGTCAGCAGGTGCAAACATCGACGACCAACGAAAGAGAGTTACTGACGAATGCTCATGAATCGAATGGACAAAGCTCCTCCTCCAATGTCGCAACTGACGCGAATCCAATCGATATCGTTGCTCAAAAAGAGATATATTCGGTCGCTTTTCTTGCTGATGGGGAGCATGTCGTGAGCGGGGGAGGGGAAATGAAGATTCGACAATGGCGAGTGAAGGATGGCAAGAAGGTGGGGAAGTCAATGGACGCTGGGAGTGTTATTCTGGACCTGGCAGTCACACAAGATGGCAAGTGGATGGTCTGTGGGACGTGGAGCGGTCAAGTGATGGTCTGGGATTCGACAAGCCACGAAAAGGTGGTCGAGTTCAAGGCACACAACGGTTGGGTGCGTGCGGTGGACGTTTCAGCAGACGGGACGAAAATCGCGACAGGAGGAGATGACAGGTCGTTCAGTGTCTGGTCGTTTTCCGATGGCAAGCGACTCCTTGGCCCATTCAAACACGACGGCTGGGTGGCTGCACTCAAGTTCTCTCCCGACGGACGACAGATCGCTACTGCCACGTGGTATCGAGACTCTGTTCGGATCTACGACGGCAGCGACGTCCTCGCAGACTTTTCAATCTCCGCCACTAACCACGAATCCCTCGCCTGGGCCAGCGACTCGAACCGTCTCTTTGCCTTGTCCAAAGACGGCAACATTCACTGCGTGTCTACCAAAAAAACACTCGTAAAATGGCGCATTCACAGCGACGACAGACCAAGGTGTATTGCAGTGGCATGCAACGACACAATCATCGCAGCTTCGGCTAATTCGTCGATCTCACTCTGGGACACTACGACACATCAACAAATTGGGAACGTCACCCACCACTCCCACTCCATCTCGTCCATGGCCATCTCGCCAAGCTATGACATTGCGACCGCTGGAGACAAGGCAATCACGCTGCGGAATCTTTGTGACCTCCTTCCCTCACCCTACCGCGATAATGTGAGCAAGCTACTCGTATAATTTCACGTCCTTATCAATTTGTCCTTGGCCGCTCCAGGTGCGCTTGGAACAAGAAATCTGTCGCTTGAAGATTGAAAAACCGGCTATTTACGACGTGCTTATGGCCTTCCGTGCTAGGGACGCGCGTCAAAGTATGCTTATTATCTGAATGACTCCGCTGTGCTGATATTCATTTCCACCAGAGGTCGATATAGCAGATCTCGAGAAAACCATTCGGGAACTACGTGACCAGAACGAAACTTCAAGTGCGTTCTCTCCGCCTTTAAACCCACTGGCACTTCGTTAACAGTCCCATTTATTAGATCGCAAAATCACTCATCTCGATGAATCGGACAAGGAACTCCACAGCTTGCTTGTAGCATCGCAAGGTTCAGTCGATCAATTAACCCAGACTGTCAGGGCACTACGCAGTGATGTTGATCAGCCCGAAAAGAGCTCAGGTGCGTTTTGAATCATCCCGACTGACGGTTCTCTGACTCGTTTTCAGTACTCATTGCGCAAATACTAAATGAGCTCGAGCTATACGTACAAGAAGTCGGTAACAAATTCGCCACGTGCAAATGTGCACTCCGTGTATACGACAAGAAGCATGAGTGCGAAACGTTGTACGCTAACGGTCGCATATATGATGCAGCACAGCATATTGCGAATTGGATGACTGAGGATCTGTGGCATGACGAAATAGTCATTGATTGGTTGAAAGGTGAGCTTGTGCGTCTTGTCCCAGAATAGTATATTCAATCCCTACCACCAGAATTCACCCACCGATGTGTATCAAGGCTTCAGTAGATCGGAGACGACGCATCAAGTTGCCGGAAACATGACGAGGCTCTCTCAGCTTATTCCACGGTCTTGTTGCTCACTCCCTCGCCTCCGGAAGGCGTGCTGATGGGATGGGTGAGAATGGTGCTCATTCGTCGCACAGCGAGTGAGGCTTTGGGTACCATAAAGAAGGTATGGTTGATTCGGTCTTTCAGAATTGCCTGATAATTCTCGTTTCATTCAGTTCAAGCTTCCTATGTTTCGTGTTTATCTGGCAGTCTGCAATGTTCTTGAAGGTGACAATCGTCTTATGGAGGCGGTCGAATGTTTCCGAACGATGAAAAATGAGGTATCAGAGGAGACAAGCATCTTCAACGAGCGACGGCAGGGGGAACTCGGTGAGTAATCCCATTTGCCACTCGGAGACTCATCTAAAGGTCTCTCCAGATTTTCGACGACGTTGTAGCGGAAAACTGGAAGAAGAGGGTGATGCAGCAATGGATGCAAAGAAGCATGATGTAGCCATTGGATCCTACTCGATCGCGCTCTCACTTCAACCAACGAATATCAGCGACATCATACTCAAATGCTGCAAGGCCCGAGTAGGATTTTTGCAGGATGAACTCATAAATGCCACCCAGGTATAAATTGATCCGCGTAGCATGCCGAGTTGACGGCGCTGACTGCACAATCAGATCACTGAACGTGACCCATCGAACTACAAAGGGTACAAAATGAAACATGCCCTATTACATAGCCTAGGGCGTTACAAGGAGGCATTCGATGCATTTGAGACAATGCTATCGAGGATGGAGAAATCACCTGACCCACACGCTCGGGGTAAGTTATTCTCATTCATGTTGCGCAGACGAGCTGATTTTGTGGAAATAGACATGCGGCGTTGTTATCTCGACACGACTCCACTGATCCGAAAAGTCGTGGAACAGACAACCCGTGTCATTCCCCATGTTCTCATCGACACTACCACTGGTCGTCTCTATGATAAGACAATGCAACATGCAGCTTTCGAGGAGTGCTCCATGTTCAACGAGTTGCGGTCTTCCATGATTATCAGTGATCGACTCGACTGTGCACGCATCCAGTTGGAGGTGGAGAAGTTCTATGAATATGTGATGTTCTCACACAGGTGGCAACCACACGAGCCATCGTTTCAGACGGTCGAGAATACACTAATCTATGGAGTTCCTGCATCCCCCGCGAACAATAAACTCATCAACTTCTGCAAGCTCGTGCAGTCTCGCAGGTTCCGGTGGGGATGGAGTGATACGTGCTGTGTCAACCAGAGCGACAAGGGAGTTCAGCAAGAATCAGTTGTTGCCATGTTTCAGTGGTATTCTCGCGCGGCGCTCACGATCGTCCATCTTCTCGGTGTCCACTCCAAATCACAAAGAAAGGGCCTTTTGTGGAAAAGCATCTGGAACACTCGTGGATGGACATACCAAGAATACGTCGCGTCGAAGGTCGTACAATTCTATACAGAAGATTGGAAACCGTACCTGGATGTCGAGTTGTACAACCACAAGGAATCACCCCTAATCCTCTCCGAGATGGAACAGGCAACCAATTTTTCTACTCAGGCCCTCGCAACGCTTCAGCCAGGGCTGAGCAGGTTGCGCGAGAAATTGTACTTGGCTTCGAGTCGCGAGACGACACGGTTGGAAGATATCGCATACTGTCTATTTGGTATCTTTGATGTCGCACTCCCGGTGATATATGGCGAGGGCGCGCGAGCAGTCCGTCGTCTTCTGGAGTACATCTTGACCCAATCGGGTAACGTCACACTTCTCTCCTGGACTCGGGCTGGAAACTCGAGTAGTAGTGCCAATAGCTACCTCCCTGTCGACCTCACTGTCTATGACCAGATCGAGCCTCCTCACGTTCCGCAGCCAATTGAGACCGCCGAGATGGACAGGATGACCATGGCCTTGCAGTCATCCTTGCCTAACCCCTTGCTCGCCGTTCAGTTGTACGAGCGACTGCATGACCTTCCCCCTCTTTCGATCATCACTGGTCGACTCCGCCTTCCTGGATTTGTTTTCTCCCTGACATCCCTCACCGCTATCACAGCAAAACGTGGATCGGACTCGATCGTTCATGTTTATCATGCGACTGCGCCCGTCCTCGGCGACGTACGCATCGAGACCAATGACGACTTGGTCGGAATGCACGGCTTGATGCTCATCCACCCTTGGATCAGTCCCCTTTTGAATAGGGATTTCACCGGCGGGGCTGCTCAGTTTGATGTAGCCATGCGTGCCTTACGACTGGTCGTTCGACTGAAGCAGCCGTTCGGTGCGCTGTTGCTTGCTTCTGAGGAGCGCGCGCTGTATAAACGTGTCGCGACGGACAGTTTTATCAAGGTTCAGATCCGGGCAGAGACGGCGTTGAAGGAGTTGATAGACAGCGTGCGTATAGTCGACGTTCAGTAGTCGTGGATTGTTATTGGCTTTGGTTGTCGTATACATGGACTCCTCTATATCGCTTTCTGCCAGACCTATCAGTATCAACACTTTCGGAGTGACTTTCTTTGTCGTGACCCTATGGTGCATATGAGCTTTTCATTCTTTCGTTTTTACCTCTCGTCTGGTTGTAATGCAGAGAGCTAGCGTACTGTGTGGTATATTGCATCCTGGGAGTTCACTGGGCCAAGGGATCGAAGGGCAATTCAGAACTCGGAGTTTGGTATACCTATGAAGGAGATTCATGGTCGAGGCAAATATTGGTATATGTCATCCTTTCCACTCGTGGCAGAGCTGACTGGTTCCCCTATAGTTGCACACATCACCTCTTTGCTTGGATCCCGACCCGCATCTCACTCGCATTGCCAATCACACACTGCTCAGAGTATCCACACCATCTATCAAATCGCTCTTACGTGCCAAGGTATGTCGTTTATCAGATATTCTTCCGTAACCTGACCGATCATCCTGCGCCAGCTACAATATATTCAAGTTGGACGTTATGAAACGGGTGAGAGAGCAACGCCAGGCAGAGGCTCAAGCGATGCTTGCAAAGGCAATTGCGAACCCACCTGATCGTTCAACCCCCGCACTTACCCCTCTACCTCTACTTCCTCAGGCTGTTGTCCAACCGTCACATACCACCTCCCAAACGCCTACACCTGCTTCACAACAGCCTCCGGATAATACAACGAAGCTGAGGTCAGTCAAGAAGGAACCGGTGACTAGTCCGTACCCAAATACGCCCGAGAACCCACGATCAACCGCGACTCCCGCTCCTCATCCTGTTGTCAACCAGCATCAGACTCAGACCCCCATGAGATCACCTTCCGTACACACCCGCTCGCCCGCTCCACCGAGTGCATCATATCAACGCTCCGTCGGTACACCAATGAACGTCAGTTCACCTGCACAGCGTGGCTGCACCCAATCTCCTCGTCCATCCTCCTCACAATCACATGCTCCATCGTCCCCTCTAGCTGCAGGCTGGCAGCTTCCTCCGTCTGACCCTCGTTCAAATCCTGGTGGAGGCATCCTGCCATACCGGCCCAATACAATTTCACTCAGTTCCCGTGTCGGCGCCTATTGGTAGTACTGCCTGGTTCACATCCCGGATCTGAACGCTGACGTCCTTGACAGCACTACCGTCCGTCTATGACAAGGCTGGGCTGATCAAACTCGCAGAGGGCCTCAGTGCCGCAGGCGTCCAGCTCCTCGGGTCGGGAGGCACCGCGAAAAAGATCAGAGAGGCCAACATCAAAATAGAGTACGTCCCTTTTCGCTCCCATCGACTTCCTTTGCTAAAAGAGATGCTCGGCGGCGTCGTCAAGACGCTGCATCCTGCCGTCCACGGAGGTAACAACCGTTCCCCGCACTCTCCCGGCTGAACGATATCTGAGATTACTATACTTTGCAAAGGTATTCTCGATCCCATCCGACGAGAAAGACCTCGCCGAACAAACCATCTCCAAGATCGCCATCGTCGTCTGCAACCTCTACCCCTTCACGTCCACCATTTCCAAGCCGGGTTGCACCATCGCAGACGCAGTCGAGGAGATCGAGATCGGCGGGGTCACCCTCCGCCGCGCGGCAGCCAAGAACCACGCGCGCGTGTGCGTGCTCTCCGACCCGGTTGACTACGATGCGTTCCTGGACGCGTGGAAGGCGGGCGTGGGCGACGTCGGCCAGGCGCTGCGTGACCGCATCGCGTTCAAGGCGTTCGAGATGACAGCGAGGTACGACGACGCGATCAGCGCGTACTTTAGGGAGCAGTATGCGTCGTCGCCCGAGAGCCCGCCGGTGCAGAGGCTCGTGTTGCGGTACGCCGCCAATCCAAATCAGAAACCGGCCCAGGCGTTCGTGACGGAAGGTGAGTTGCTTTTCAAAAGGTGCGTGCGTGCATGCGTGTCGTGTCATGCGTCGTCTCACGTTTCGTCTATGCTAGTGTTGTGTGGATCGCCGGGATACATCAATCTCCTCGACGTGCTCAACTCGTATGCGTTGGTCAAGGAACTTCAGGAAGTGTTGAACCTCCCAGCGGCTGTTTCGTTTAAGCACGTTTCTCCTGCTGGTGCTGCAGTGGGTATTGAACTGGACGAGGTCGAGAAATAGGTCTACGGAGTCGATGACCTCAAAGAGCCTCTTACGCCGCTCGCTTGTGCATACCCCCGTGCGCGAGGTCAGTCTCACCCCCTGATGCAAAGCAGGTCGGTGTGAGTCTGACTGACGTGACTCAGGTGCGGATCGGAGTATATAGTATATACCATAGTGGCCTAGAGGCTAGCAGCATACTTTGTATCATGTTGTAAGCAAAGACGTCGTGCAAAGATTACCAAGAGAACTAATAAGTGGGATCCGACCTAGCTTGACCATTCATTATAGAACGGTCCGCACTGTGACATAGCAAAAAAAGCATAATATACAAAGCCATAGTCCATTGTCCTTCAGCATGTCGTCGCGGCAGCCGCCGAACTCGCCGCCGCAGCTGCGTTCGACTGAGCGTTCCTCGAATGCTCCTCCCGCAACGACTCGACGTAAACAAACGTGAGTATGACGTGGTCCAGAATCGGCACCACCTTGGATGTGACCTCCAAATAGGCCGGATGAGACGGTTTCCGGATCCCCATGTTTTTTTGGTGGGATCGTACGAGCTCGGCGGTGGAATCGGCTGCTTTCATCTACTCAGCGTAAACAACGAATGGAGTTCAGAGATTTGTCAACAACATTCGTCGCTCGTATGATCATGGTCTGGTCCTCACACGGACGACACGGACGCATAGTACACACGCACAAACGAGAACGCAAGAAACGTACCCAGCAATGCGACGTTTCCATCTTCCACTTGTACGTCTTGCGATCAGGACCCACGAAATACCGGCCACTAGCAACGTTCCCAACGATCGACGTCAAATCACGACTCCACAGCACAAGTTGAAAGGAACACACGTTTCCCATGACCGCTTCTGCAACACATCGTCCGCTTTTAACGCTTTGCCGTCGAACTTCATCACCGTCGACTTCGGCATGTGCCACTCGATGGTGCCCACCGTCTCCGAGTCCGTGGCGCCGTTCGAGCTGGCTTCGCTCCAGCGGTACTTTGTTATCGTCGTCGTTTTTTTGGAGGTGGAGACGGTGTAGTAGACATTGCCGTGCTCGTCGGAGATGTTGGTGTTCAAGTGGTCCGTGGTGCTGAAGTTGAGACGCATGATGAGTCTGGGGGTATTGTGTAGTTAATCGGACGTCGGTCAGTGAGAGCGAAGGGGAGATGGAGGTGGAAGACGCGGCCAGATCGATAACGGAAGCGCGTTTAATAACGATTCGGGCCAGTCACTGTCGGAGGCAGTGTGATGAATCGAAACTTCAGTCGAACGCGGCTAGCTTGGGAGTTGGTCTACTGGCTATTGCACCCGGCCTTGCAAAGCAGTACCGGAACCACTGACCTACCAGATGACAGTTGCTCTGTTCACCGCCTTGCTTGCTTATGCTGTTGCACCCGGCCTTGCAAAGCAGTACCGGAACCACTGGCCAACCAGATGGTGAATTGCTCTGCTCACCGCCTTTCTTACTTACCTGTTCAACTCACCGCGAGCGGTGGCAAAGTGCTCAGCAGGCCTGTCCACTGCTACCTTTCAAACCATACAACCAAATACACAGCGAATTGGCATGTGCTGTGCGAGCGCCGAGCAACGCCTCTAAGAACTCTAAGTTGAGGACCAATCGAACACGCGCAAGGGCGTCGCAGAAGACTCGAGTGCGTTCAGAATAGCGTTCTGTAGGGAAGTCATCCAGAAGGTGGCAAGGTGGCGCGTACAATTGATGAACCATTGCCAAAAGATCATCATGCCACTTCGCATATGCGCGCTGGGTATAGTCAGGACCCGGGGACTGCTGATCATTAATATCGACAGCCAAAAAACAGAATACGATGAGATACGTTAAAAATCCGATAGCATGTCTTTTACACCCAGCCAATAGTCACTGTCTGTGCGCTTGCTAATCTCACCCTTGGTCAACCATGCAAAGTCTCCGTATCGATCTGGGTCTGGGCGAACTTGCCCTGCAAGAATATGGGCTTTGTAAAAAAAGACAACGTCCTGCACAGGAGCGGTTAGTGTATAAAACTTCATAACGGGGGTAGAACTCACGTCTTGTGTGCTCTGTTTAAGAGGATGGTAGACGCCTATTGGGTTCCGACCCACTATCCAGGTATCCATATGTCGTCCACACTCTGTATCGAGTCTTCGATGTGCAGCCTTGGAATTTGTCTAAATATATGTTCAACCAGCCACGTCTCAGCGACACTCACCACATGTAAAAATTCGCCCTTTTCGACGTCCCCTTGTGGAAACCGCCATACGTCCTTGTCGTCCTCTCGCGTTTTGAGTATGAGATAAAGATTATGTTGACCCCTCCTGTTGAGGTCCTTGAGATCGTTGGACTCGTCTGCCTTGTGGATGCGTGGCATGGACTCGTCCACTTCGTCCTTCATGGCTATTTCCATGAGCTCGGTCGCCTCGTTGCGTTCCTCAGAGGGGTCCAGGCCAAACGGTGCACCGAACGCCCTGCGCTCGCGTCTTTTCTCCTCAATGTTGAATCGCGTCTCGAGTGGCGAGCCTTGCTTGAAGTAGAACTCGGTTGGGATGGGGTTGCGCAGGGCGCGGTGTATGCGGGCTTGGTAGGCATAGAACGCTTTTTCAAAGGGTGTCGGGGTGCGGGTAAGGAGCGGCGAGCGGTTGAGGATGACGGCGGCGTGCAAGTTTGGGCGGGTGCGGGTGCTCGACGTCGCCTCTGTCGCAAAGGCGCGTCTGCAAAGTTGAGGAGCGAACATGAGCGTTTTCGTTAGTACCCCGTGAGAAACTTGCGCTTTGCTCGCCATGTCGGTCTCGCTCGTGTCTAATGCATACCTCGACGAGAACTCGGCAAAGATCAGGTCGAAACCCGTCCCATGGGAGGTGCGATAAGACCTTTATTCGATATTCGCAGCTCACCCCGTCGGCCAGGGATACCAGCGTGCCGGACTCGTCACCTCGGAGGAGCTCGTCCTCATCAAAAAGGTAGACAGACAACCCAGAGCAAAGGTCGAGTCTATCCTCGTCTCCGATGGCCAGACATACGCGCTACTCTATCTCCGCCTGCTCAAGAAGCTTCAGAGAGTCGATACCATGCAGTGTCTCCTCGTCCTCATCGCAGACGCGCTCTTGGGTGTGTTCCGCATGCTTGCTTTCGGATCACAATCAATTCAATGATGTAAACCGGTAGATCATGACGAAAGGATAGCGCTGTTCGCCAGGACTGTACAGTCGGATCCCGACCTGCCTTACTTGCCGCTGCTAAGGTACCTCTTCCTCTCGTCTGATCGAATAGTCAGAACTTTATGTGGCATACAGGACTCTGGAGGCACAAGATGAATTCGTACAGCTCAAGTCTGCACAAATCCTCACCATACTCCTCAGCTCCGAGTCCACCCCACTTCAACACCAACACTTGCAACCTTTCCTGAGGGTCCTCGCATCTCTCGTTCAGGGCCAATCATCAAACAAGCGTGAAGTCGCAGTACAATGTCTCGAAGCCTTGTTAGCCCGCCCAGATTGCCGAAGAGCAGTCTGGGCCATTCCCGGTATCATCGCTGGGTATGCCGTACAGTTTTTGTTTTATCTACCAGGGTTCCAACTTTCTCGTACAGGTTGGTAGAAATCCTTCGCCACAAGCCCACCCCTCAGATGAGCTACCAAGTCATATTCTGCTTGTGGCTTTTGACGTTCGAGCAAGACGTCGCCGCCCAAATCAACAAGTCAGTGTCTTTATTTTCTTCACGACAACAGTGATCACCAAACAATCCCGCAGGAAATTCGACATCATACCCCTCTTGATCTCGGTTGCTCAGGCTGCAGCGAAAGAGAAGGTAATTCGCGTGATCGTCGCCACGTTCCGAGTATGTACCATTCCCTTTGCTTGCTCTTCACCATCCCTCACGCCCCTTTATCACCAGAATTTGATCACGAAAGCTCCTTCTGCTAATTTGCCAGCCATACTGGTCGCACAATTACTTCCGTTCTCCAAGAACCTCTCCGCTCGTAAATTCTCTGACGAAGACATTCTGGAAGACGTCCAATTTGTCCGAGACGAGCTAGAACGCAACTTTGACAGCTTGACGTGGGTGTCGTGGTGATATACATGTTCCCAGCTTGCTGACGCGGACTCAAGGACTTATGATGAATACATCTCCGAGCTGGCATCAGGTCATCTGTCCTGGACGCCTGTGCACGAATCGGACGACTTTTGGCGGGAAAATGCCTCCAAGCTGAACGAGAAGGATTATGAACAGCTCAAGTTGGTGTTACACCACTCATCGCATGGTTGGAGATTAATCTAGCTTTTGCCCAGAATCCTCATCCGCCTACTGAATACGGAGGACCCCCTCGTACTCGCCGTGGCAGTGCACGATCTCGGACAATATGTCAAACACTATGAACGAGGGAAGAAGTGAGTTATTCCCCTGTAGACCAGCTTCACCAAATCAACCTTGGATTTCCAGAGCCATTACAGACTTGGGTGCCAAGGCACGAGCCATGGAACTCATGACGCACCCAAACCCGGACGTGCGCTACCATGCACTCATATCCGTCCACCAGCTCGTCAGTCACCCATGGCTCACTGCATGACTGCTGGGCGTCGAGGTCACGAGCTTGTGTAACATACAATAGCGAAGCATTCGTAGAACAAATAATGGCTGTTGTCATGGCTGGATCCATACCTCTGCGATGACATCCAGTTCTTTCAACGTGCGTGGTTCCTTGGCAGCAGGATATGTATCCGTCTCTGTATCTGCGTCCGAGAGATGATCAATGACCAGAATAAGTCGAAGTCCGCCTGCATAGACGAAGCCTGTGCGAAGTGGTAGGAAGGTAAGTTCGAACGTTTGACTTGCTTCGACGCGGGCCGCGTCGCCCGTTGGAATGTCGGGTTGGGTGAGGTCGAAGGAATCCAACGGAACGGTGGATGAGCCAAGGAACGAGCATCCACGGAGTTTTGCATTCCTACTTTCGTCCAGCGTCTCGAAATAAGGTGGTGGCAGCGATTGCAGTGGGTCGCCTTCGGTAGCGACCAATTTCTCAGGCGAAGACACAAGCGCCACATTGCCTGCGACGGTGTCCGGTGCCTGCATCGAGGTCGTCAAGGACGTGAGAGGAAAAGAGCGGGATGGTGTCGGACTTACCATAGGTGTCTCTGACAAGCCCTGACCCAACACCCGCCGTGGCACGAGATGTTGCACGACGAAGCGGACTCGACGCCGTCGACCTTGTGGAAGCGTGGCCGCGACGCTGAGCCTGAGTGCGAGCGTGAAGGGTTTTCCCACCCGCACCCCGTCTACAGCGCGTCGCACGACGACGAGATCGACATCCAGATCTGAAAGTGGTTCTGGGATGACGAGCGGTTGTGGTTGTGGTTGGGAACCTGGGGCGGGGGAAAGGGGACGCGGGGCGGAGGTTGGAGTTCCTCCGGGTTGGGGTCGGGGACGAAAGGGAGAGCCTGGTCTGATTGTGCCCGGGGGCGGAGAGTTAGGTCGGGATGATGGGAGCTGGGGGGAGCGAGGCCGGGATGGACTGGTGGGACCACCTTGCGGTGCACGTTGGAGGTAGGGCGGGATAGCGCTAGGGGGCTGCGATGGTATCGGTGGTGGTTGTGTCGGACCCTGGATTCTGCGCGAGAGCATCTATATGCACATAGAGAGGTAAGTAACCTTGCATGTCAGCGTGGGGAGCAAGAACGATGGCAGGAAACATCTCTTACAGAGGTCAAGAGACGTCCTGGTTCACCGAATTTCGAGCGCCATGAGATATCGAGTCGGCCGAGGGGAATGACAGTCCCGGGCGGATGTGTTATCGGAAAGATGGATATGTTGCTGGGCGAGAGAACGTATATATATTGTCGGATGGCCTGAGGTTGCATGAGTGCCATCGAATCGGAAAATAATTGCTTCTGGGTCTGTGAGCCGTCGTCCGAGGGACTAGGTGTGGAGAGGCGGTTGGCGTCCAACGCCTGCCAGCCCTCTGCGCATTCGAATTCCATCCGATCGAACCACATGGTTTCTTGGGTCGTGTTCTGGACGTGAACTTCGAGGAACACTTTTTCGCGTTCCAGGGGGTGGATAAGGGCAGAAGGGGATTTCGGGGCGTGGACTTTCGTCTTGACTGACAAGGGGTTAGTGACCTGTCCGATCCGCGTCATCATGAGATCAAACATGTTCCCAATGGGTACACGGAGAAACGCACCGAAAACTTGTAAAACTTGCGAAAACTCTGCATGCTCGGGTCTTCGGAGCCCTCTGCAGGACCCGGCGCGTAAGGATACCCAGGTGGAAGTCGATACGTGACCGTACACGCCAACACGTGTTGCCCGAGATCCTTCACCTCATGATGGACGACGTGCTCGAGACCGTCTCCTGCCGTGAGCGTGCGGTCCACGCCACCGAGCTCGCACAAGAGTAACTTGGAGTTCGCGGTCTGCATCTCGAGGCGAACATGAACGCCTTGTACCCCGGCGTGCGTTTCGTTGTTGACAGATATGCAGCAGGAAAACATTTCTCCAAGCTGAATGGCACCGAATGCAGATGGGAGGGTGAGGAATTCGGAGACGTGAGTGAGGTCGCGAAGGGTCTTGGGATGACCGGGGAGCGGGGTCGTGCCTTGCAGAGAGAGTATTGACGCAGTAGAGTGAGCAGAGAAGGATGGAGAGCTGGAATAAAAGGGTTCCCAAGCAGCCGCGAGTCCGGGCCGCTATCAACAGCGATGGTTATCGTTCGTGTCGAGGGGAACTCGGCAGAAGAGAGCACGCACAGATACTCGCATCACTTTCAACGATAGAAGATGACCTTGTCCATCAGCACTCGTCATGTTAAAAACAACTTGTTGATATTGTTGGGGAGATGAGCGTCTCGCACAGGATCAGTGATCGACACTAGTCTCTGGCGTTGTTTGTCCATGTTATATTTCAAAGCCTCTGTTGTTACGCCTTGGCCCCCGATATATATTATGTACTTCCCTCAGCGCCAGACTGACTATTCGGGGAAACCTATTCAGTCACTGCAGAATGATGAAGACCGCCCAGTATTATGGCCTCCCCTTCGACGTACAATTTCACAAACAGTCTCACTTTCTCCGTCTGTCTACGTCTTCCCGGTTTCGTTCTCGCCCCTCAATGATACTGTTCTTAGTATGGCTCATCCGTTATGTCCTGGTCTCCCTCTCCCTCTCCTCTCTCGCAGAGCGATCATTCACGGTGGCGTGGCGTCTGCTTTGTGCGGGTAGGCTTTGACTTTTGGGCTGGGCCGAAGCGTTGATATATCAACTTGGCAAGAATATTATAACCTGTATCAGGAGATCCTCGCGAAAATCCAGCTTGTTTTCCCTGACCGCGTCAGAGCATCCGCAACACCCTCCAACGGCCTCCTCTCGTGTCCGTGCGCACGCTCTACACGAGCCTTCAGCGCATACGCCTCGTCCGCATCGTAAAATGCCATCGAGTTGCGAAATGACAGCCAGAGATACAATACGAGCACCTTGTGCAGCGCGCCTCTTTGCACGCACGCACCAGCCTTTCTACCGTCTCCAGCACACTCATAAACGGGGCGACGGACAACACAGCCTCGGGCTTCTCGCGTATCGCATTGGTGTACAGACGGAGGATCTGCGCGAGTACATCGAGCGCGATCGGATCCAATCACTGGATTGGACAATTCCCAAACAGCAGCAGATCCCTGGCGGGTGGGTGGTCGACGTACGTTAGCTCTCTGCATTGCAAGTGACGACGAGACGGGAGAGGTAAAAACGAAAGAATGAAAAGCTCATATCGGCACCATACAGTCACGACAAAGATATTCCTTGAAAGTCACTCCGAAACTATAGATACTGATAGGTCTGGCAGAAAGCGATATAAAGGAGTCCATGTATGCGATAACTAAAGCCAATAACAATCCACGACTACTGAATGTCGACTATACGCACGCTGTCTATCAACTCCTCCAACGCCGTCTCTGCCCGGATCTGAACCTTGATCAAACTGTCCGTCGCGACACGTTTATACAGCGCGCGCTCCTCCGAAGCAAGCAACAGCGCACCGAACGGCTGCTTCAGTCGAACCACCAGCCGTAAGGCACGCACGGCTAGATCAAACTGAGCTGCCCCGCCGATGAAATCCCTATTCAGAAGGGGACTAATTCAAGGGTGGATGAGGACCAAGCCGTGCATTCCGACCAAGTCGTCGTTGGTCTCGATGCGCACGTCGCCGAGGATGGGCGCAGTCGCATGATAAACATGAACAATTGAGTCCGATCCAGGTTTCGCTGTGATAGCGGTGAGGGATGTCAGGGAGAAAACAAATCCAGGAAGGTGGAGTCGACCAGTCATGATCGAAAGAGGGGGAAGATCATACAGTCGCTCGTACAACTGAACGGCTAGCAAGGGGTTAGGCAAGGATGACTGCAAGGCCATGGTCATCCTCTCCATCTCAGTGGCTTCAATCGCTTGCGGGACGTGAGGGGGAACGACTTGATCATAAACAGTGAGATCCAAAGGGAGGTAGCTGTGGTTACTGCCCGAGATCCCAGTCCAAGCGAGAATCACGACATTATCCGACCGTGTGAGAATGTGTTCCAAGAGACGACCAACTGCTTGGATACCCTCGCCGTATATGACCGGGAGGGTGACATTGAAGATACCGAACAATGAGTACGCGACATCTTCCTTCCGCGTTGTTTGGCGCTTCGAAGCGAGGAAGAGCTTCTCGCGCACCCTTGTCAGCCCCGGTTGAAGTGTTGCGAGTGCCTCAGTAGCAAACATGGTTGCCTGTGCCATCTCTGCGAGGATGATAGGAGATTCCTTGTGATTAAATATCTCCAGACCAAGGTATGGCTTCCAATCTTCCGTATAAAATTGTACGGCCTTCGACGCGACGTACTCTTGGTATGTCCATCCACGAGTGTTCCAGATACTCTTCCATAGAGACCCAGGCTTCTGGGATTCCGAGAGAACCCCGAGAAGATGGACAATTGTCAGTGCCGCACGACGATACCACTGGAACATGGCGACGACTGATTCTTGCTGAACTCCCTTGTCGCTCTGGTTAACACAGCACGTGTCGCTCCATGCCCACCGGAACCTGCGAGACTGCACGAGCTTGCAGAAGTTGATGAGTTTGTCGATCGTGCGGGAAGTGGGTAGTCCGTAGATGACGCTATTCTCAACCACTTGGAATGATGGCTCGGGTGGCTGCCACCTGTGTGAGAACATCACATATTCATAAAACTTCTCCACCTCCCTCTGCATGCGTGCACGGTCAAGCCGATCGCGGACTGTCATGGAAGACCGTAACTCATTGAATATGGGAATTTGTTCGAAAGCTGCCGCTTGCATTTCCTTATCGTGGAGACGACCAGTGGTGGTGTTAACCAGTGCTCGGGGTATATCTTGGATGGTCTGCTCGACGACCTGGCGAATGAGTGGAGTCGTGTCGAGATAACGACCCCGCATGTCTGTCGACACAAAATCAGCCCACGTCGTCGTCTGCGCAATGTGGATGAGAACGACTCACGCTGAACTTGTGGATCAGGCGAATTCTCCATCCTCGACAACATCGTCTCGAATGCGTCGAATGCCTCCTTGTAACGCCCCAGGCTATGTAATACCGCATGTTTCCTTTTGTACCCCTCGTAGTTCGATGGGTCGCATTCAGTGATCTGATTGTACAGTCAGCGCCGTCAACTCGGTGTGCTGTGCAGATCAATTTATACCTGGGTGGCGTTTATGAGTTCATCCTCCAAGAAGCCTACTCGCGCCTTGCAGCATTTCAGTATGATGTCGCTGATATTCATTGCGTGAAGTGAGAGTGCGATCGAGTAGGATCCGATGGCCGCGTCATGGTTTTTTGCATCCATTGCTGCGTCACCCCCTTTTTCCAGTTTTTCGCTACAACGTCGTCGAAAATCTGGAGAGATCCTCAGATTAGTCTCTGAGTCGCCGATGGAATTACTCGCCGATTTCCCACTGCCGTCGCTTATCGAGGGTGCTTGTCTCCTCCGATAGCTCGTTTTGCATCGTTTGGAAACATTCGACCGCCTCTATGAGACGATCGTCGCCTTCGAGAACATTGCAGACCGTCCGGTAAACATGGAACATTGGAAGTTTGAACTGAATAAAACGAGAATTATCATGCAATTCTCAAAGACCAAATCAACCATACCTTTTTGACAGTACCCAATGCCTCACTCGCTGAGCGACGAATGAGCACTATTCTCGCCCATCCCATCAGCACAGCTTCCGGAGGCGAGGGAGTAAGCGACAACACAGTGGAGTAAGCTGAAAGAGCTTCTTCATCATTCTTGGAACTTGACGCCTTATCTCCAATCACCTGAAGTCTTGATATGCATTGGTGCATGAATTCTGATGGTAGGGGTTGAATATACTATTCTAGGACAAGATGCACAAGCTTACCTTTCAACCAATCAATGGCTAGTTTATTATTCCTCAGATCCTCAGTCATCACGTTCGCAATATGCTGTACGGCATCATATATGCGACCGTCGGTATACAATGTTTCACACTCTTGCGTCTTGTCGATTACATGGAGTGTACATTTGCATGTGGTGAATTGGTTACCGAGTTCTTGGGTGGTAATCTCGAGCTCGTTTATTTTTCGGGCAATAAATACTGGAAACGAGTCCGAGGATCGTCAGTCGGAGTCGGATGGCTAAAAACGCACCTGAGCTCTGTTCGGGTATATCGACGTCAGCACGTAGTGCCCTGATAGTCTGGGTTAATCGATCGACTGAACCTTGAGATGCTACAAGTACGCTGTGGAGTTCCTTGCCCGATTCATCGAGATGAGTGATTTTGCGATCTAATAAACTGTCAATGCAGTGGGTTTGAAGCCTGAGAGAACGTACTTGAGGATTCATTGTGTGCACGAAGGGACTTGATCATTTCATTGAGGCCTGCCTTTTCCTCGTTGGATGTAGCAAGCTGGGTACGTAGTTCCTGAATAGTTTTCTCGAGCTTCGCTATATCGTCCTCTGGTGGAAACGAATATCAGCGCAGCAGAGTCACATGGTAAATAAGCGTACTTTGACAGGAGTTGCGTGCACGTAAAGACTGAACCGTGTCTTCGAGATCGTTCTTTTCAATCTTCATGCAACGTATTTCTCGCTCCAAGCGTACCTAAGGACAAATTGATAAGGATGTGATCTTATACGAGTAGTGTTACTCACATTATCGCGGTAGGGTGAGGGAAGGATGTCATAGAGATTGTGCAGCGTGATTGCCTTGTCTCCAGTGGTCGCAATGACGTAGCTTGGCGAAATGGCCATGGACCAGATGCAGATTTCATAGGAGTGGTGGATGACGGTCCCGATTTGTTGATGTGTCGTAGTGTCCCAGAGTGAGAGCGACGAATTAGCGGAGGCTGCGATGATTGTGTCGTTGCATGTCAGTGCGATACAGTTTGGTTCGTCGTCGCTGTGAATGTGCCATTTCGCGAGCGTCTTCTTGATGGACACGTTGAGAGAGTGAATATAGCCGTCTTCGGACAAGGCAAAGAGGCAGTTGGAGTCGCTGGCCCAGGCGAGGGATGCGTTGTTCCACGAGCCGACCCGAATTGGAAAGTCTGCTAGGACGTTGCTGCCGCCGTAGATACGAACAGATTTGTGAGAATATGTAGCAGTAGCGATTAGTCGTCCGTCGGGAGAGAACTTGACTGCAGTCACCCAGTGGTCGTGTTTGAATGGGCCGAGAAGTTGCTCGCCATCGGAAAACGACCAGACACTGAGCGCCGAGTCGAACCCTCCTGTCGCGATTTTGGTCCCATCTGCTGAAACGTCCACTGCACGCACCCAATTCTTGTGTGCTTTGAACCTCACCACCTTTTCGTGGTTTGTCGCATCCCAGGCGATCACTTGACCACTCTTCGTCCCACACACGATCCACCTGCCATCTGGTGTGACTGCCAGGTCCCAAATATAACTCCCAGCGTCCATTGGCTCCCCTGGAACCTCCTTGCCATCCTTCACTTGCCATTGTTGAATCTTCCCTTTATATCCCCCGCTCACGACATGCTCCTCATCAACAAGAAAAGCGACTGAATTTATCTCATCTTGAACAACGATTTCGATTGAATCAGCGTCAGTTGCGACGTTGGAGGTGGAACTTATTCCATTCAATTCATGAGCATCCACTGGTACCTCTCTTTCGTTGGTCGTCGATGCTTGCACCTGCTGACCACCGTCCAAGGAAAGTGGGCTGTCCGCCCTACTCGACTCTGTTTCTCTCATCAGCGCCGTTCATCGATGGCCTTGCCTACGCACTACTCACCATTCCTCTTCCTTGAGCGCGACCTGTCAGACATACTGGGTCAGGTACCAAGAGAATGTCTTGTCGTTCACTCACAGCACACCTTTATCACCTGGCATACACGTGCACGCTCATTCACTCTCACGCCGGTGCCCTGTGCCCTGGGCGCTCGCTTTCATCAATAT
>JBBPPX010000007.1:0-248177 GCA_038092235.1 Leccinum boreale | reverse complement strand
GTATTTTGAGAAATTATCATAACTATCTCAAATAAAATCCTAAAAATGTGGGAAAATCAGGGAAAATCCTCATATATACTCCCAAATAGGGGACAATAGGGGCTACCTCAAAAGACCGGTCTTAACCGGTCCTGGTCGATTTTTTGAATTTTTCAAAAATCAAAAGACTGAGACTGGACTTAATCAAACCTAGCAAGACCGAACCACTTAGGTCCGGTCTTGGTCGGTCTGGTTCGGTTACAAATCGGTCTTTTATTGGTCTTAAGACCGGACTTTCGAACACTAGTTCTGGGTCTGTTTCGTCCTTGTCACTAGAATGATGCTGAGGGGGGGCGTCTGGGGAGTCTGGGGCAAGAGGTTCTCCTCTCCAGGAAGAGGTGGACAACGAGTGTTGATGGGACAAAAAGGCTAAAGGGTTTCGAGGGATGGAGGGAACATTCCGCTCCGGTCTT
The DNA here is from genome assembly GCA_038092235.1 of Leccinum boreale. NCBI lineage: Eukaryota > Fungi > Basidiomycota > Agaricomycetes > Boletales > Boletaceae > Leccinum > Leccinum boreale. Next base: position 247,725 of record JBBPPX010000007.1, on the reverse strand, counting down.
TGGTAGGGGGTTCTAGACGTGATGGTGGAGGCGGTTCACAGCGATGGTGACCACAGAGGAAAGCTAGAGCTTTTGTTACAGCTGGCCCGGATAGGGTCGGATGTAGACTTGGAGGGTGGCGAAGACAATGGACTAGGTACAAGTCAAGCAAGCATAACGCCTGGCGAGACTACGAAGACTAAGGCTAAGACTAAGAGTCACACCCGAGAGGGCAGAGAGGTTGAGGGACAAAGGGACAAAGGGACTCGAGGATGCAGGAGACTCAGATAGTATTCCAAGTAGCTCTAGCTTAGGGAACTGCGATACCGGGAGACGAGCCTTAAGTACTACAGGATGGAAGGCAATGGAATCGCATGGAAAGGAGGAGTCATCCGCAACGTGGATCGAGTCAGAAGCTGCAGAGGTCTAGATGTACAGTAAGCAATGACAGAAGGATGATGAAGTAATGACATCATCGATAGGGAAAGATAGGAACAAGATAGGGAAACATCAGAACAATGATAGGAATGAATAGGAACGAAGATAGGAGAGTTGCGGATTGTCAGCGATGTGAAGGGAGTGAAATTGCTTGAGATCTATGATACAATGTGAATACAAGGTAAAGGTGATAAGCGAAAGGAAAAGAGAGAGAAAAGAGATACATGGTGAGCCTAGGAGACAATCATAACACTGACTCATTCCCTACTACGGATGATGCATCCCTTCCTTGTGATTCTATCGCCTTCCATCTCGTAGTACTTAAGAACTGTCTCCTCGTTTTGTATCTCCCTAAGCTAGAGCTACTTAGAATACACTCTGAGTCTCCTGCCCACCCCTTCGAGTCCTTTGTCCCTCAGTGTCTCTGCCCTCTTCAGGTGTGATCCCCTCAGTGTCCTCGTCTTAAGAGTTTCGCCAGGCGTTACGCTTGCTCGACTACCCCTTCGTCACTAGCCCTTGCCCACCCTCCAAGTCTACATCCAATCCTACCCGGGCCAGCTGTAACAGCAAGAGGTACACTTCCCAAAGTCATTATATTCATAATTTCCATCTAGTACATCAAAGTATTTACAAAAGGCAGCAGATACTAGTGGGACATGAGCACATATGGGCCGTGGCTTGGTTGAACAGATCCATGTAAGCAATTTGCAAGCTGACTAGATGACTATATGCTATATTGTACCAACTGATCATGAATAAACTTAAATGGCTCCCATGCCACAGGACTGACAGGAGTGAGCACAAACAATGCCACCTTTGAATGAACAATAGTTAGTCTGATCTAAATTAAAGGGTGAACATGGAAAAGAGAGCTGCACCGATCATCTGTCTGCTGGCTAGCAAGACCATGATGGCAGTGATTTGATAAACACTTGTAGGCTATAGCCAATTACCATTAAGAGATATGAAAATTCTCACACGAGGGCACAGCTGTAATGAGCAAGCGGCAGGAGGTTAAGGTGGTGTGTGAAGTAGTGGTTGTAATGGGCAAGCTTGAGGGACAGGATCATGAGTGCATAGTGGGCATTGCTGAACTAAGAAAACAAATCAACAGAATACTCAGGTTAAAGAGAAGATAGGAGAAACCTTGGGCCTTCTCTTGTCATTCACATTCTTTTTGTCTGTGTTGTGCAAGAGAGTGGTGCAGCCAGTGCTTGTGGATCAACTGGTCATTAGCCCATCTCATGTCTGCTTTTGCATATGAAAAGCTATGAAAAAAATATGATATGATAGATATATATCATAGGGCCTCAAGCTTCAGAGACAAACAAAGAGCATGACCCAAACTAACCATTGTCTCAAGACAAACAAAAAAACAAACACATCCAGCCAATTGGTGAGCTTCATTGTCTGAGGACAAAGAAAGTTCACACACTAGCTATTTTAATAAAAAGATATGCACTGACAATAATGAAACTTCCAGCTGCTAGACCTTGTCATGCATCACATGGCCTGATGAGTCGACTGGGCTACTAGTACAGTACTAGACAATGAGATGTGTGCTACAGTGCTACACTGGTGTGATTCAGATACAGCATGCTACCATGGCTATAGCTACTACAAGTCTTAAGCTATATCATTTGATAGTAGCCTTTACTAGACAATAAAATTTGTGCTATATAGTGCTACAATTGACTACCATAATCTGATGAGCCCCAAGTTGAAGCTGGTATAAAGTAGGGACTACTCGACAACCCATCTACAGGGACTACACAAGCTACATAGCTCCATATCATAGCATTTGGGTTTTTCCAGATGACTTTGACTATTGTGTTGGACTATTGAATAATTAGATTTATGTCCTGTTGTAAAAGGTGGCTTGTCATTAGCCATGACTCAATGGCCTTGGCACAAATATGAAGGTGTGGCGAATATCCATAGGCACAGTCCATACTAAAGTGTATATATCTAGGGTCATTAATGATGACACTGGAAAAAAAAAACAGGCAGGTGGTACAGACATACGAGTGGAATAATGATATCAAAGAGTCCTGAAAGATACATGATTCAGCATCAATGCTAAATTCCTGGGATAGGGGTATTCCTCGAGTGATTTAACTGCCCTGCTTTCCGAGTAAAGCATAACCATTTCCTTGCGGACCATGAAACTATATAAAATACGTCAGATGGAGAAACTGTACCAAGACAAGATGCACCTTATTGTAACATCTTCCGCAGAGTGGTTCTCCGTCCTTGTCGTTCAGCCGCTTAGAATCTAATAGGGTATTACAAGAGGCGCAGCGCAGGCATCCTTTGTGCCATGTCTTTCCGACTGCTTTCATCTATGAACCGCATCGGCATGTATCCGTACCGTTTGAATGAAATTCACCAACCTGTTCCGCAAAATACACATTCTTGCCGCACCGTGGACACACGGGTGTCGTAACACCGAGGCCCCATATCTTTCCGGGGTTGGCTGGGCTGCCGCTGAGCGCAGCACCGTATCACGTCCCAGTGGCGGTCTGTTTCAACGAGCTGCTGATCCCTCCACTCGCTACAACCCCGGTGGAGTAGGGCTTAAGCAGTGATACTGGGCGATCGTTTCTTGCGGTGTCGTCCTCGGAGGACAAGCGCTCTTCAATGATGTCTTGTACTTCATCTTATTCTGCAGTATCATTTCCCTCTGTGCTTGACTCTGAGCCAGGGGTGATTAAATCGCTTGGGGGGTTGATGATAGCACGGGAATACCGTGCGGGGAGAGCAGAGTTGGCACGAAGGACTGGTCCAGCCCCTGTAAACTGGGTACGGACAGGTGAACGAGATCCGTCGTTGACTGGAAGTCGTGGTGTGAGGTCGAGTGAACCAGTAGTTCTGACACGAGTTGCTGGCATAGGAAAAGGAGAGCGGACAGGGGATGTCTGCCTGGTGACATTGCTCGGCGTTCGGGAAGGCGTGCCGGACAACTCGGTCGACGGGGAGAATGTGTTTCGGGCGGGCAGTGAAGGAGAGGAATCAACATCATCTCGGTGAGGGAGGTTTGCGTGTCGCCCAGGTGCCGAAGCTGCGTATATGGCAATTTTTACTTCGAAAATGGAGTCAATGATAAGTAAAGCAGGGATCGGCAAGTGGTGCCTACCAATACCGTAGGCTGAATTAAGTGATAATCAAGACGAGGAGATGGGTGATGACGATGATGGCATACCTGTTGGTCGTGCTCTAGCAAGTTCAGCGAGTCCAGACGTTTGTTGCATGAGGTACACGCAAGACATGGCTATTGGGGATATAGGGTGACGCTTGAGTGAGCGAAAGCAGAGGAAGTGGCTTGCCTTGTGGTAAAGCTATCCCGACACAAGGAACCTGAGATAGTGACACTGTGGGCCCGGGGACAACTGAGTTTGTCTTACCTTGCGACCTGGTCCCATCGCCTGGGCACATGAGTCAAATGAAGCACCAGCACGACGATTACTAACATACTTGCTCAGCTGCGTACACGGCCTTGTTACATCGGGGACATACTGATGTTCCTCCGAACGGATGCATGATAACTTGTTACTTAGATCGCTGCGTTAGTCACATGCTGCTGTCGGAGTTTGAAAGAAGTAACCGCGATCGCGTTTGGTGATCTGTTTTTCTCGTTCTCATCCCCTCTACCTTTAGACTTTCCCTTCCATCACCATTTGCAACGATGTCTGACGATGAACACCAGCAAACGTTTGAGCAGGTCCGCTTCCTGATCCTTCTCGCCGCATCCTCCCCATTGATCGCACTCGATCCCGACCTTTAGGCCCATGCAGGCGCCTCGCTCACCTACCCCATGCAATGTTCTGCACTTCGCAAGAATGGTCATGTGGTGATCAAAGGTAACTTAAATTCCAAATTCAATTGTTTGGAGGTCGTATCGACTGGCTGATGTACTCTATCCACCCCAGGTCGTCCCTGCAAAATCGTCGAGATGTCGACGTCGAAAACAGGCAAACACGGACACGCCAAGGTCCATCTCGTCGCCATTGATGTATGTTCTGGTCTCCCTAGGGTCTCGATTCCCTCTCCCTGACTTCGTCTTGCTTAGATTTTTACCGGAAAAAAATTGGTATGTACCATCTCATCTGAACAACTATGTGCGCCAACTCTGTATACCTAAACAGGAAGATATCTCTCCGTCTACTCACAACGTGGATGTCCCTAACGTTAATCGAAATGAATACCAGCTTGTAGGTGCTGATATCCTTTGAATTTGTCCTGGATCTCATTATCTTTTCTAGGTGCACATCGATGACGGGTTTCTTAACCTCATGGCGCAAGATGGGGCCTCCAAAGACGATGTTAAAGTGCCTGAGGGCGAGCTCGGGGCCAAGATTATGGAAGACTTTGCTGCGGACAAGGAACTTCTTGTTACAATTGTCTCTGCTATGGGTGAGGAGCAAGCTATCTCCCACAAGGAAGCACCAAAGGGTTCTTGAAGGTGTGTGGAAGCCCTTGGCGACCTTCTCGTGTGTCTTACATTTGCATCTATCTGCAGTCTACTCTTTCTTTCCTATCATCTTGTTCTGTGTCATCATCGTGATTCACATACAGCAAATATACAGTGCATGTGCATGTACATTCTTATCGTTCAGTAGCATTTGAATGTTTTGGTCACTCGCGTAGCTATTGTGCACCCTTTTTCGGTGCCGGTTCGTCACGTTATGTCTGATTGGCCGTGTGATGCTACGTAAGTATGATAGAACTCTGCGACGACGGTCAAGTTCACCGCCCGTCGTCGACCCGCATGTTTTGAATTCCGTGATGTACGTCGACGACAAACTTGTACCTCTCGCAGCCACCTTTCCGCTCCCATTTCGCGTTCTTTTTCTGATCGGTTTCGGTCTGCTGGGATGGGCGACAAATCTCCACGTACTCCAGCTGTTCGGCGTCGACGGTCCTCGCGTTTTGGAATTACACGCAAGCAATAACCGCCTTCCGCTCTCATCCTCGTCCGGCGGACATCACCCCGCCCCCGCCCGTTCGTTCTACGTGCCTCTCTACCGAGTCTTCGTCGGATACACGCTGTGGTGTCTCGCCGCTTGGTCCATATTTCGAGCCACAACCCATTCGGACGTCGCTCTCGTTGATATATTTAGATATATCCCTGCTGTATGCATTCTGGGCGTGGTGACAGCGCTCGTGTGTCCATATGACCTCCTTCACAAACGAGAGCGTGACTGGTTTCTCTTGTTCGTGAATTTTCCACCCTGCATTCGCGGTGTACGTTCCTAACATCCGTCCCTGTAGCACTGCTGCGAGGTGTCTCTATCCTGCCTCCGAGTCTGGCAGTTCTGTACCCTTGTCGGATGTCGTGTTTGCCGATATCCTGACATCGTTTGCAAAAGTTCTTGGTGACATGTCGTTGTCGTTGTGCATGCTGCTTCCGGGAGGCAGCCTTTTACGAGTTCCGTCGCAGGACGGTTGGTACCAGTGGATACTACCGATCCTCATGAGGTGAGTTGCCGCCTGCGAACTTGGCCGGAGTCCATAGACGCTAAGATGAGGGTAGCTTGCCATACTCGATTCGTTTACGCCAGTGTCTCATCGAGTATACCTCACCAAAGAACTCGAGCCGTCGTCCACTTTTCAATGCGATCAAATACGCTTCATCCTTTCCCGTCATATTTCTCTCTGCAGCTCAAAGAATCGTCATCTCGGACCTAGTTCAAACTCACGGCAAGTCCGTCATGCAGCAAGGATGGCATGGCGAACACCCGCTCTTTCGTCTTTGGTACGTCTGTCCTCGATCCACCGTCATCACCCGGCTTACGTTCGATCAGGCTAATGTCAGTCGTCATCAATTCACTGTATTCGTTTTGGTGGGACTTGACCAATGATTGGGGTCTTGATCTGTTGGTTTCCAAGTCCACCGGATCACGATCTTCTGTATTCCATTCGCGACAATCAAGCATGGTATCAGCCAGGAGGTCACATGATGAATCGATCTCTTCAATAGACAAGGTATCCTCGTCGTTTGACTCCGCAGGCCGTCGCAAGGCCAAGTATCCGTACGGGCTGCGCACGGTGCTTCTATATCCTCTTCCATTTTACCCGATGGTCATCTTCTTGAATTTCGTCCTGCGTATGACGTGGTCCATCAAGCTGTCGAGTCACCTTCATTTGCAGTCAGAGGGGAGTGCACTCATGTTTTGGCTTGAGATAGCAGAGATCCTGCGGAGGTGGATATGGGTGTTTCTTCGGATAGAGTGGGAAGTAGTTCGCAGCAAGGTCTAGTTACCTTTATAGTATATATTTCCCATCCTAATAGGAATCACTACGGATGTCTTGTCCGACGCAGCACTAAATTACCCGCAACGAATTCTCTGCGATGCCCCCTTCGTCGACCGAACAAAACTTTCGATCTAACCTCTCTCAGTTTCGCTGGACTCAAGGCGTCACCGACGACTCTGAGCGCGCCGCCGCCCAACCCGCCCAGCAACCCTTGAACCCGTTCTCCCGCTTCTACAACGCCGTCGCAGGCGACTACGTTCCCCTCCGATCGACCGAACGCTCCAACGAAGACGAGGCTTGGTTCGCACTCTCTAGATGGGAGAGGTACGTCCTCGGCAGAATTCGGATTGTCTAACCCCGTGTCTCTCCTGCTGACTTCCGGCATATGCTCCCGCCAACGCGTGTCCATCCCAGACTGCTCGGGTTCGGCGCATGCCTCGTCGGCGCCTGTGTTTGCTTCTTCTTCGCCTTTCTCGGGCTCCCATGGCTCCCCATCCGTCCCGCCAAGTTTGCGCTTGCGTTCAGGTTCGCCCTCGTTCTGAAACCCTTGCGCTGGATCTCAGTCTCTTTTTTTTTTTCTCTAGCATGGGAAGTCTCCTTGTCATGATCGGGCAAGTCTCTTTGTTCGCTCGACTAACCCATTCCTAACCTTCCCTTGCGAACGAAATCAAAACCTCAGCTTCTCGGTGCTCGTCGGACCGATAAATCACATCAAACACTTGGCGTCCAGAGAACGCCTGCCGTTCTCGGCCGTCTACCTCTCCAGCCTCGGTCTCACCCTCTACTTTGCTCTCGGAGTAAGTTACTTTTTTACCCGGTTTCTCTGCCTTATTCCTGACGTTTTGTATTTCGTGCCGCTACCACAGGCACAGTCACAGCTGGGCTCGCTATTGGCCGGCGTCGTCCAAGTCATCGCCCTCCTCTCCTACATCCTCGCCTACTTCCCTGGTGGTACCCAGACCCTCCGGTTCGGCGGACAGATCGCCCTTCGCGGCGCGAGCTCCCTCTTGCCGTTCTGAACCGTCCACAGCACGTCTAGTCTATTAAAATTGGATTGGATAGATTCGGTTGGCAGTCATGCATCGTGTTTGTTACCTCCATTATTTATTCCTTTCTCTTCTTCTCTGCTGCTTTCCTTTTTATGCAATGCAATTCTCAACCATCCTCTCCTACATGCCGTGACTTTAAACAAATCTGCGTTTGCACGTCCAGAGTACACCGATCTTGATGAAGGTTATAGTACATGGTATCACCTTTCGTATCAACACAGATCGAAAGATGTCAGAGACAATACACTTCCCGCAGCAGCATCTTTGAGTGTGCACCTCCCTCGGCACATCATGTGCCGGTCTGGTAAAATACGGATCTACCATCTGTCACATGTCTACAGTGAAATCTATTTTCGCTGATGAAGAACTATTGACACAGTACTTAATGAAGCTCAACTCATGTCCCCGGAATCTGAGCCTTGGATCTCGCGTTCTGCACGTCCGATCCTTTCCAAATTATCGTCAAAGTCCCGTTTGCGATAACCAGAAACAATACGCTCCAACAAATCAGAGGTCGAAATGCCAGGTGTGCGACGAGTCGGGATAAACTGGCCTAGACATCGTCTATCAGCCGAGCTGGTCATTCCAAGAGACACGATCTCACCCCTTTGCTTCGCTATCCCAAAAATATTGTCATCTCCCGCCGAGGCTTCCTCGTCGTGCGTAACGTAATCGATCTTCCACTCGTCCAGAAACGCGCCATCTATGATCCAAGGGCAGTCCGGAATGACCTCGTCAACCCAGCGACAATGTCGGACGGCCTCGCATCTAAATGACGTCAGCGGTACAAGGACAGTCTGTTTGAACGACTGACCGTTCTAGGCCACTCATGATGCAACCAGCCTTGTGTGCAACGAGGTCCTTGTCAGCGTGCACGCCAGCGATGAGATGTACATCGGGGAAAGACAGCTTGGACTGTCGAAGCTGCAAGGCATGGCTAACGTGCGCTCAGAGTCAGACACGAACATGGGGCAAGGCGGAGTGAACCGCACCCATAGTGAAAGAGATCGAATGCCCCTGACGTGTCGGCTGAGTACTCGACATTGAGGATCACGATCGAGTCTCACCGTCTGCGTATATGCGCACCGGTCTGTCGGTGGGTGGAGGATTGATGCGGTATGGCCGAGAGTGCTCTCCCTTGATGGTACTCTGGACGAAAGCCTGGATGTCCTCGGGAGTGAGGTCAGCTGGGTTGGAGGTAGGAACGGGCTTGTATGCGGGAGCATCCAGCACCAAGACCGGCTGCGCAGTTGGCGGCGGGGTCGCGTGCCGAGACGTAGAGGGTGATGGTGTGTTTCCATCGAGCTGAGAGGTCAGGGTTGAATTGGAGGAGGCGCGGTGCAAGGTAGGGTAGAGGAATCCTTTGGAGGACTGATGCTGACCCGCTCCGGCGGTGATGCTAGACTCGACGTCGCCGTCGTAGGTCTGGGAGTCGGTGCCGTCGTCGGAGAGCAAGCTCGAGGCGAGCTGGTGCCTCGTGCGAGAGGGCTTGGTGGAGGTGTGGGGGACATTCTGGACGCGGGCTGCGCGGGCTGAGAAAGGGACGGAGACGGCTGATGCGCCGTCGTCTGTCAAGGGATCGTTGTCTTCTTCTGAGCTACATGAGAGAGAAGTTAGTGAAGGGGATCGGAAGGAAGACAAGTACTTGCGCGTCGTAGGTGGGTGAGTCTACTGGATGTGGATACTTTCCAAACGAGCGCTTCGCGTAGAGCGTCTTCTTGTGGTGTTCTGACGTCGGTTCCATTGTTATTACGTGCAAGGCGCTGGCAGAGTCGACGAGCACGCCTGATTCTCTCATTTTGGACATGTCTGACACCAAAAAGACCCCCGACAGCTCATCTGGCCATTCAGGCTGGCGGGCACTGCAAGTTGCCTCTTTGCTCGCTCTCGGCGTCGTTCTGGCCGTAACTCGTGTTTCTTCTTCAGACGAGTATGCAGTCTGTGCTCGAGGCGAGAAGATTTATACTGTCGATGCTGCACATCCCAACGTCGAGTGCATCGTCGTCAGCAACACCACCATTGCAGACGTCGGTCACCTAGGTGAGTGCCAATTCATCTCCCTGTTTCTGCTTCCCGACCAGCGTGGCAGCGGACATCAAGGCTCGTTGGCACAGGCGCCATACTCCAAGTCTCGCCAACTTTCAATTTCAACTGCCATGGCCACTCGACTTTTGGCAACATTCGCTGCCCATCTCATTCGTTGAAAACGACAGCATCATTGTTCCGGGTCTCGCAGGTAAGAGGTTTGGTGTACATCCCCGCCGAACATCCCGCCGATCGTTGACAGATGCACATGCCCACGTGCAAGAGTACGGCAAGGCAATGAACCTCGACCTCGCCGGTTGCAGGTCAAAACAAGGTACTGTATTTACCTCTATCCAAGTTTGCCCTTTCCGACCCTGGCTCAACGAGTGCAGAGGTATTGCAGCGCCTCGTTGACCATGTCAAGTCACACTCCGACATTCTGGCCGATCCATCCCGCTGGGTCCTCGGTATGGGATGGGATCAGAATCTATGGCCAGATGTCCAGTATCCTACTGCTGTCCGTAGCTTTCCTCCTCGTCGGACTTGCCCTACCTGACATGGCATAGGATGACTTGGATTCCGAGTCTCTTCTTAGGGGTCGTCGAATTTACCTGGACCGTGTCGATGGACATGCAGCATGGGTTTCTAACCGCGTGTTGCAACTCATGGGAAACCTACCCAACCAGGTGGACGGTGGTTTGATCGTGCGCGACTCGTCTGGAAAACCTACAGGTAAAACGGACCCATAGTGAGCCCGTGTATCGAGATCGCTCATGAATCCCAGGAATATTCGTCGACAATGCGATGAGCATCGTGCCAGTTCCAGCCCCGTCCAAAGATCAGTTGAGCGACTACTTTGACAGAGCCGTGAGGGATGCGCATGCTGTCGGCTTGACCTCCATCCACGATGCCGCGACAGCACCTTACCAGATCGAGTTTTATCAAGAGTATGTTCTTGCGATATCTAACCCCGCATGAGCTGACGTCCACCAAGGTATGCTTCAACTCGGAAACTCCCTGTACGTGATTGTTTGCCCAAGCTCGCGTATACGACTAGAATTCCCGTAGCTCCGGCTCTTCCTCATGGGCAACATTGATTCCGATGAATACTGGGGTAAAAACCTAACTCGTCTCATTGACTTTGGCGTTGCGGAGCGTCTCAATCTTCGCAGCGTCAAGCTTTTCACTGACGGTTTGTCTGTCTGAACGTTTCGTAGACCTGTTGGACTAACTCGATTGAAATCAAGGTGCACTTGGCTCTTTTGGAGCGGCTCTGTTAGAACCGGTTCGTGTCGTATTTAATCATACAAACTCGTTTTCTGATTTAGAGCAGTACTCCGACGATCCATCAACTAACGGACTCATGCTCGTACAACCACAGACTTTGTCAGCTTTCGTGAAACAGTTTTGGGAAGACGGTTGGCAAGTGGTACGTTTCTTGTACGGTTCATGTTCTGTATGTGTTCAAGCGATCTGCATAGAACATCCACTGTATCGGCGACCGCGCCAATCACGTTGTACTCGACATTTTCGAAGATATCCTATCTCATTCGGAACATGGCAGTGCAGCGGAACGACGTCCCCGTATCGAACATGCTCAAATCATGACCCTTGACGACCTAGAACGAGTTGGACGGCTTCAAGGTATGCCTTGCCTCCTTCTTCCAGTACTCGACGAGCTAAGGCGCAGGCAGTGATACCCAGTGTCCAGCCTACACATGCGTGAGTACATCACACGAGTTAACCTCCAACGATTGAAAACGACCTCTAATATTCCAGCACGAGTGATATGTGGTACGCGGAACGACGTTTGGCAAGTGTGCTGTCTTACCCAGCTACTGCATTTCTCATCGAACACTCTAGGGCCCAGCAAGGATAAGAGGAGCGTATGCGTATCAAACGATGATCCAGTATGTCTCCTTTTTTGTTCTTCCTTGGCGAGCCACACTCGTTCATCGTTTGCCTCAAGAACGTCCGCTACGGGAGTTCTCCCTCTCGGGTCCGACTTTCCCGTCGAAGGCATCAACCCCCTGTTGGGATTCTACGCCGCCGTATCCCGTCTCTCGCCTTCTGGGGATTCCCCTCACGGACCGCAAGGATGGTATGCCCCCCGTCGTATGTGAAGTCATTTGACACGTTCCACTGACTGGCGATCTGTCCTAGGTACCCGTCCGAACGCCTGACAAGGGCACAAGCGCTGAAAGGAATGACGCTGGATGCCGCGTACGCAGCGTTTGCAGAGGATAAGCTAGGTTCTCTCTCGATAGGCAAGAAGGCAGACTTTGTAGTTTTGGATCGGGATATCATGACCGTCCCCGTGTCAGAAATCCTAGAGGCCAAAGTTAAGGCAACCGTCATAGACGGTGAGGTAGTTTATGGCAGCCTATGAATGCAGCAATACCTTCGACAAACGTTGGTAAACCTGCCCAACGGATAGCATTCATGTTTCCCAATGTAACATACCTTGTCGTACATATATGCAAGAGAGAAATCCTTCATACGTTGTGGTATCAGCATGTGAAGATATATGGTAATATGCAAATGGGGTATAGCTACTCTACATCATCGCGCTCTCCAATCCGGCCTTGCTCACCCTCCGCAAGGGTTGAAGCGTATTTTGATCCACCGGCGCCCTACGCATGTGCCGATATCGCCCCTCCTCGTCCTTGATCTCCATATCCTGACCCATCGCGACCTCCCCCGCATCTTCCGCATCCGGGACCGTAAACAGAGGAGGCAAACTTTCCCGCGTATGACCCGGTCTCCGACTCTGCGCGGCATATGCATAGCTCGTTTGTGCATCCCCCCCTCCTCCCGCGTTGTTGTCGCCTTGCTGTCCAGGGTTGACGGACACCACGCCGACCGATTTTCCGCCGAGTTCTTGTTCTTCGAACGTCATCAGCTCGGACACGAACCCAATGTTCGGAGAGATCCCCTTGCGACGCTCGAGCACGAACGAGTACGCACGCGAGAGCGTCCAGTGATTGGCATGAATGAGGTAGGCCATCACGGCGGTCACGGAACGCGACTTGCCCGCTTTGCAATGCACGTAGGTGCTCGCTCCAAACAGACTTGCCTCATCTTTTGCAACACGACACAGAATGCACGCACGGGAAAGCGAGACAATTAACATTCCAATCTCAACAGGAAGAGAGAAAAGAGGCGTAAAGAGAGGCACCCTACCTAGTATCTGGCAAGCCTCCTTCAATCCCTTGGTGATCTTATCCTCTTCGACCGTATCCCTCATTGGGATCCTCGTATACCGCTCGAAATTCTCCCTGAGATTGAGCCCATGATCGTCATCACACTCTGCGGCAATGTTGAGTATCCTCTTTATCCCGAGCGACTTGAGCTCTTGCACATGCTCTGGTAGGGTTAGCTCTGCGCCGAGATAGAGGAAATTTGGCAGGATCATTGACACGGTGAAAGCTGGGAACTCGCTCTCAGCCGAGGTAGTCTGGAAATCGTCAGGCCGAGCAGTGCTCAGTCCAGGAGAGGGGTGAGGTATAGCTAGCGGCGTTTCGGGTGTACGGGGCGGTGTGTGACGTGCGTATCTGGGAGAAGGGGGCGGGAGGAGCTCGGCTGGGCTGGTTGCCCAGCGGGGTGATGGGGGCGTGTGATGTGAATGGAGGAGGTTCAGATGGGAAGGAGACTGGGGGGGAAGACAGAAGGTTTTGGTGTTTGGGCTCGCCGATGATTGGGAGGGTGAAATGGGAAGGGTGGCGGAGCGCATTGGAGCGGTACGGATATGAAGGCGGGGAAGCGAAAGTTGTTGTTCACCGCCTCCGTTTGTTATGATGCGGGTGAGGTTGGGTGCGCTGGGACGCCGTGGGTGTGGTGGGCGACGGAAGGAGAGCTGGGATGGTGGAGGGGAGCCGTTGGCGTCGTTGAGCGGACCCGAGGGCATGATCGGGAGCGGTGACTGCGATGGCTGATCGATTTCGAAATGGGTTTGAGTTGGGGGAGAGGTGTTGAGGTGGAAGAGCCCGATGCCCTTTGCCTTTTTCGATGGAGGGTCTGCATCGTCTGGAGGACGCAGGGAACGCGTAACGATGAAAGTTCGGAGACCGGGATGGGACTGAGCGGGTGCTATACCACCGCGTAGGTAATGCACGTGACCTTTACCGAGGAGGGAAGAGAGGATGGTGAGGAGAGCCCAGGGGGTGACCTGGAGGTTGTCGATGTCGGAGTCGTCCGTTTCCTCGCCATGGACGAGGACGATGTCGCCGTCCCATGAGGAAGAGGATGGGAGGGCATCCCAGCGATGCTTGTCCTGGTCGGAAGTGATGAACTGGCGGAGAGCAGCGAGGGTTTGGAAGCCGCTGCCTGGCTTGCGGGACCTCTTGAGGATGAGGGACGGGATGGCGATGTTGACACTGTCGAGGAAGTGGACGGCGTTGTAGGCAGAGAGGGGTCGGGTGTCGACGACAACAGGGCGCCTGGACGCGGCGAGACGGGAGGCGAGAACGTCGGGGGGGCAGGCAGACGAGGATGCAGAGAGGGCGCTGTCTGGAGGGTCTTGAGCGGGTGTGTGGTAGACGGATGGTGGTGTGGGCGGGGGGTGGACGGGGGACGAGAGCTTTGGGAGGGCGGAAAAGGAGCGTATGGGGCGGAGACGGAGGTTGTTCTGCACGCTGGCGCGAAGTTTTGCGAGGTCGGCGAGTGCGCGGTCGAGATCGTCTGAGTCTCCGCCGATGGGGACGGTGAGGTCGGTGACGGGTGAGAGGGCGGCGGTGAGGTCGTCGTCGAGCTGCATGTGTCGGGGGTTGCGAGGAGGCTTTCTGAATTGATTTGTGGAATTAGACGTGGAGGGGTTACTTGCCAAGGGGGGGTCACGTCGTCTAAAATTGAAAGTCCACATCCTTTCGAGTTTTGTGTGTTTCGTTCCTTGCCCCAACAATAAGTAATGTCTTCCTACAAATCCACAGCCTTTCGATTCCAGCAGCACCAGCCAGACGGCGAGTCAAAGTACCGCAGCCAAGTACATCAACTACAAGAGTTCTTTCCCGACTACTCCGTCGAGGGCACGTCATCCTTCTTTCACCCGCCCCGCACCCTTCCAACTCATCTTTAATTACCAGACCTCTTGTCCCTTCTCGTCGAAGTCGCCGGCGACGTCCAGCTCGCAGCACAAAGAATCAGCGAAGGTATCTATATCTTGTCTTTCGCTGACCCCCACTCATTCTCTCCAATCACAGGCCAGGTAGAGCAATGGGGCTCCGTTAAAAGCAAAAAAGAGAAAAAACCAACCACACCATCCCACCCGAGCCCAAAGGACCATCCCAGCTCTCGCGATCGTACCGACTCGCGTAGCGGTCGCGGGGGTCGCGGTGGCCGTGGCGGCACGGCGAGAGGTGCCCGTGGTCGTGGCTCAGTCCGAGGTGGGCCTGGGGTAAATGGACATCCCCCACGCACTTCACATCCCGGGAAACCGTCCTCACCTGCTCCGGATTCCGCGGACAAACAGTCCTTTGACGACCCCGCCGATCCATTCTATTCCGACAAACCGGATCCGTCAAATGGCTTCCCGTCCGCCCCACACGACTCTCCCTCCGATGCAAGTCTCCCTCCGGACCTTCCTGTCTCAGAGGTTTCTCTTCCCGTGCAATCTTCGACCCCTTCTTCGTGGGGTACCAGCCCCTGGGGCACACAAGATCATTCCGCATCCGCGCCAAACACCTTATTACAGGCGGCACCACGACCCACGAAGCTACCAGCAACCTCGAAACTTTCTTGGGCTCAAATTGCGCGGTTTGTACTCGCTCATTTCTCTTATTGTCTTCCTCATCCTTCTTCCACAGGCCACAAGAAAAACCTCCGGTTGCACTACCTCTTCCGGTGGCTCCACGCGTCCCTCCTTCAGTACCAGAACTATCGGAACCTGCCCCGGCGCTCCTTCTCAATGGCGACTCGAATTCGATAGGCGATGGCTGGGAGGATCCGATAACCGTACAACCCCCCACTTGGGATGACGAGCCACAAGTCAAACCTCCCCCAGAAGATGCTTGGTCCTCTCCAGTGCAGACACAATCAGATGTCCAGGACGAAATTCCGGCCTCACTGCCCCAAGAGGAACTCTCGCCCGAGACTTGTGACTCCACACTCCCCGAGCCAGTCCCAGCTCCTCAGCCCGAAGAGTCGGTTACAGCCCCAACACCATCAAGGTCCCCAGTATCTGCTCCAGCGCGGTCATCTGCTCCGTCGCACCGTAGTGTGAACAGGTTCAAGGCTACTGACCAAGCTGTCGTCATGCCCACCTCGATCTTTAACCCTGGACTGGAGAAAGTAGGCATGCAGTTTGGTAGCTTGAGCCTCGGTGGTGACGTGGTCGAGACGTCAATATCCCCGTACGTCGGCTTTCATGACCTCTACAGTGCTTCAACTAAATGGTACCAACAGGATTGAACCTACTCCAGAACCAGCTTCGATCAAGGCAAAGCAATCACCTCAGCAGCACATTCAACCGTTGCCACAGGCACATGCACCTCCCCAGGAATCGCCGGTGGCCACGTCCCCAGTTCAGCCTACCTCTGTACCACCTCAAATCATACCTCAACAACAGATGGCACCCCCTGCACCCCCACCAGCGGCACCCCCCGTTCCTCAGTCCCAGCCGTCTCTCATCTCCATGTCTCATACCTCGATCTCAACCTCAGTCAGCCAGCCGATCATGTCGAGTTCACCTGCCTTCTCACAGCAACAGGCTCAAACTTCCATCCACCCGTCGCTCTCCCAACAACACCATCAGCAGGCAGCCTTGACTCAGCACCAAGTACCGGCTCCCCAATATACCCACCATGGACTCCCCACTCATCTCGATGCCTCGCAGAACCCCACCCAGCAACCTCAGCACGCACCTCAGCCCTCGCAGCCCCAACCCTCTGTAGCTCACTCGACGTATTTCCGGCAAGCGGAAGCACCTTACTTCCATACCCCCACGCCACCCGCTGGACAGGGTCAGGACTACAACATTTTCGGCCAAATTGGTCAACAACATCCTTCTCAGGCATCGCATTTGGGTGCGTTCGCCAACAATGACTATGGGTATGGTGACAACCAGAGGGTCCGTTCTTCTATTGTTGTCCAAGTACGTGAACTGAAGTAATGTAGGGCTTCTATGACTCGTACGCACAATCCCCCGCCTTCGGAGGAAGTCGCAATGTCCTCGGTCATGACGATATTAAGGGTCTTCCTACCACCCAACAACTCCCCGGAAACTCCGTCCTGCCACCTTCGAACGCCCAATCCTCCCAATTACCTCCTCAGGGTGGCGCACAACCGCAACCATCTGGCGGCCAGGGCCCTCAACAGAGCTATCCTCCCCCCGTTCCCTACTACTACCCTTACCCGCAAAATCAATACTATGGCACTCCGTACAACTCTGGCTATGGCGTACCCCAGCCCTTCGTCAAGTACCCCACAATGTTCCAGCCCGGGCCCCCGGCACAAGGCGCTGCGCCGGCCCAAGGGGCCAAGCAAGGCCCTGGTTCCGTGCAGTCTCAATCGGACCATTATGGTCGTGGGCTTTATGGTCAGCAACACCAGGTTCCGGCCTCAACTTACGACGATCTAGGATATCAGCATCACGCACCGCAGCACAATCACGCGCCGGCTGTTAATAACCTCACCACTAGCGAGTACGGCAAGCACCCACAGTTGTACGGTGGACAAGCCATCCAGAGCTTCATGGGTCTCGGTCAGAATAACGCGACCGCGTCGGGCCCTTCGCTCGCCCAACGCGCGGGTGGTACGTCTCCCGAGACAGCATATAAACCCTACTCTCAAAACGTCGGTGTGAAAGACGGGTCTACAGGCGTCAGTGTTGGTCAAGGCCAGCCTCAGTCGGGGCGCGGCGTTCAGCAAGCGCACACTCAAGGTGGTTTCTATGGGGGCAACCGCTTTGGCTCGAGCGCTGGCGCTGGCGGGCCTCAGGCTCAACAAGCACAGCAAGCGACGCAAGGCCCACAAGGCCACGTCGGGTATCCGCAGGCGAACTCGGATGCCAACTTTTACCAGTATCAGGCGAGACAACAACAGTACTGGCAGTAAATGAGCGTCACTGTGTATCGGTGGACTGTATTCTACTGTAGTATCTGCGCGTTCTCCCAGAGCAAGCTTCGTTTTTCGTTTTTCATTGTGCCTTGGTCTATTGTCTCTTTGTTTGACCTATACATATCTCTCTTTTCATTCTGTTTTTGTCTCTCTTGCTTCAGCTGTTTGATATCATACTTGTTACAGTTCCCGAAGCAGTATTCATCGCAATCATGTACTTCGTAGCAACATGTCTCTAACAAGCAGCTTCAATACTTGGAGAGATGAGATCAACGCTTCTGTCATTATATGAGGCTGATTTCACGCGACTGGTGATCATCTAGTCCCTCCAGAGTTGGTGCACGCATGTAGTATGAGGGTGTACAACAACAATGCTAGCAAAGAACAAAGATGAAAAGAAAACGACGTGTCATGCGCAACGGCGGGAAACAAGCAACGATAGCAGCCGCCATATTATCCCCCAACATTTTTTTCTCTCCTTTTGGTCTACCGCAGACGACTGTCGAACGTACCACCAATGATACAGATCAGCGATCGAGCAATAAATGGGTAAGATAGATGAAAAAAGAGAGATCGAGGAACTGAAGAACTGACCGAGCTTCGCGCTCACCCTCGAGCAATGCGAGCATGTCTTCGCACCGAATCGCACCTTTGACGTTCCGGATGATCGTCCGCGTGGTATCGTCCATGAACTCGACGCGTACTTGGGTGACACCACCTCTGGATCCTGTTCGTCCGAGGACCTGTGTGTGTGTGTGTGTGGTGTGTGGGTCAGCGGAGATTCTTGAACCGTTCGGTAAAGAAACAGTAGAGAGACCTTGATGACTTTGGCAAGCTTCACTGGTGCTTTGGATGAATCCTGGAATGCACGAGTGAGTATCGTCGTCGTCGTCGTGAAGAGGAGTGTGGACGTACCATCTTTGATGTGGAGATATCTTGGTTGAAATGGGAGGACGGTTTGTGTAGATGTGGTGGCTTGTAAAACAAGATTAAGGTTTGGTGCAAATGGGAAACTCCGCCGGCCGATCCCAATCGCTTCACCCGCCACACTTTGATACTTACTTCAAGCTGTATGTACCAGGAAATCTGTATATTTCTCCTTTGCTGTCTGTCCTCCTCACTACAGAGGACGGACCTGGTCGATGATCAGCGGCTGGTGTCGTCGACGATCTACCTGAACGATCTCAAAACGATCCTCCACCCGTTTACAGCCCAGCCGAACACATGCCAATGAACGAAAAAGAAAGTACATGACGCGAGCACGAACCACACAAGCAGTCATGGGTGATGATACTAAAGTCTTAGCAAGAACGAGACTCAGAACGTTCAGCAGATCTCTCAAGGATGGCCGACCAACAGGGTGCGCAGCATCAGCACTGTGACCCCTCGCACTCGCGACGATTACCGCGCGTACTGAATGCGTCCTTGCACCTGCGACCGTGTTGAGGTGCCCATCATGCAACTTTCACGTCCTGCAGAGATCTTGCGACGTCTTTGCCGGGCAACACGAGCTACGCCTTCCCTGCCACAGCTGCAGCTGTGGTCAAGGTATCGTCGCAACACCTTCATCTCTCTGGTGCGAGCCACCAGCCATGTCATCATGGCCATGACAGGATATGTTTTACGAGCTCAGTGTTATTGTCTCGGCCCGAAATGTTTACAACGCGCAGAGGAGTAGGAACGACTATTTTCTATTTTCCTACTCAAGCTTGTGATCCCTCGACCGACATCAATCTCATATTGTTGATCAAGGTGTGGGATCCTCGTTTTTGCCGCGGCTTGTACTGTCGCCTGATTACACTTAGGCCGTCGTGCTGTTCGAATGTATGACGAGGCCATTTCACGTGTCGAAGACTTGATCAGTATTGTCAATGACAACACGATTTACATCACCATTCGAGTAAGTAAATGCCGGAATTGCCAGTGCGAGATAATAACCAGGCTATGCTCAGGCTCAAATGCACCTCCTACTCGCAGGCATATCGTTGAAGGAAGGCGACCATGAGCGAGCTGCGGAATTGCTCGGGCGCGCAGGGGACATAGTCATCCCTGAGAAATGTCTGGAGCTAGGTCATTTCGCTTGTAAGCCGTTCCGAGTCATTATCTGTCCATGAACATCCGGACCAACACAATTCGGAAGATGTTTGGTAGGAACTTTGATAGCCTTGCTCTCGCAATCGAGTAACATCTTCAACAATACATGAAGGTCTGGGATAATGTTGGCGACGTAGCAATGGAGTCTGAGAAAGTAGAAGAAGCGATTTCAAGCTACACTACTGCGTTGACTTTGAATCCTTCAAATCCTGCGGGTCTCCTAGTCAAACGAAGCAGAGCTCGGGCGATGCAAAGCTCGTGGGAGGGTGCATTGAAGGATGCAGACGAGGTCCGGTTTTTTTTTCCTCTCGAGTATGCAAAGATGTTGAATTTCAAGAAATCAGGCAATCAAGTCAGACCCAAAGGATCCCTGGGGATATGAAAGAAGGCATGCGGCACTGCACGCTTTGCAGCACTACGACGAAGCAATTGGTACCCTGAATCACATGGTTTGCCTTACAGAAGATCCACTCGTCAATTTGGGTGCACAGTGCAAGTGTCACGGTGGCGGGGGAGATGCTGCACTAGCCCACCGTTTGGAGGATATCGTGGCTCATTTGGGTGAAGTTGCGGTGCTTGCCTGGACGGGTCAGCCGTTATCGTACAACAGCTACCTCCCTGGCACTCTTGCAATTCATAACCAAGCCTCACATTCTCTGCCCGCCATCGACGATGCTGAAATGGATGCGCGCGTCACGGAATTAAAAAGTTCAATGTCTCTTATAGATGCAGTGGTTGTTTATGACCGAGTCATCCGCTTGCCATCAACGCGGTTTGACCACCCGAGACTCTACCTGCCCTGCATCCTGTTCCCAGTCAAGAAGCTCGTCGATAAAGATGCCAATATTGGCGAAGAGAAGTGTTACCGTGCCCGCGTATCAAGCATCGGCCACATTGAATTTCGGACATCGGACCAGCTCCTGTTGGCAGAACCACGCAGGCTGGCTTTCGCCCGCCCCTGGATTTGCGATCTGCGTGGCCCAGCCGAGGAGGAATATTGTGGAAGCTCGTCGGATAGCGAGGTCGATTCTTTGTCGTGGTCCGGTTCGGACATGGAAGAAGAGTATTTGTCTCCGGCCCCACCTCCTGAGGCTGCGCCTGATGTGACCCCGCTGTATGCAGGACCCATCGCCACGATGGACGTCTCTACCCGGGCGTTGCAGCTGGTCGTCCGTTTGCAGCAGCCGTTCCGTGGGCTTTTGCTGCAGTAACAGTCGCATGGAGGGTACTACAAGCGGATTGTTGCTGAGCACGAGATCGTCGTGACGGGACTTGAACGCCGCATCAGTTCTGCCAAGGATGTCCGAGTAGAAGTCGTGGAAATATTGTGATCGCAGACATGCAGAATTCGGTCTCTGGACTGATGTTGAAGCTCGTGTTTGGTGAGTTTGAAGTACTGGACTCGGATGGTATGCTTTTTTGCGGTCATTTGTGTCTTTCTCGCTGATCGTGTAGTTTGGAAGTTCGTACATGCATGTAGGCCCTACCCGGCGTAATAAGTACAACATATCCGAAAATTACCACGAAAGGCTCGATTCAAAATGTGTACTATGCAGGAACCACGTCAGTTGGGCTAATGGATCGTGAGCAACAGAACCCTAGTATTATCCTACATATATCTCCCGCGCTCTTGCCACTACAATATCTCTACAATTCCGACGCGAATTTCCTTGGCAGAGCTGATGCAGCGCCTAAGCCCTGGCAAGACGATCTCGTGCTCAGCAGCGACCCGTTTGTATTCCCCGTGGGATTGTTGCTCCAGCAAAAGAGCGTGGAATGGCTGTTGCAGACGGACGATGAACTGCAATGCGCGGGTATAGTCATCCACCGTGGCAACGGGTCCAGCATACATGGGAGGAGCGGCCGCAGTGGGTGCAGCTCGAGACTGAGAATTTGCTTCGGCCTCCGAACCAGGCCACGACTCCGACTCATCGTCGCTATCCGATGTGCTTCCCCAACCGACCTCGTCGAGTGGACCACGCAAGTCGCGAATCCAGGGATGGACGAAAAGGAGCTTACACGGCTCTGCCAACGAAACCTTGTCCGACGTCCGAAATTCTACATGGCCGATCCCCGACACCCGAGCACCGAAACACTTTCCTTCACCTATCTCGGCATCAGGTTTCTCAGCGAGCTTCTTGACCGGGAACAAGATACATGGGAGGTATAGTCTGCGGTCGGCAAATCGCGATAATGTTAGGTGGATCACTCGCTCGTAGACGAGCATTGCCTCTGTCTGAGGCATCGAACTTCTTAATTCCGAGACGAGCCCAACCATTTCGGCATCTTCATTGGCGAGCGAAGCTTGAGGGGTTCGAGGATGAAAGGAAAGGGAGGCTGGGAGACAGCTGTTGTACGATGAAGATTTCCCCATCCAGCCAAGCACTGTTGCCTCGCCCGAACGAGCCATCAGCTCCTCAAACAGTTGGCACAACACTGCATCTCCTCCTGCTCCGCAGTGAGACTCGAGAACAACCAGTTGTTTGATCGAATCAGCCGCATCATCATAGCGCTCCAAAGCATGCAGCGCAGTATGCCTTCTTTCGTATCCCCAGAGACACTGAGGGTCTGCCTTGATTGCCTGCGTGGATGAAACCGAGTCAGTGTCGTCACATAAGGAAAATAGAGAAGCCATACGTCATCAGCATCTTTCAAAGCATCCTCCCACAACATTATTGTTGCGCGAACTTTGCTTCGTTTGACCAGGAGACGCGCGGGATTCAAAGGATTCAAAGATAATGCAATAGAGTAGCTTGCAATAGCCTTTTCTGCATTCTTAGACTGCATTGCCACGTTGCCAATGTCTTCTAACATGTTCACGCATTGCTGGTAGTGTTTCTGAATTTCAATAGAAAGACCATCAAACTTCCATCCAAAAATCTTTCGAACACTGTGGGTCACGTTGGAGATGGAGTGAGAGTAAGTAGCTTACGAGTGAGATTACAACCAGTTCAGGACAGTCTTGAGTGACAACAGGTTCCCCTGCGCGCCTGAGCCATTCCGCAGCCCTCTCATGATCTCTTTTTTCCAACGACATACTTGTGAGTGTGATGTACATTCGGGCCTGAATATGACCTGTTCGTCATTCCATGCTGGTCAAATCCTAGAATTTACATACCCGCACTGTGATATATATAGTCTTGTTATCCATAGCATCGATCAAGTCTTCGACTCGCGAAATAGCTTCATCATGTCTTCCACATTGAAATAGGACGATTGCCTGCATGAAACCAAGTATTAATGCAAGTAGCGACGAGAACAGTAGGCACGTGCCTTGATAAGCAAAACAAAATTGCTTTCGGGCAAGGAGCCATTAGTGAAGACGAGGTCAAATACACGCATGGCAGCATCGCAGTCGCCATTTGCTGCGCGGGCTATTGTGATCGCAATCTGACCGATTGTGGACCGCTGAACCTCGACAGACTTGGTGTGCGATACTGGTTAATACGTGACGAAACCAAAGACAATCGAAAGGCTACCTTTTTCGCATCATCTATGGTCAGGTTGTATTGTTTCAGACGGGACCGTATGAGAGACCGGTGAGCGAGGTATTGCGAGTGACAAGAAAGATCCTGAACATCTAGGATCGTTTCTGTCAAGAATTTTTCCGTGCGAGTCAAGTCGCCCTGAGTCCAAGCTTCAAGCGTCTCTTCGCTGATTTGCATGAGTGGAAACTCTGACACAAACAGGTCACAAGAGGCAAAAATCGACGCCATTTTACACACTCACGACGCTGATGAGAAAGTAAAAGGTTATTTTACGCTTTGAGATTCGTCGACGTTTAGCAGCAGAAACACTTACATCACCTGTAAGGTACGAGTCCGGAAGGATACCATGAAGACTCCTCACGGTGACTTTTCCGTTTTGTTCGCCGGTGACAACGTTGGCACAATCAGGGGAGAGCGTCATGAAGCGAAAATTACTGGCGTGATCGATCTCTGGACCAATCTGCTTCTGTTTCGAGGCATCATGAAAGGACAGCGAGGTGTTTCTGGCAATGGCGATAAATTTTTGGTTGGATGATGCTGCGATAGAAGATATGCTTGTGGAACTGCTACTGGTAGGAAGAGGCCATACATTGAGCAATGACCCTAAGGATGGGTCAAAACATTTGGCATCGTTGGACGGCAGAGAGGCAGCAAAAATTTGACAGCCATCGGCTGACCAAGCAAGTGGTGCCAAGGATGTGGTCTGCTGGCTGAATGGGCACGGGATGTCGAGCAACTGTTGGCCGTCGTCGCTGTTAAAGATTCTGATTGACTTTCCGGTCACAGCGGTGGCAAGACGGCGGGCGTCCGGAGAGAATCGAACTGCAAGCACGGTGGATTCATGCTGCAGCGGGCCCACAAGTCGTTTGCCTGTGGTAATGCTCCAGATAAATGCGCAATTGTCTAACCCACCCGTGGCAAATGTTGTCGAGTTGGAAGAAATATCAACCGACAGCACTGCTTTTGTGTGATTCGCGATGTCCAGAACTTTTGTGTGAGTCTCCGCATTCCACACCTTGACATACGGACAAGAGACCAGCCCGCACACCAGCCATTTTCCGTCCCTTGACAGCGCGCTGGCAAAGATAGCGCACCCTGCTTGAATTGGTGAGCCAACCTGATGTCCGTCATCTACCTGCCATCGGCGAATCATCCCATCGATACCACCGCTCAATACCTACTTGCCATCCGCAGTAAAGCAACCCGAGAATACAGTGGCATCTCCACACTTGATTTCAATTACTTTCGAGCAATCTGGCAGTAGTAGGTGTCGACAGAAAGTTATCGCAGGCCCGGTCGAGCTTCGAATAACAATGGACCTACCTTTGTCTGCGGAATTCTGCATCGATAACGAAACTCAGGCGGTCACTGCGTTGATGGGAGCGCAGGGTAAAGGGGTGACAATTACGCGTCCCCGCGGCGTTGTACATAGGCCCGACTCTGAGTCGAGGCTTGCCATGAAGGCTAGTACTACTACTATGTATTATCATAGTGCCATACTAGACTGAAAATATCCCATTCCGATCGATGTTCATCTTATGCCATCCCCGACTCTTTTAAGAGAGGAGGGTTCAATCGGTCGCAAATGACAGGCACCTGCCAAATTTAACGGAAGGAAAAAGTTACGTAACGCCCGTGGGAAAGATTGTAGCGGATAAAATGTTACGTAAACTCACAATCTTATTAATATATATAATTGTGACCCTATTATCCAGGGGTGTCTTTCGGTTTTCCTCTACCCAATGCTATTTGCTCGCGGTGCCTTCCCCTTCATCAATTCTCTGGACATGTGTTCTAAGTCGGTAACACTGTTTTAATTGGTGATCGAAATACTTTCATGTGCGTTACTTTACACGAAATCAAATCCAACCGGAAGTACTAGATAGAAGTCGCAAACTGGATCTCTCTCGCAGATGCTCCGTCTTCCCGAAGATTGTGTGAATCAAAAGTTCGAAAGTAGTTCAAAAGCACATGGAAACTTAGCGGGGATTGGCGCGCGGTCAGCCCTACTCTGTTTTCCTAACGTTTCCAGTTCCCGACTTATAGTACCTGAAGTATCCGAAAGAAAGCGGGAGTCGGGGTCTCGGGGACGTGGCGCACAAGCGCCGCTACGATTTATACATACGCATCTGGTGAAAATCTTCTTTTGACCTTGCCATGTCAGCTTCCAGTCTTTGTAGCCATTCCTCTAAATCATCTGAAGGATGTATACATTGTCACGTGAGCTCATAGAGGGATTGTTGAATTAACCAGTTACTTACTGATGACTTCGGCTCGGAGCATCTCAGTCCTCTTGAGATTGTCAAGTTCAATTTCGTCAAGTCTCTGATTGATGGAGCGAGTGTGAGTGAAGTCGTCAAGAAGAGCTGAAGTGCTTGGGATTCTAGCTAGAGTCCCCCGGGCTTATGTACGGGCCAAGACTCTTTTATGTCGCAGCGCTAGTTTAGCTGAGTCAATGACATCAAGAGAGTCAGACCCAGTCCGACAAGACGATACGGGGAGGTCGATTCCAGCTATAGTCCCCTATGTATGTATATACCCGGCACCCCTAAGCCGAGCGTAGCTTGCTCGTGTTTGGTCCTAATGGATTCGTACCAGTTGATTAGAGTCAGATGGTGAGTCTATTCAGACTGCCGTTTTACGAGACAAGACGAAGGATCTATCACTCAAATTTACAGGACAATGAAAACAAGTAAAACGCATCCATGATAATGTTCGATTAACTCGTGTTCCAAGATTAAATCACAGAACGGAAAAAAAAATAGGGAAGTTCCATCTACTTCGACAAGTAGTTGTACACAAGTTGTACATTGAATGGACTAACCGGCAGGTCCATCGATGCAGCAATGGGTGCTCCGCTCACCTGACGCGCGCCGTCCGCCTGCTTCTCCGACGTCATCCTCGCCGCCGTCGCCAGAGTCAGACGAATGTTATAATCAAACGTGGATGAGGGTATCAAAGAGGCACGAAGAACAAGCCTGATAATCTGGTACCAAGAACGTGAACGTTCGGCAGACCTCTTAAGGACAGCCGACCAACAAGGTGTGCAGCATGAGCACTTTGAACTGAACGCGTCCTTCCCTGCGTCCTCGGGGTGCCTGTCATGGAGCTTTCAGGTCCTGCAGAGTCAATCTGATTCTTCGACTCGGACGTCGTCTTTGCCAGTGCCAGCGCAGCCTGAGAGCATCATGAGCTACGCCTTCCCAGCTACAGCTATGGTCAAGATCTCGTCGCAACTTGTGTGACGGCACTTCACTCTGATGCAATCTAGTTGGAGTCAATAAAATAGTACGTACTTCTTTTCACCTATCTCTGCTGCGTTTTCAGCATTTGTATCTGTTCCGGAGTTCATCTGAAGGATGCGTATGGCATATCATATAATCCCATAGGAACATTGATGAATTGACCAGTTACTTAAGTCTGCTTTGGGCCTTTGGCTTTGAGCATCTCCTGCTCGACTCGCAGCTCCAAACGGTTCAATCTCTGATTAATGGTGGTCAATGCCGCCATGCAAGCGAGTGAGAGTGAAGAGAAGAGCTGAACGGCGACTCACGACTGCGACTAACTGCCAGGGAGTGGTCAGATGAGGTGGAAGATAGCTAGAGCGTACTCGGCATAATGTCATCGCCGTCGGAGCATTTCTCGTGATGGGGGTATCTATCATTCAATTTCGAGGAAAATAAAAACAAGAAAGTGATTAACTCGTACGTTACATAAGAATAAATCACAGAGCGGAAAGAAGAAAAAAAAAAGGGAACCAGAAACAACGGATAGCATGCGCAAAGACAGAAACAGAACCAAGGCTAGCTTAGATTTCCTAGAGGAGCCACGAAACCATAGAAGGCATACATACGACGTTACATTCATAGACTTTTCGGGAAAGGGGGAACATGTGGATTGGGAAGTCACTCTTCGATTACCACCGTTCGTCGGGGCGTGCCTCCTCTCAGGCGCACACGAGACTCGGCGAACGCGCTTGGCGCGACAAAGATAGCTTCTGCGAATGCAAAGGCAACGCAAACAGCGGCGTCGAGGATCCGCCAATGAGATCCAATAACGTCTATGCCTTTGATTGTGGCATCGAGAGCTCTGTACGGGTAACCGTACTGGGCTGCAAGACGCGAGATGGACACCGTGAGAGGGTCGAGAGGAAGCACGCGCGGGGCGCGTGCAGAGGGAGAGTTCGCGGGGTGGAATGAAATGAGGAAGCCGAGAAGTGCAGGGATAATCAGAGTGGGTATTGACCAGTGGAGAAGAACACTCCAAAACACGGAGGACTGGAAAGTCACGAGGGGAGGATAAGGGATGGCGAGTTGCCGATTGCCAACGCCCACGCCCCGCGGAAAATGAATCTAGCAGTAAATTAGCTAGGAAAACAGGGGAGCAGATAGTTCACACCTCTTTAAAATTCCACGGAGTGACTTGATACAGCAGATACAGTAACTCGAACAAGGCAGTGATGAGGGAAATGTTGAGGGAATTCGATAGCGTCTGGAAAGAACGCAGATTAGTAGCGAGAATAGTCGACCAGAAATGACATACAGATCTGGATGCTATCAAGTACACGCGAGCATGCTGTTTCGCGCCGGTCTGCAGTGTCTTCAATGTAGTGTCCGCGAGCTCAAGAGCAGGTCGCGGAATATTACGCAGAATGCTGCGTGGAGTGGAAGTGAACAAAATGCTGCGATCCTTGTACGGGGTCTGTATGGCAGGCACACTAAAGGCTTCTTCTACTTCTTCGGGTGGTGAGATAGGAGCGTTCTTGAGCATCATCGACACCTCATGAACCTCTGGCAGGGGAGTGGCCTCAGGCGGAGGGTTTCGGCGAGTGGACCGAGTGGAAGGGGGAGTGGTTAACCTTTTTGTCTCTGATATAACTTCTACTGAATCAGAAAGGGCCGAAATAACGGGAGACCTGAGGGGGATGAACTAGACGCCCACAACGAGAGTAAAGGGAGACGTACACACGGGTCACTTGTACAATCTTCTTCCGTTTGACGAAGAGACCCGAGAATGTGGGATTATCCTCGAGCGCGGTCTGATTCTCGTCAAGATGTTTCCGAATCCGCTGTTGGACATCTTCTTTTGTTCCAGCATCGCTGATATGGAGAGCCACAGCTATCTCCCGGAGTTCTGCTTTCTTCTTGGACGGTAGAGACCCAGAAAAAATGGATGAAGTCATCTGGGGCCGATATGGTACAATGTGGTTGGTGGTGAGGTCAATATGAATATGAGTTCAATCAACATCAACAAATCGCGTAGACACGCGATCACGTGTTACATTCCCCACACTGACCCCGTGCATCTATTCTTGGGGTACTACTATCACGCGACAATCTCGGGCCAACAGACTGCTGCTTTGACGCGTCGCCCGCCTCACCCGTAACCTTCAATAGCTCTCTTCCCTGAGGATTATGTCGCTGCAGGACTCGGCAAAGGCGTCGTTGCTGGGCCCTCGACTCCCTCAAAATCAAGCTCCAGCCTCAACCTCCATTTCGTGAAGGGATCGGAAAATGAATATGGACCGCTGTGCACACGCCGACGTAGGTCCAGCTGGGGTCTCTACTTTCTCTTGTACTTACGTGTACGACATAGACTCCAGGGGAACACGTATATGGAATTGATGTACTCATGTTCTGCAACCGCATCGAATTTCCGATCTGAGAGTCAGTCACGATGCAGCACATCACATGAATCCATGGATCCCGTTGCGGACATCCTTGAGAATAGGGCTCCGTGAGAAGCTCTACCAGCCTCTGAAGAGGTTTTTGACATGTCCATATTTATCCTTGAGTTATGGACATGTCAAAAACAGGGGGTGTTAAAACACGTGAGTTTTTCACGGAGCCCTACACGAGATGACGCTTCATCTGGCCGACCTGAATATTTACTGTTTCCAGGGATTTGCTGAGGAGTTTTCCTTCTTCGACGGTGGTCGTGGTGTTTGTCGCCGTCGTCGTTCGGGGGATAATAGTGACTGGCAATCCTGCGCCTCAAGTAAGCAGAGCGCTCATAAGTAAGTATTATTGGAGCGACGCCAAATCGTGTTCCCCGCCCCATTCAACTTCAAGCTCGCGAAGACCGCCTTTTCTCACTCTTCTCAACGTTTTCTTTGTGTACTTACGGACTCGTCTCGTGTGACACAATCGTGCGCTATTCAAGATCCCCTCATAGAGGCAGTCGTAGCGACCGAGCATGTATGTATCCCGTCTCTTCTGGTGGCTGACTGACCCCTCATTGTCCAGTTCGTCGGTGGCGAAACAAGGCACGCAGCGCTTCCCCTGCTCTCTGTTCTGTGGAAGCAGAACAAAGGCACTCTGTTCGCATACAGTGTAGAAGTTGACGAGCACAATGCTGCCAGTTCTACACGTCATGCCGACCAGGATCCGAGTGCGGGAAAGCTGGACGAACAGGCTATCCACAAAAGGATCATCTCGGAGATGATGAGAAGTATTGGCATCGCTGCTGATTTCGCCTCTGCTCTCGAACGCGGATGCGCTGCGAAACCTGTCTATCCATCTGCGTCCAGTCGACCTGCATTGAGTCCACCAGTGCCACGCCATACCCTGGCCCGTTCCCCCGAACCTGCGGATCTCAGCATTCTTCACACTCCTTATTCCGGGGGGTTCACCGTTGACGCCGCAACACTTGGCAGATCTCAAATATGTCCACATTGACCTGAACAAGAGGTGCACGCGTACCAAGGAACGAGGTATTAGAGTCATACTTGACGCCGAGCACAGGTAATCCCGTATATTGATTGGTGTTTTCCCTTTCGGATTCGCTCATCAACTACACCGCTGGACGTGTGAAGGGTACCTTCCTATCAGTTATCAAGTACATCTACGGTGCACTAGTGGAGGTGCGTATCGGTTGTTCCCCCCTCGAAAAAGCAGGTCGCATTATTTCACTCGTTTGCACCCAGACTTAAATGGCTCTCGATTGCATTACCAGCATGCAAGATTGCCTGGGACGACCACCTGAATGTCGGGCAAACTCGTCAAGGCGGGTTCGTGGATGTGCCCGTGGCGCAGTTGTCCGCCGCCGATGCCGCAGGTGACACAGAAATAACTACAGTCGAATTGACTCCTTATACAATCCATTCCTTGCAAAACCTATCCACTGCGGCACAACATGAGTATTGAGACGAGACGATCCATCGAGTCTGGTGGAAAGATGTATGAGGCTCCATCTCGATCGAGACAGGTCATTTGTGGTAACGGAGCCTTGCTTTCCTCAACGATTTCGTCCGTGTCACTCAGTACAATAAATTCTAGATTTGGCGAAGGACCGCATCTAATCTCGCTAGTTCAACCCGGTATGATGCAGCATCGGGACTTAAACAACAAATTGATATCGGTAGTGCCACGACGAGAGCTTTCGCCTGCTGGAAACCATGCCCATGCCGCCTCCAGGAGTACAGGTTCACGTGGCCCTCAAATTCAGAACGCCCGACGGGAGCGAGAGACGTTTGCGATGGCCTCAGAGCTTCTCTCATACGAATGTAAATCTAGATCTAGCGCTCGTATAGCGTTGGTGACTGCTCAATAAATCAGTCGTCCACACAACCAGACATTCACACGTTCGATACTCATCGCAAATACATAAGTACTATGAGGTAACCATACAAAGATACAACCAAGAAACAGGTCCGATGTGCACTAGGCACCGATATGTACATACAGAATGCGCTGATCAAGCGGAACAATACCAGCCAATGACTTCATCGTCCTCTGCAGCGTCAACGCCGCTCGCGTGTGATCCAGCCTACCACATCCATCCAACATATCCTCATAAAACTTGGACGTGATCTTGTTCGTATGGGCGTCATCCACCGCCCACATCGTCCCAATCACAGACCGGAACCCTGCAAACTGCATCGCCGACGCCAAATGGATGATCTCGTCTGGACCCTCCTTGTATCCAACCGTGGTGTGACACGCAGATAGGTAGGCAAACTCCGGGTGCTCCAACTCGCATCCCATAATATGTTCGATCGTGAACGGACCATCGTGGAGGGCGAATGCAGATTCGAACGGTCTTTCCTCGTTTGGGACACCATGACAAGCAAAGTGAACCCACTCGTTCTTCTTCAGCTCCTCCGAGACCCTAGATACACTCGATTCCGAACCTTCAAGGCGCGTGAGCGTGGCAAGACCTTGCATACACTCAGCGACGATACCCAGTTCGCTGCCAACAGAAAGGAGGCTACTCTGGCCATTGCCGGTGGCTTGACCTACGGCGAGAAAGCGATTCTCATTTGTCGAGGACTTCGTCAATAGGGCATTCCGCCTAGCACGATTAAGGGCGGTGAGGGTGGGAGTGTAAGAGGAGATGTACAAATGAGAGAGATTCCGTTGGCCCCCCCGATATGGACCGGCAGCATGCAACGGTAGAAGAGAGAACTCGGCAGTTGGGCACCACCAGATGCGTGAACGAGGTGGAACTGTCATCTGCAGGAAGTCTACAATCGGGGACACAACCTCATCCCAGAGGTCACGCAGGAAGCGACCAAGATCATTCTTCACGTCCATTATTTTGGCACGCAATGTCAAAGATCGAAGCTCCGATGTCAGGTCCTGAACACGGGAGTTCGTGATTTTCAACGGGATGTGAACCGGATCTGTGTCGGAAAAGACAACAAGTGCATCGCACGTATACTTGCTAGCATTGACGATGATCACAGGTCCCCCACTGGCAGCGTGCTGGAGTTCTGAGAAGGAAGAGGGGAGAAGGAATCCAGACAGACCGGGTAATCTGCGAATTTGGGTGATTGCAGATTGCAGATCAACATTAAGACTGCACAGTGTGTTGTGCTGATCTGGACCTTGTGAATGAATTGTATCATGTATTTCTGATGAGAGTCGAATAAACTCGTCTGCAAGGGATTGTCCTTCCTGGCCCGAGGCGATGACATCTTCAAGAGGGGAACGGAGACGAGCAATCTGAGTCCAGAATACACCGCGACCTTGCTCAAGAAGCTCGACTGCTTGTTTTGCACGATGATCGCGCAGACAAGCGGAAAAAGCATCGATTGCTAGGGACGAAGCGAGGTCTTTGAAACTCTGGAGACGATGGGGTAGGGATGGTAAAATGGCGAGATGCTGAACGAGTAGTCGAAGAGAGGTTTCATATGCGAGAAGGGCTGTGGGATGGAGGAAATCCTCAGCGTCCGTGATCCATTGTTTGGCTGCAGAGAGATCGTTTGGTGAAAGTGTTTGTGAGATATTTGACAACTCAGTATAGAGACTGAACAGATCATCTCTGTCCTTCAACTCGTTCGACTGGGTGAAGCGAACACGGAGACAACGTGCAAGTTTAAGTAATGACAATGATCGGTCAGGATGGCCAGGTGGGCAAAGGTCGAGGGCTTGTCTCGCGAGGATGATGGCCTCATTGAGGTCCGTCATTTCTCCAAGATGGCTAAGATTGGTTGCGACATTTCCCAACGACATTGATTGACCCGGGTGCCCTGACGGGTGAAGGTCGAGGGCTTGTCTCCCGAGGATGGTGGCCTCATTGAGGTCCATCATATCATCTGCAAGCCGCTGGGAACGAGTGCAGAGATAGACTGCAACACTGCCCAACGATGTTGATCGACCCGGGTGCCCTGACGGGCGAAGATCGACGGCTTGTCTGCCGAGGATGATGGCCTCATTGAGGTCCGCCATATCTCCAAGTCGGTCGTAACGATCAGAGAGATAGAGTGCGATATTGTCCAACGACATTGATCGTTCCGGGTGCCCTGACGGGCAAAGGTCGAGGCCTTGTCTCCCGAGGATGATGGCGTGATTGAGGTCCGTCATGTCTCCAAGCCGCTTGTAACGATAGGAGAGATAGCTTGCGACATTGTTCGTCGACGTTGATCGACCAGGGTGCCCTGGCAGGTGAAGATCGAGGGCTTGTCTCCCGAGGATGATGGCCTCATTGAGGTCCGTCATATCTCCAAACCGCTTGTAACGATCGGAGAGATAGAGTGCGATATTGTTCAACGACATTGATCGACCCGGGTGCCTTGACGGGCAAAGGTCAAGGGCTTGTCTGCCGAGGAAGATGGCCTCATTGAGGTCCGTCAGATCCCCAAGTCGGTTGTAAAGAGTGAAGAGATAGGATGCGACATTGTTCAACGACGTTGATCGACCCGGGTGCCTCGACGGACACAGGTCGAGGGCTTGTCTCCCGAGGAAGATGGCCTCATTGAGATCCGTCATATCTCCAAGCCGCCTGTAACGATCGGAGAGATAGACTGCAATACTGTCCAACGACATTGATCGTTCCGGGTGCCCTGACGGGCAAAGGTCGAGGCCTTGTCTCCCGAGGATGATGGCCTCATCGAGGTCCGTCATATCTCCAAGCCGCTTGTAACGAGTGGAGAGATAGCTAGCGATATTGTTCAACGATGTCGATCGATCCGGGTGCCCTGTCGGGCGAAGGTTAAGGGATTGTCTCGCGAGGATGATGGCCTCATTGAGGTCCGTCATATCTCCAAGCAGGTCGTAACGAGTGGAGAGATAGAGTGAGACATTGTTCAACGACGTGGAACGATTTGGGTGCCTTTCTAGGCAAAGCTCCAGTGCCTCTCTCCCGCAGATAACTGCTTCCTCAATGTCCGTTACCGCTCCTAGATGGTTGTAACGATACTGGAGATGAATGGCAAGCTCGTTTAGTGAGCTCCATCGCTGGTGGTGACCGGGTGGGCAATGGTCCAGTGCTTGGCGATCAAGGACAATTGCCTCGCTAAGGTGGCCTGTCCCGTCCCCTTGCGCAAACTTGGCGAATTTTGACTTCGCTCGTGCATGTATCTGATCGACTGAAACAGTCGCCTCTCGAATGGAGTCCCTCTGGCCCCCTTCCTCATGCTTGGTAAAATGAGACTTTGCTCGAGAGGACCGCTTTTTGGCTGACGGTGTGAATGTCATTTCACTGTGGCTCTTCTCGCAGACAAAACAGTGAAATAAGCACCTTTTGATTTCATCTTGTTCTTGTTTCACTGAGGGTTGCAACGGTGAGGGGGAAGGCACTGGACAGTGGAAAGAAGAAAGTAAGAATGTTGGCGACTGCGCCGCAATGACTTGGGGCAGCCTCGTTTCTTCCGCATTGTTCGTTGGCACAGCACCGTCATTGAATGAGTACTGCCAGGTGTCGTCGGACGGAAAATTACATCACCCTCACAAACTGAGCTTAAAGTTGCCTCTAGTGATCTGCCAGCCGACCTGAATCTTTACTGTTTCCAGGGACTCGCTGAGGAGTTTTCGTTCTTTGACGAAGGTGGTCACGGTGGTGGTGGTTGTCGCCGTCGTTCGAGGGATATCAATGACTGGCAACGACGTCCTTCACCCCGCAGAGAAGCAAAGTGGCATGGTGACCGCGCTTGCTCTTCGGACAAGCAACACATTGAGCGAGAGGCACCGCTTCGGCACTTCCTCTCTCGCCTCCACTACGTCACTCATCCGCCTTGCAGTGCTTGTCCGAGCCCGTTTCAGCACACCCACCCACCACGCCCTGCCTCCATTTCCCATTCCGGCTCCTCGCAGCTCACCCCCCTCGGGTCCGGAGCGCGCGATCCCGAATTTCGGGTACACGCACCTGCGAGGTGTTCCCACCCACCCCTCGCAACTCACCATACCCGGCAACTCGGGCTCCCGTCCCGGGCCGGAGAGCGCTTTGCGCTCCGCCCGCCCACTCTCAGCTCACTGCCATCCTCTCTCACTGCCATCCTCTCCTCGTAGCACACGGAGCGATGTCCAAAGAGTCTTTCTTTTCGCACCCACCCGCCACTCCCTCCAAGATTTGTCCCAGGCTGTTTCGCTCAAATCCTAAGTTCGCTGTTCGGTGTCCCACAGCTGCTCGCTTTTGCCCGACAGTCTCGGACCAGAAAAACCTTCGGTTTTTTGCCCACCCCATCATGTCTGGAGCTGGTCGTTCATGTATCCATGCCTGCATACACTCACTCCCCCTCACCTAGCAAACTGAGCTCGACACGCATAGACATGTAGCAAACTTACCCTCTCGCTCGCCACGTCGTCGTTCGCCCTCATCCACCCGCCTTTGTCCTCACCAATGTCGCCCTCGTTGGTGACGCACCCTCCGTCGCTCCGAATTCTTCGCCGTCTTCGCCGTCGCCCTTGCTTGCGACCCACCCACCCGCCCGCGCCCTCCCTCGTTCTCCCACTTCGTCCCTCGTCACCGCAACGCGTCGAGGACGGCGTTAAGACGGCGTGCGACGACTGCCGTGTACTCTTGACAAAACGAGAGTATACGATGGTCGCCGTACGTCGTTACCTCCCTTGTTTGCCCTCGTCCTCGCCTTCACTACATCACCCCTCCTGCGTGTCCACGCGGACATACGCGTACGGGCGCACGCACCACCTCGCTTGCTCACTGACCCGCCCGCCCTCGCCCTCTCCCGCCTTCGTCCTCGCACATCACCGTCGTTCGTGTGCTCGCCTACCCTCACCCACGACACGCATGCACAAGGAGGTACACCTGACTTCCCTCCCACGACGGCGAACACAGGTCACGCAGGAAGAGCGACCAAGATCATTCTTCACGTCCATTATCTTAGCACGCAATGTCAGAGATCGGAGTCCCGGACGACAGGTCATGAACACGGGACTTCGCGATCCGTAATGGGATGTGAACGGGATCTCTGTCAAAGAAGACAACGAGTGCATCACATGTATACTCGCTGGCATTCAAGATAACCACTGGTCCGCCACTGGCAGCGTGCTGGAGTTCGGAGAAGGAAGGGAAAAGAAGGAATTGAGCGAGACCGGGTAGTTGGCGAATTTTGATCAACAGTAAAACTGCATAGCCTGTTGTGCTGATCTGGAACTTGTGAATGAGTTGTGTCGTGTATTTCTGAAGACAGCTGACTAAACTCTTCTGCAAGAATATACCTCGGCCTTGGTCCAGCAGCTCGACCGCTTATTTTGCACGCTGATTGTGGAGACAAGCGGAAAATGCATCGATTGCAAGGGACGAAGCAAGGTCCTTGAGAATGTGCAGATGATTGAGTAAGGATAGCAAGGCGGTCAGATATTGAAAGAGTAGCCGAAGAGATTATTCATGTGCGAGAAGTATTGTGGAATGCCAAAATCCTCAGCTACCATGATCCATTGCTTGGCTGCAGAGAGATCGTATAGTCAGACTGTTCTTGAGATATTTGTCAACTCGGAGTAGAGACTGAATAGATCCTCTCTGTCCTTCAACTCTCTTGACTGGGCGAACCGAACACGGAGACAACCTGCAAGTTGATTCAATGACCATGATCGGTCGGGATGACCGGATGGACAAAGGTCGAGGGCTTGTCCCCCGAGGACGATGGCCTCGGTGAGGTCCGTCATTTCTCGAAGCCGCCTGTAAAGATCGGAGAGATAGCTTGCGAAATTGCTTGATGAGGTTGCACGAAGCGGGTGCCCTGACGTGCGGAGGTCGAGGGCTTGTCTCCCGAGGGTGATGGCCTCATAGTTGGGTTAGTGAGCTCCATCGCAGGTGGTACTGCCTCGCTAATGTGGTCCGTCCCGTCCCCTTGTTGAAACAGTCGTCTCTCCAATGGTGTTCGTCCGGTCTCCGATTTTCTCATGCTTGACTCGAGAGAACCGCTTTTTGGCTGACATGAATGTCATCTCACTGCAGCTCTTCTCGCAGACAAAAGAAAGAAATACCTTTTGGTTTCATCTTGTCTGACTGATTCAATGGTGGGAGGGGGGTAACACTGGAAACAAGAAAGTGAGATACTTAGCGAACGATCGTCTGGACGTCCGCCATGCGAGCCGCCGAGCCCCCGCCGCAGTGATTGCCGCCGCAGACTCTTCCTCGTTCACGTGCCCCTTCCTTCCCTCGGAGTCGTTGGCTTCTCGCCGCATCGAGGACGGGAGAATTGCCGACGAGCTCCACGTGTGATCCAAAGTTCTCAGGTCCAATTGTGAAGTAGCCCTGAGTGACAATGTTGGCACCTTCACGCCGTCTCCACATACTTACATATATCATCACAAAGAGAACAAGCTCAGCAACTCTTCCGAGGACAACCAGGCGTTTGCCATCGAAGCTCAGGCCCAAGCGGATGGAGTCGTTCTCGGTTGGAGCCAGACCAGGTGCCATAGGCAACTTGAAGGTGGAGGTTGATGCCGCAAAGTCGGCAATGCTTTGTACTGCCTTGTCAAACTCCATGACATGCACGACAGCCAGCGAACATACTCATACTTAACCGAGTGGCCTGGTCAGACATGAGCGCTAAAATTTTACGACGAGTTTGACTATCGTGGCTGTGCTGCTCTTCTGCGACTACACTTCGACAAGTATAAACGCGCTCAGTCCAGAGCAGCATCTAGAATTACTCAACAGCATTTCTCTATGCATAATGCCTACGCTTCAATCAACTGCGTGGCACGTCCCCTAGCAAATGCTTCACCAAGTCGCCACTCGACTTTCATTGGTATCCGAAACTACTTCAGGAGCCTAGCTAGACAAGAATTGCGTTCTCGTCCACCTCGTTTTCATGGGTTTTCTTCATCGGCTGCCAACCATGCCGCTACCGCTGCGTACCTCAAACCATCCCAATACGAGCTTCCGACGGACGTCTATTTCTCTGAAAATTCCCCGCTGGCCCCCTCCCCTCGTTTTGACTGGCGACTGAGGGCTACGTCGCGCTGCCACCGCAAACAGGATCCGCCAGGAAAACAAGACGGTCCAAGAGTATACATGAAACGCGTCGTTCCTTCTTACACGCAAGTGCAACCGGGCGAACCACTGTACGAAGAGATCCAGGCCTACCATGATCGGCAAGCTCATTTCTCCCGAGGGTCGACACCGCATGACTGACTGCCGTTGAATCTCCACACACAGTTTTTCGCCACTACTGGAAGCGGAACAAGCGGAAGACGAATCAGTTCTTCGTGATCGTCTCTCGGCCTGGTCGTTATCCCGCTTACGTGAGGAAGGTTACACCATCAGAGACCTCGACGCGTTTTGGGTAGAGGCCCCGCAGTTTCGGGACCCGATCGCGTGTTTCTCTCTAGGTCCAGGCATAGTTTTGCCGGAACACAGATTCGGGTAAATGTCTCCTTCCAACAGCCTAGGAGTCATACTCATCTTGCTTGCGCTAGAAATGGGACCCAGGTCCTGCTGTCTCGCCATGACCCCCTGCAAGAAGTGCCTTTGCGTGGTACCGTTATCGCGAACAACGCTACGCAGATTCGCGTGATATTCAACCACAGGTTTGATATCGATGATGGTCAGTGGCGTCTTGATGTCGGCCGGTCGAACATTGTTTTCGAACGGATGCGCGCTGCTATTTCGCACTTCAATCACGATCCGGAAGTGTTGGAGGCTGGTCAGACGCCAGACAGGCAGTTCGTCTTACAGGGTACCCATCTTCGTGATGTCCTTCTCCGCTCGTTTTCTCCGATATCCACCTCTCTGCATCAGCCCTTGCAAGCTCCTGATGAGGTCCAGTATGTCTCGCATGAAACATTGGAACACCTGAGTCAAGACGAGCGTGAACACGGAGGTGCATTCAAGGACGACATGAGGATCCAGAGCTGGACGCGGCGGTACGCACAGACAAAACCGATCGCAATAGACGGCGACCCCGTGTTGGATGGCCTGAACGCAACTCAAATTCGCGCCGTAGCGATGATGATAGGGGAGCGCATTTCATTAGTTCAAGGCGTAAGTCCAATCTCTCCAGATATTTGACGAGACTTGATAGACTGCCCCGAACGCAGCCTCCAGGGACCGGGAAGACGAAAACTATCGTCGAGGCCGTCAGAGTGCTCAAGGTGGGTTGCGCCAACGGATGGCTTGACATATTGATCTCAATAGTAACGCAGACTCACTTCGAAGTGCACCACCCGATCCTCGTTTGTGCATATACCAATGGGGCGGTGGATAACCTCGTGGAAGGTTTTTCTAACACAGGCTTGAAGCCTCTGCGCATCGGGTTTCGGGGCAAGATAAAAGACAGCCTTACTGAGCACACCCTCGACTATAAGCTGGACCGACATCCCCTTAAGTCGAAGGTAGATAAGCTTCTAGAAGACAAGTGTAACGCCGAGAAGAAGCTGTCAAGCTTGACTAAGAAAATTGAAGCAATACAGAGGGCCCCGACGGCCCGGGCTGCAGGACGCCTTGACCAATTACGGTCGTCCGTGCTCGCGCAAGAACGCCAGATGATGGCGATATCCGCAAAGTTATACGCTCTCCATCAAGAAATGCTTCGGGATATTACAGCCGCCGCTGATGTGGTACGTGATCACTTCCAAGTTCCATTTTTGTTTTGTTTTGTTTTCTGACATCGTGTAAGATTTGTACGACCTGCATTACATCGGCGAGCGTTGCGCTGAATGTACTTGACTTCCCTGTTGTATTCGTTGACGAAGCGTCTATGTCAACAGAGCCGGCATCTCTCATACCCTTGATGAAAGGAGTACGTGTTTCACCTCAATCCTTCTTGCCGATTTCCGATGTACGAGCGCTGCAGGCTCGACACGTCGCCCTCATCGGAGATCACAAACAACTTCCGCCTGTAATTGCCAGCCGCGAAGCACAATTGAAAGGTCTTGGAACCAGTCTTTTCGAGAGGCTGACCGAAGAAGGCGGTGAGCTGCACTTCTTTTCAGTTGAACACTTGCTCACAATTAGTCATTGTGGCTCAGTGGTGCCGTCAATTATGTTGGACGTCCAATACCGGATGCATCCGGCCATATCGCGATTCCCGTCGGATGAATTTTACAACCTCTCGCTACGAGACGGGACCGTTGATACGTTCGGGAATATTTCGCCGAACCTCTTGCCTCCACTCTCAAGCCATTTGCCGGTAGACGTATCGACGGGTCATCAGATACCTGTTGTGTTCCTGGATCACGGGGGTTCTGAAACTGCGAAAGATCGCAGTAGGGTCAACTGGAACGAGGCATATATCGTGTGCAGCGTAGTGGAGGACCTGCTGCTGAAAAATGATGTTTGTCTGGTTTGAAGTGGATTCCCAAAAATGGGTTGTTTTCTGACTGGATGTTTTTCCAAGTATCTTCGCGGAGAAGACATTGGCATCATTGCCCCATATGTTGCTCAGGTATCGCTTCTGACGCGGCTTCTTAACTCCGATGAGAAATACCGCAAACGGTTTTCAGCCACGTTAGGAGATCATCGGAGACTGCAGCTCTCCGATATTGATATCAAGACTGTTGATGGGTTTGAGGGTCGGGAGAAGGAGGTTATTATTTTTTCCACAGTGCGAAACAATCCGTCAGGGCAGATCGGCTTTCTAGCTGATCGGCGGAGACTTAACGTTGGTCTCACGCGGGCCAAGCGGGGGCTTTTTATCGTTGGGAGCCTCAGCACGCTTAAGGAAAGCAAACCAGCCAAGGGTCGGAGCGACGAAGCTAGTTTCATATGCAGCAGCGGAGGAATAAAGGGGACTGAGACGTGGAAGAGATACACAGACTACCTGGTGGAGCAACGGATGGTGCTTCAGCTGAGTGGTGATCGACTGCATAAAGCGCTGTACGGCCACATGCCTGGGCTGTTGCGTGCGCCATCATCACATTATCAGCTGGGAGCGTACGCTACCCCTTACTTACATTCGTGAGTTGGCCGTTGTCATGGATTGTAGGCAACTTGTGCACGAATGTCTGCTTCCCCTCCTAATGATTGACAAGTTATCAGACTGCAAAGCCAGTTTATAACGTCACCCGTTTGATTTCTGAAACATTCCATGAATGATGCAGCCCCCCTTGGCAACTTCAAGAACAACAAGTGACTGCCCCGCTAGTTAGTCGGTTTCAGCGAGTCACTACTACTTCTCTACCAACGACTGATTCGGTTCTCCTTCAATTACGCCTCATATAAGACACATTGTAAGGCTATATCAATCCACGGAGTAAGTACTTACTCACGAGACCAATGTCTCATCGACCCTTTTCGTGGTAGTAGACAGTCGTATTTTCGTGGAGAGTGCACGTAAGTGTAATCTGGATGTTTCCGGGCGCGCGCAACAAAATGCCACGCTCTCCGCACCCTCGATCAAGGCCAAAATTGACGTGTGCTGCTACCAAGTCACATTTTCACATTTAACGTTGACGTGCATGCATTTTAGGTATATCAGGTTTGGCCTGAACGAGGAAGAGGCTGTCACCGCTTCAAAGGTTCCGTCTCGGAAAGAGCTCTCTTGATGCCCGGCTCTCGCCGGGAGCGTCGGGGCTATGCACAAGTACTCTCGGCTACATATAGGACCCACGTCTAATATTACGTCATGAATATATGCGTTCAACTGCTGGTCTCGTCCTTTGAAAGTTTGAGGCTGGGGGACAATGTGATGGAAAGAGATGACTATCACAGAGTGATTTGTGGCAAGCTCTTTGCGCAAAAGGACGAACGAGGTTGCGAGTGGAGCGACCGACTTCCGGACAACGCCACTTTGGGCGCCTGTAGATTTGATCCGGATGTCAAAGAAACAACCCTGAAGGCATGGCGAATCTGGCGGACCGTCACATGTAAGTATTTGCTTTTTTCGTGGTGAACGGAACAGTGAATCGAAATTAATATGCCACTTGTGGTGGTGAGTCCTCGGGGAGAAGATCCTCAGTCGAGCGGGACCTTGGATCGAAACATCTATCGGGCATTTATCAGCTTCTATAGTGGCTCCTTCTATGGAGAATGTGGACATATGGGGAAGGAGGGACCCTGTGTGGATGGATGGGTGATGGGTTGGTTGATAGATTCAGCCCAGGCAGAGGATATGATTTACGTACGGGGCGTAGGGAGGGGGAAATGACCACGTGGCATTCGAGCGACTGCCAACCGACGTAACGAGCGCTGACAGTGTGAATTTGAATGTCATTTTCCTGTGCGTGACGAGATAAATGACCAATGTCATGTTTCCGCTCTCCCGACATACAAAAGCGCACATCCTCATCGTCCATGTTCGTTTCCCCCCCGCCCGTCGACGGTATCATCGCTGCCAGGAACGTATTATTCAACTTCTCTCAAACACAACTACCCGTCCTCTTAATTAACTCCCTTTCCCTTTCTTGGAACCCTTCTTCGTCCGCTGAAGAATCTCCACCCGGTCTGCAAATCTCCCTCTGCAACTCTAGTCCTTGACGACCAACAATGTCCCCTTCCTTGGCCTCACATGACAGCCACGATCATGGGCACTCAAATACCTGCTCTCCACAGCATCCTCAATCACCACTTCCCTCCTGCGACGCTGTCCCAATGATCACTACCTCCCAACTTGACTCCGCCATCGGCGCCTATAGCCACGACCGCTTCTCCTCCTACCGCGAACCGTTCCTGTGCACCCCTCCCCAGCATCCGTTCGGTTACGCGTCCAAGCCCGCATCGCCCTTCCCCGACTACCCGCGTAGCCTTGCTCCTTCGCGGTCCGACGAGCGCACAGCACATTCCGTGCCAGCAAGTCTCGCTTTGACGTCTGCCAACTTCGCGGTTCCTGTACCAACACATGGTGGGGCTGGATCGCCGTTCGATTTATCCCCGTCCCCTTCGTTGCACAGCAACGGCCGCAATTATGCCACAACCCCCGACGAGCATTCCTCCACGTATGCAGCCTTCGTTTTGACGCGTTCGCGCGCCGTAAAAGTGAGCGCCGTTGTTGTATGACACATATTGCGGAACAGCCCTCACGAGACATCAAGGTACGCAAGCACCCGAGTGCCACCTTCCAGGCCCTTCGCTCGATTCTGGATTCATTTGACGACGGATCCGTACGTTGCCAACGAGCTTTCTTGTCAAGTTCAATGTGTAGGCTGACCCCAGAACTAGCCTGATCGCAGAGGTGCCGGCTTCTGTTTGTCCATGTGGACGCTGAAGGATCTGTCTGCCCTCGATGAAGTATGGGTCCTTCTCAAGTCGCATCACGATGTGAGTGTGTTTCCTGTGTTATTGAGTGGCGGCCTGTGTCAGTGCACTCCACGCGTCCGCCAAGGCACTCCTCGCCCTACCTAGCAACGCGACGCGAGTGACGTGTTGCAAGTGCTTTCGAGTCTCAGATCTCAGCAGAGCTGGCTCGAAAATATCGAAGGTGTGATGAGTCAGATTTTGACATCAGGCACCCGCCGTATCACCCTCCAACCGGGAATTGGGTGCGCTAATCCCCCCCCCGAAGAGGCCTGCGGTTTGTTTCGCAGAAGCGATCGTTCTTCCCTATCCTTTTACAATCGAATTCGGTCGTACTGATGATGTTCCGTCCTTGACAGGCGTGTATATTTCTCTCGCTTCTCCTTCCATCTTTTACTATTTTCCCCGCTCTCGAAGTCGACCTGGAGCCCTTTGAGAAGCTTCGTCGCGTCGATTTGTTGTCCAGGGTAAGCTGCCAGTCTTCTTCTCCGTCCACCGTCTTCAACCGCCACATCTAGTTCCCGCCATTGCCTGTAATCCAGACGGATAAGTTGTCCCACAGACTTCGCATGTCGATATCTACGCCAGACTTTCACAACCGCGTCTTCGTCAGACGCCCCAGTGGTGACATCCTGACGTCGAATCCAGACAAATTCGTGATGTCGAGCAATCCCCCCAACCCGAGAACGACGTTCAGGGTCGGTGACTGGATGTCAGTGTCTTTTCTCGTTTATTTGAGATTCATCACGTCGGGCCGGTTGGATGTTTCAGAAGGGGGGCGCGATCGAGCCCTCCTACGCACTCATGACTTATGTAATACGTCACGCCCTTTTTCCATCATGGCTGACTTGATTTTTTTTCGCTAGATGTAACTCGGTAACCTGTGCCGCCCACAACTTTGGGTGAGTACCCGTCGTCTTCTTTTTTTTCTTTGTTTTTTTAGCAGGGGCTGGTTCGCTGGGACGTGGCAATCACGTGTAAGGCTCTGGGGGTAGTCGTACCAAGTCACAGTGTTACCTCGATTTACACATACACTCTCCTATTCCTGCGGATGCACCTGTCCCTCTTTTGCTTCCATCGATTTTTTTTTCCCTGTTCCTCGCTTGCATAAAATTATGGTTCTGACCGATTCGTTCCCTTGCATGATCCTGCACAGACGCAATCTCGCTTGTAGAGGTTGTGGTTGTCCTCGTTCAGAAAATCAAGTCCCGATGAACCGTCAAGCTTTGGGCATGTCGACTGCCCCCCGTCTTCCCACTTCCCCGCGTTTCGCTGGCAATGCCAGTCCCGCGCCATTATTCACGGGCTCTCCGATACCAAACCCTTATTACGCCACCTTGCAAAATGGTGCTCGACATGCGCCGGCAGCTCAGTCTGCCAGCGGTGGGAAACCTGCGTCACCA
Source organism: Leccinum boreale (assembly GCA_038092235.1). Classification (NCBI taxonomy): domain Eukaryota; kingdom Fungi; phylum Basidiomycota; class Agaricomycetes; order Boletales; family Boletaceae; genus Leccinum; species Leccinum boreale. The sequence goes on along the minus strand of JBBPPX010000007.1, from coordinate 203,082 downwards.
TCTCACCCTCTCCTAACTCCGTCTGGTCGTTCCTTCTCGGTGGGAGGTAAGGTGCAGAATATATCTAGCGACCCATGTGCGCCATGCATCATGTATTGGCCGGATAATGAGACGTTCCCTGAGCAAGGTCAGATCCGCCCCAACGCCCTCGCTGGAATTCCCGTAAGTCGTTTTGCAGAAGCTACTCAATTTCGAGCATTGTTCACTAACTGATTTTGTCGTAGCAGCCCCCTATCTTAAACACAGGAAATCGCGGACCGATTGAGCATCAACCCGGTGATTGGATCTGCCAGAAGTGCAATTATCTGAATTGGAGGCGGCGCAAGGTCTGCCAGACTTGCTACCCCTGTGAGCTTCTCTTCCCATGTTACCCTGTTGTCATTCTCAGGGATGTCCTAGACGCCGAGGGTAATGGCGATTCTATCTCGGCTGCAGTGCAGTCCGAGCGGATCAACTTATTAACATCGCTTCTCGCCCAAAACCAACTGCCATTACGAACCACTCCTTCCTCTGTCGATGGCCCCCGCCGAAACCCTGTGGCGCAGGTGCAGCATCAGCCTTCGCCAGCGCCCATCACGCCGTCATCGAGGCTCGCCCGCTCCCGTGTTGACCTTGGTACCATTGGGCAATATCCGGACTCCCACTTCATTTACGAGACCTCGGGTCCCCAACGATCTGCGCCGCCTGCGTTTCCAGACATGCAAGAACTGGAAGACATGCTCCCCATTGGGGCTCCAGTTCCGCTCCTGCCTTCCTTCTTGCAAGACATGGTCCGATCGCCTACTTTATCCCCTACGTCTACGTCTTCCGCAGACTTGTCCATAGAGGAGTACGAAGATATCGCTCCCCCCGCTTTTGCCGGCCGTGATCGAGTGGTGGCACGCGATGACATTGCTTCCAATTTCGCTCTCGGCAATATCTGGAGGCTCAACGACGAAGAGGCGGCGACTGTGGCTGGCATTGCTTTGCCTCATCACGAGGACCTTGTTGGAAGCAGGAAGAGCAGCCAGGAAATTTTGCGTCGCCAATCTCCTTGACGTAAGCAAGCTGTTCGTTTCTTGTGAAGAGTTGACTGACACGGTTGCAACAGCGTCGTTGCCTCTCTCGTCAATACTTGCAAGATGTGTTCGTCTTTCTCTGCGGAAGATTCATTAGATTATTATTGTTATTCGTCAACCTGTGCTGACTCACGGACTGCTTGGAAGTTTTTTTTGGGGATCACATCGTCAAGTAAAAGGATCTCTCAGGGTATAACTGCATCTTTACAGCATGTTTATCTTGTTCATTTATGTTATTTTGGAACATCTACTTTAGTGTACCTGTCGTAGCTACTAACTTGTGCGAAGAACGGTCGGTGTCTAGGTATTGTTAAATAGAACTGTTGCACGCTTGCTCTCAATACATATCAATGCTTATTTATTCAAAAACACGCCGCTCTTCGACCGTACTACGATTATGCCGACTTGAGTGTCCTAAGTCACTCCATCCACCATGAATTCCGACTCGATCGTCATTCGAGTCCACCCCGGTGCACCCTCCGCCGCTGTCAAATTTCTATCCCGAACATCACGCGTGTCAGAATCACAAGTCGCAGAGTCCGAACTCCTTCGTTCCATCAGAGGTGCTCTCAAGGGTTCTTCCTCCAATTCAATAAACGCCGTTCATGCGCCACTCTACGACGACGGATGCGACTCGTGGGCGGAGCAAGAGCTAGCGTGGAACGACCGCTGCGTAGTTCTCAGTCACGGAGGTGTCATCCAGAGGAAGTGGGACTTTTCCGCTGAAGACCAGGCCATACAATGCGCGTGCCTGGGCAGGTTCGCATACATTTCCAACACCACAGGGCCCGAGCACCCCGGCGCGCATTACACATCCAAAACAGGCGAGCAGCAGCAGCAGCCAGAGGCCGATCCGTCGGCTGAATCCATCTTTGGCCCGTTCAGAACCGTTCAGGAAGAACGGCAGAAGAACAAGCACGCGCAGGAGGAGGTCGCAGCGGTGTTCGTGTTCCTGCGCAGTATAGGCAAGGTCTACCTGATCAACGGAACCGACTACACGTTCTCTCTGCCCTTTCTCGTTCGTAGAGCATGGCCCCTGCATCCCCACGGCGTCATGATACAACGTCACCTCGATCCCCTGGAGATCGACGATTCGCGTGCCACTGGCGATGCTCCCCTCCCTACCACGTTCACGATCACAAACCCGTTCTCGGAACCTGCTGCCGTCGGCATCACCGCTGGCATAGTGGGCGACTTTCCCGGTCGTCCCACTGGACTTCCTGATGAGGAAGAGAATCACGCTCGGCCTCTCATCGTCATTCCTGCCGTCGAAGAGGTCGTCTGGGTGTCTCGCAAGCCGTTTGCGATCGATGATATTCTCATCACGTTCAACTCTGAACGACAAGAGTTGTCCGTATGGCGCTACGGTTATCAACCTAATCGACGCGCCTCACCGTGTCGGTTCGACCTTAGTGTCAACCTGGACCGTATGGCTCTCGGAAGTGATGGGGAGGCAGAGGCACTCAGCGCTGCTTCGGAACATGGCAGGATGAAGGCCTCCTTTTGGGCGCAAAAGCTTACCACTCATCCGTATCCCGGCGTGTCGTAAGTTTTTGTAAATTAGCGCGCGACTTTTCTTAATGTCTCGTCGTTTATTAGGCCGGGATCGTTGTCTCAGATTTCTGCAGCACTCTTTGACCAGCGATTCGATGGCGTTCGCGATCACACGCTGTTGGCGATTTGCGTGCCTGGGGCGCCGTCTGCGGTCTTTTTGCTTACGGTAGAGGAGGCGAACAAGACAGTGGCTTGCAGCTATTTGACGATCATCGATGCGATATCCGTGGTCCCCGTTGGCGCTACTCGCAAGGAGATATGGGATCTGTTGGTGGTCAAATCGGATGGATCGGTAGCTATCTTCACTCATGGGCTCCAAGAACTGCCTATCGTGTTGGAAATCGCCCAGGCCGGGAATGCAAAGAAGGATATAATTATGGGTATAAGGTCAATACAGTCGGCATGTGTATCGTCTGTCACGCTGCTTTGCGCCGTGGGACAAGCGTATCGCAGCAAGTTTGACATGATTCCTCGCGACCGCCTCGTCAACCAAGCTCTGCAAGCTCTATCCCTTATCGTTCCTGCAAAAGAGGCCTTCGCTCTGCACTTGGAATTTCTCCGGACATGGTCCCAACGGAATTTCGGCGGCTCGTCGAATATGGAATTCAATGCGTTGACTTATGCGCTCACGAGGGTCCTGGAACTTGGATTGTCCTACCCTGGCAGTCGTGACGCGTCGTCTCGTTCAACTGATTGGGAACAGTTCTTTGCTCTGAGCACTAGCTTCAGGGGATTTCAGGATGATCCCGCATTACACCACCTGTCTCTTCCTCCTCACCTCACAAGTCGGCCCTTTGCTCTGGTAGCGCTGAAACCCAACAATCCCCTGCTGGCACCCGTGCTGTATGCGTTACATATGCTCGCTGAGGATCTCCGGCTTGTAGTTCATCGACACGATTCCCTCATGTTGCTTGTGCCTCTGGTTTGCCAAATCGCACACATAGTAAGACCAGAGTGGGCCGATTACTGGAAGCGCCTCTGTCCCAACGTCATGCCTGCTTGGCCCTCGCCTTCTACCACACGTACGTGGGTGGTATGTCTGTCCGCGACCACGCTAGACTGACCTTGTTCCAGGAGTCGTGATGCTTGACGATCGGATACCTGTCTGGCCTCCAGATATGGCCGCAATACTGTATGGCAGGATCAGCAACCCTGAGTGGAAATTTCCGCTATACGAGACGCCGCGTCTGGCTGCCATGTTTGATATCCAGCCCTCATACGCTTTCGGCAAAGTCGAACCGATGAGTTCTCTGCAGCGTCTCACCAACGCATACCTCTGTCTTTCTGACAGCTCGAATTCGTCTGCGCAGAGGCGAGCTCAGATGACCGTCGAGACTCTTGTGCGTATGTGCGGCACAGCAAAGAAGGGACATATGTTTTTGGACAGCCTGCCTCTGGGCATTGCTGCGCCGCTTCGTGAAGCCATCCGAACCTGTCAACTTTCGCCTCCTTCTCACTGGCAGCCGGAACATTACGAGCTGATTGGTCGACGCGACCTAGCTTTCAGTGTCGCGATGGTTCAGCCGGTGGTCTCCCAGCAAGGAATCTATCAATCTGCTGAGACGTACATGGTGTGGTTTTCGTATGTCGTCGTCGTTTGCTGCGAATTAATCCATTCCTAGACTTCTCATCGTCGGACCACTATAAATGCTTTGGTCGAACAAGCGAAGGTGGCAAGCGCAGGCGAAGTCGACGCACTCTCTGGCGTGGAGCTGGGTCTCAAGTCTTTTGCAAGCATACGCTTCGGCCAGGATCGTCGATTAGAAGAAGTAGCGCGCATGCTGTGCTCGTCTAGGATCCCTTCCGTCCGGCTCATCGAGCGATCTGACTTGAAGTGAGTTGTGGTGACTTCTCCTCTGAATAGGTCGACCGACTATCATTGTAGCGAGCACGACCAAGCAAAGGAGCAGCAACAACAAGTTGTGCGGATCGCAGAGAGGACCCTTGCTTTGCCCTACGGCAGAGCAATGTTCACCTTTGGCTCAGTGTTGACAGTCACTCGCGAAGCATACGTCATTCCGAAGATAGAATATCAGATCAGGACACAGCCGTCCAACGCCATTACTGGACCGGACCCTGGTAAGATACCTCAAGAATGCATGAACTGGGGAGAATTCCACAACGGAGTCGCTGCGGGGCTGCGCGTCGCTCCCTGGGCGCAAGGCGTGGAAAGCTCCTGGATTGCTTTCAACAAACCATCAGAGTTGACTCCGGAACACGCTGGGTTCTTGTACGGACTCGGTCTGACGGGCCATCTGAAAGAAATGCTGACCTGGCATACGTTTGGATATCTCACGCCGAAACACGATCTGACGTCCATCGGCGTCCTCCTTGGTCTATCTGCGGCAAACGTTGGGTCGGGAAACATGCATGTCACGAAGTTGTTGGCCGTCCATACGCCGGCGTTGCTCCCTACACCGTCGGTCGATCTCAATGTTTCTCTTATGACTCAAGCCGCTGGGCTCGCGGGGGTCGGACTTCTCTACTTGGGCACGAAGGACCGCCGCATGGCCGAGGTTTGTCTCCACCAAATCAGTCGCAAGGACCTCGTGCAACCTGATCTCAGCAACGAGCATAGAGAAGCATATACCTACTCTGCCGCTCTTGCCTTTGGGATGATCATGCTTGGAAAAGGGTCCCCCATCCCGGCCGATGATGCTTGTCTCCAGCGGCTGCGTGTGCTTGTTCACGGAGAAACGAAGACTACCATCGCAGGGCCAAGTCGTCCCACGTTCGACGTCAACATCACGTCCCCGGCTGCGACTATGGCGTTGGGCCTAATGTACCTGAAGACGGAACAAAAAGACGTCGCCGATATTCTTGAGATTCCGAGTACGGTCGTCGAGCTGAATCACATTCAGCCGAGCTTCCTTGTCATGCGCACGATTGCGCGGTCGCTCATCATGTGGAATTCGATTGGGTTGACCTCCGACTGGTTGATGAGTCAAATTCCGGAGCCCATCATGACGACCATGCAGGATCACATTGCAAACAAGCAGCGAGCCGACGACGCCATCGAGTTGGCTTACTACAACATCATTGCGGGATATTGCTTTGCAGTTGGATTGAAGTACGCTGGTACTGCCCGCCATGAAGCATACATCATGCTGTCAAACTATTTCGACATGTTCAGCAGATTCGTAGCGACGAGCGGTGAGTCTTGTCGATCCAAGTCTCCGCAATGCCTTCATGATTGATGGTTCCTCTAGGCCCTACTTTTGATCATAAAATCAAGCGCTCGGCTGTACGAGAGGGACTAAACCTCATCTCGATTGCGTTGTGCATGGTTATGGCAGGCACTGGGGAAATCTCATGCTTACGGCGCCTGAGGTATGCATTTGGGATGTATCACCAGGCCTTCAGGTATGGCGTGCATGTGGCGACTCATCTTTCGCTCGGTTTGCTGTTCCTTGGAGCCGGTCGTTTCACTTTAGGAAACTCGAACGCGGCCATCGCATGCATGGTCACTGCTTTCTTCCCCCGCTTCCACCATGTCTCATCGGACAACAAGAGCTACCTTCAAGCTTTACGACACCTGTGGGTCCTCGCTGTAGAGCCTCGCTGTCTCATTGCGCGAGATGTCACGACGCGCGAAGCAGTCTATCTGCCTGTCAAGATTACGACGAAAGAAGGGAACGAGAAGGGCGTCACGCAGCTCATCTCTCCGACTCTGATACCGGACTTTGGGAAGCTCGCGTCCATCAGGATTGATACGCCTCGTTATTGGCCTTTCTTTGTGGACTTTGAGAACGTTCCTGAACACAAGATGAGCTTTCTGAAGAACCAAACTCTATACGTCAAACGGCGAACAGCGTTTCTCAGTTACACTGAGGATCCCAGAGGGAGTAGGAGCTTGTTCGTTCGCTCCGGTTCTTCGGTCGGCGATGCCGCCACTCTCGATTTCCCGCAGTTGACGGACGCGAAAGCTCATCCTGCTAGCGATCTCACGCACTTTATCTCTTCGTTCTCGAATGACACGCTCTTCCTCGCATTTGCAGATTATTTCTCACGCGACGATGGGGAGACGCCCGAGGAGAGGACGTTTCACGCGTATTGTCACGCGGCACTACTGGACAGCATTCTGCAAGACAAGATGGAAACGCTACAGTTGCATCTCACGCTGTACCAATATCGCACGCAGCCTGAGTCCGCGTCTCACTTCCACCTTCGCCTGCACGACCTGCGATTCGCGGTCGATTTCTACAGCAAAGTCTTTGACCGTCGATTCAGTGGTCGAGCTGAAAACAATCCCCGACCGCCACTCATTCGGGAGAACACGGTTTCCGGGGCTCTACAAGTCCTCGACGAGCGTCTTGGGAAGGTGCAGAACCACCCCACGTTTGCCAGGGCGCTTGGCCGTTACGCCCGCGGAGAACCCGTGTTCGACGACGCAACCGAAACAACCACAGAGGCGGGGTCTATTTCCGAGTCCTTGGTACCGGGACAGGGACAGGTATCGCGCTGGCTCGCATGGTACTTGACGAGGAACGGCGTCCCGTCGGCCTCTCTCCTGGTGTTGCTGCGGCAGCTGGCGCGGGAGGCGCACGCCCATACTTCGAGCCAACCGCCGCCTGACGGGACGACGGACTTGAGGACCCTCGACGTGGGGATCAAGGAGGTGCTGCGGGGGACTGGGACGAAGATGATTAATGCTTTGGGGTCAGGCTGGTCGGGGGCGTCGCTGGATCGGATTGTTGAAGCGTGGCAGGGTGTCTCCTGAGCAGAGTACCCTGAAGGATGTATGATTATGTGTGAGGGGGTTCGTGTTTCTCGCTAGTAACAAATGCTCAGGGAGGTCGATGTCGATGCTGAGTGGTGCACGTAGTGAAAGTTGCAAACGGCACGAAACTGTAGCAATGTGATAACTAATTCACGACTTTGAAAGTTGGTGCCAAAGGGCCTGAAAACAAACACGACAGCGCTGGGGTTGTCGATCGACGATTCGGGTGGAGTTTCACAAGGTGCAGATCGTGACCGCGATGCTGCTAGCAATGGTTACCCCACATATCACGCATGTTGGGCTACATGACCGTGTCAACCAACAGATCTAGATGGTGCCTGATCCACTTCGCTGACAGCCTCCTCCATCATCTCTTCCTCCCAATTGCGCCGCATCGCAAATAAAAAGTCCTGGATACCATCACCCTCCATATAAGATTGAAGGTTCATCAATGACAGTCCTATCCGGTGGTCGGTGACACGGTCCTAAAAAGAAAAAAAAGGAGACGTCCAGCCGGATCGTACCGCATAGTAACCGAGTGTGGACTCACCTGAGCATAGTTGTACGTACGAATCTTTTCGCTGCGATCAGCGGTCCGGATTAGATTCTGTCGGGTAGCACGACGCTCGGCAATGTCTTTCGTAATTTTCATGTCCATGAGGCGCGCGCGGAGGACTTGGAACGCGCGACGCTTGTTCTATGCGACGAAGACGCGTGAACACCACCAATCAGAAAATGATAGCAAAGCAAATCGAACCTGGTGTTGACTCCGTTCGTCCTGCATCGATACCGTCACGCCCGTTGGTATGTGAGTCAATCGCACAGCAGACTCAGTTTTGTTAACGTGCTAAGAATGACGTGAGCGATGTCCGAACACGAAATACTTGCTGACGCGAACCTGTCCACCGGCGCCGCGAGAACGCATTACTTCGACCCGTACATCCTCCATCTTGAATAGATTGTCATCCACGGCCGGTTCTGCCTCTTCACTGAGTGGAAGCACCTAGATGCCCCCAGTGAGAAGACAGTACAAATCATTGTTTGAAATGAAACCTACGATGATTGCGACGGTGCTGGTATGGACCCGCCCACTCGCTTCAGTTGCGGGAACGCGTTGTACGCGATGGACGCCTGTCTCCCAACGCAGCGCGTCAAAAGCTCCTTCCCCTTTCACCTCCACGATCGCATCCCGCATCCCGCCACCTATTACCTCCGTGCTTTGAATGACATCCGCACGCCATCCCTGGGAGTGGGCATTACGAACGTACACCCTCAAAAGGTCCTCCAGAAAGAGCGTTGCCTCAGAGCCGCCCACGCCAGCTTTTAGTTCCAACAGTGCAGAAAACGACCGCGTCTGCGAAGGCGGCACGAGCAAGGAGGGAAACTTTGTCGACAGATGCATAGACAAGCTCTCCTGGAGCATCGTGAATTCGTCTTCGGCCAAGGAACGCATGGTAGGATCGGGGTCCTTGAGGAGGGGGAGCGTGTCTACTAGAGACTACTGAGTGGGTTATGGACGACCAACACCGTCTCGAGGGCTGAGAAAGGGAAGGGGACATACTTGTCTCGTTTTTAGCCACGACGTCCACGCGTCGTATAGAGGCTCCAATTCTTTAGCTTGACGCGCGTGCGCAACGTCGTCTGGTGACGACATGGCTTCCGATATCTTTTGAACAGGGGTGAATCACTACAAAAACGACGTGCCTGTCGAGAGACTTGCCTTGGAAAGCAATTGTTTCCTCGTCTCGACGCGCTTCTGCACGGCCCGGAGAATACGTGCGCCATCTTTTTCGAGTTGATTCAAGGCGTTTGCGCTAGGTAGAGTCGATTGAGCGCGAAGTGAGTGTACGAGCACGCGTCGGGCAGAGCGTTGTACTCGTAGCAAAGTGCTTAACATTGAGGTGGACAAGAAACCGAAACCGAAACCCAAGATCGTCTACCCCGCGTACTCAAAAGGCAATTGGGGGGAACCCAAGGAATCCTTAGACTAAAAAGGATACCAACCTTGCTATTCCCACGAGATTGTACGGACTTTGCCAGAATAAATACGGTAATTACAGTAGTCGACCAAAGGCTGTTCCGTACTTACTTACCAGCAACTGTCCAACAACAGTAGACGAAGATGGCAAGCCGGTAGGAGTCTTGAAAGAGGTTGCTACCACCGCGCCAAAACATCCTACAACCGAGGCCACGAAGATCGGTCGTCGGAGTGGCGCTCAGGTCGGCGGCACTCGACGCTCGCGAGTCGAGGCCGGCAGTAACCTCTGGGAATGCCAGCCATGATGAACTTGCCGGGAATGCGGATCGAATCGGTCACAACTTTGAAGCTGCCACCGGTACATTCGTTCCGATACAGCGCTGATCAACGAAACGAGCGACTTCAAGCAACTGGATCCAGAAGAGGTACACACTAGCATGTAGTGTGTGGATAGGCACACAGGAGCTGGTACCTCTGCACGCCTCCTTCCCCTATCTCCGCTGGCAAATGGTCGCCTGATGAACGTTGCTACCATGACTGCGCCGCGTCAGATGGAGGTACTGTGCATAGTGTTTCCCCCTCGCTATCGACCTATCTCTTGCCTCCGTTGGATCACGTCAAGTTCGTGCACGGACGATTATAAACTGTTCAGGGATGCACGATCGTGTGGCTCGTTCGCACCAGCCACTTGCTCACGCCACTATGCCCATTTCGCCCTCGAGCTTCGTTCACGGTGAGTGAGCCACACCCCCAAATGTAACATCATTCACTGTGGCACTGTCTGCCCCATGTGTAGGGCGTATCTATCAATTACTGGTTCAAGTAGCTGTGGGTACTAACGTATTACGGGGTTCTAATCAGATAAGCTGTCCGAGCACACTGACACCTGACGTGAATAGCATCTTCGAGCAAGACCCCCAAAGATGCACACCTCCGTGGAGCTGAAGATCCTGATGTGGAAGTTCTACAGCTCAGGAACCGGAGTAGTGACGGAACGGTAGCCCCTTTCCTGCCGAGGACTTTAAGCCTCGAGCGAACGCGTTTAGGTTCTTCCCACATCATTGTATCTCCTAACGGCATGCAAGGTTTGGAGTCTGTGCCTCGGGCGCGACGGCTAGCCTAGACCTTTTTTGTGGAACTTTCAAAGGTCTTGGCCGGCGCTCAGATGTATCACTGACGTTGATTGATACAGAACCATCGCCGGCGCAATATTCCTGGGGTCGTGCTGTAATAAACGTGTTTCGCTCAAACGTTCTTAGTACCGTTCATATCGGTAATGGCGGCGCATGGGGCCACAGCATCTCATATGGGTTCCGCATCATGGTAAATACCGATTTCGAGGGGCCGGCCCTGTGACAGTCATCGTTGGATATGCCAATCTGCAACTCTTGGACTGGGTGATCATCATCGAGCCTGTGTTTATTATTATCGATGGTGTAGATATTAGCTGGCCCTTTGTGATCGGAAGATAACATTTTGAGGGACGAGAACTCGGGGGGACTTCTGTCCGGTTCAACTACGACGCGAAGTGGACTTTCTTGACATGTCTACTTTTAAAATAACTTCCACAGTATCGCGATGGGAACACCTATTAATTCAAATTTTGGGGAGGCGCTGTGAAGTAATTTCTTGTGCGAACGTGCATGGAGTTGTGGAGATTTCAGCTCATTGCAATTTGTAAATTTGCGAAGTTCGCGCTCAGAAGGCTCAGAAGGTTACCCAACAGGTGGAGATGGGCGTGCCAAGTAATGATGCATAAATACAGGGTTTACTGTGGCGTAAGAAGTATGGCATGAAATTATGTACACAATGAGTACTGGTGGTTCTAATAAATCGTTAGCTACAAACTACACAAGATATTCCTGGTGTGAATGAAATGTAGATGCCAAGATTAAATCAGGGAGATGGCGGGGTCGAGCGTTGGAACCCGGCAGGCCGGCTGAAACCTTGCTCCATAACGTACGTGCGGCGCTGGGCAACGGCTGCGTCGAGTTTGTCCAGCATGCTGATGGTCGTCTCCCAGTCAACACAAGCATCAGTGATACTGACACCGTGCTTGAGACCGTTAGGACCCTCGGGAGGAACGTCTTGGCGACCAGCGTTGATATTTGACTCGATCATGACACCAGTTATGTTCCTGTCGCCTGCAACAAGCTGCGAACATATGTTATCGACAACTTTCGACTGGTTGTTATGGTTCTTTTGCGAGTTCCCATCTGGCAAGACGGTGAGTTCGGGAAGCATCGCAGGGAACGAGAGACATACGACTGCAGTCGATCATGATGCTGGGGTGCCTGTTGGGGCGGGACTTGCCGATGGTGTTAACGGCGGCTGTAACATGCTCGGAGGCAAAGTTGGGGCCTTTGGTGCCGCCGCGGAGGATGACATGGACATCCTGGTTTCCACGGGTCTTCACGATAGAAGCAAAACCGTGTTCGGTCACACCCATGAAAGCGTGGGGGTTGGAAGCCGAGCGCATGGCATCGATAGCGACGGAGACACTGAAGCGAGAAATGCGCGATAAGAATGTGAAAAGTCTGATACCAATTAGATCTCACCTTCCATCGGTGCCGTTCTTGAAGCCGATTGGGAAGGAAACACCAGAAGCAAGTTCACGGTGGAGTTGAGACTCGGTTGTGCGAGCACCGATGGCACCCCAGGACATGACTGTGAAGGCAGAGATGAGATGAAGATCAATCTCAACAAGGACACGGGACTACATACGATCAGCGATGTACTGGGGGGAGATGGTATCGAGAAGTTCTGAACCAACAGGCACGCCGAGTTCGGTCAGGTCGCAAAGGAGCTGTCTAGCAACTCGTAGCCCTTTATTTATTTGGAAGGATCCATCGAGGTCCTAGAGGGGTGGGCAACGTTGAGAGAGGAATATGACCCGCGAGGCAGAGAGACATACCGGGTCATTAATCAGGCCTTTCCAGCCGACAGTCGTTCTCGGTTTCTGAAAAGGGGGTTAGTCCGAAATAACTTGGCGCGGGGGAGCAACGCACTTCACTAGGGAAGAGAAGACATATGTTAGGCTCAAGGACAGACCAACGAGATGACATATGTGACTCACAAGTATGCACGCATGACGATCTGCAGGTTTTCCCAGGTGGGAATTTTGGCTCTGAGGAGCTTGGCATATTCGATAGCCTGCTCTGGGGAATGTATGGAGCAGGGGCCGACGATGACGAGCACGCGGTCGTCTTGGCCGGCAAGGACGCGCGCCGAGTTGTATCGGGCGGCGATGATGGTGTTTTGGGATTCACTCGAGGGGGTGATCTCGTGTCTCAGCAAGGCAGGCTGGACGAGGGGGTCATACTGACGAAGAAGGGGTGAGTGTGGATCTCAAATGAAGTCAGGGACTCATACGCCAATGACGCGACGGTCTTGCATGTATTCCTGGAACTGCTTGTCGTCTGCAGGGAAAGGAGTAGCGGCGTAGGAGGAAAGCATGGTTGAATATGCAGGTGAAGATTCAGAAGGTTGAAGATGGGGAAAATCTGAGTGAAGAGCAGCGGATTTTTATATGAATGATGGTGTCCGAAACGAGTCATGGATGTCGGTTTGTACGACCCGATCTGGATCTGACCATTACTCACACGGCCAGCTTGATGGAGACCGCCACGGCTAGTAAATTCGCCGTAGAACTGAATCCAGTGCCGGGATTTTGTGCAAAATCAAGGGCAACAAACGATACTGTCCTTGTGAAACAGGGATCAAAGGTCTTCGTAAACATCGCATGGGACGCAAACGTGCCTCCTCCGCCTCCTGCTACCGACGATGTCATCCACGTTCCTGCAGCAGAGCAGGACTGGTTTGTCCCCGTCGTCCTCTCCGACGCCCGCCAAGACTCTGACAAAGGTCGGCGATTATTACATTCCGTCTTCGTCGTCCCAACGGGGCACTCATCCTGTCCTTTGCGACATCTTTATCGCCGACGTGTTCCTATTCGCCCCCAATCCATGCTGACTCTTTCCCTTAGCTGGCCAGCAGGCCATCGTTTTCGACTGCGTGCTCAATCCATCCATCAAATCGCGTTGTCTAAAAAATCCTGACTTCAAGAACTTCATCATTGGTATTTACCTCGCCGCATCTCTCTCATCTCCGATCTCACCGCCCCCCTCCAGAACTTGCGTTTCAACGCATCGAGGCACAAACAGACTTGGTCCTCTCTCGCCAGATTAGCACCCCCAACATTGCCTCCAAAGGCAAACCCCAATCCCGTCGCGTACTCGTGAATCCAGCGCTATTCCCGCCTGGCCACCCCAATCACCAAGCACCTCTACCGCTCATTCAAGAAGTCCAGAACAGGTCTACCAGCGTGCCTGATACTGTACAGCCAAAGAGCATCTTGAAAAAACGTCAAGCACGCATCCCCGCTTGGTCTTGGACGCAACAGGGAACCCATATCCACATCGTGTTCGACGTTCCTGATATTGTAAGCAGTCCTCCACGCATCCCGCGAGCTGTACACAGGGTAACCAACTTCTATCCGCCCATTGAATGAAACAGACGCGTGCGGTCATCCCCGACTCCACCCTTGATGTCGAGGCCAGGCGTATCCTCCTCCACGTTCCCGCTCTGTATGACTTTGATCTCAACCTTGACGCGCCCGATTCCGAGCTCTCCGCTATTTTTGGAGTCAACGGCACCGCCGAGCAAGCCCTCAAGTTGAAACGGATGCGCAGCCTCGACATCGAAAACGCCAGGGCCGAGTGGCGCATCGCAGATAAAGCGATCGTTCTGTTAGCCTGATCAGTAGTTGGTCTTTTCACAGCTTCCAAAAAAGCAGATTGCATTTCATCGAAACGGCGATGCGGCTGGGCGCTGTCCTTCGGGCTGGCGCGGCGTGCGTAAGCAAACTGAATGGAATGATGCCGTAATCTTCATTCAAATTGAATTCGTCGAAGATCCCATTCAGCGGCATGTTTGTGATAGACTTTGGTCGCCCCGTATCCACCATCATCGCCTCTTCAACATGCGTCAATCCGCTCATTTCGCTTGCGGAAGAACAAGAAGACGGTGAAATGCGCTGAATCATTTGGGAGCGATGCGTTGCGTTCGGGAATATGTATTTATCTTTCCTTCTCCCTGGAAACCTTGCAATTTTCGTATGAAGCGTCCTAGCCTTCCTAGGACAAGAACCATCAACAACACGTCAATGAATTGCCTCGCGCTTGGAACTCAAAGAACGATGATGCTATGCTGCGGGCGTTTGTGGCTTGGCGAGGATCACACTGATCGGTTTTCATGATCTTCGAATTGCAGTCCGGGCCCCGGGGACTTGCAGAAAGCGGTCTCTCATTGGGAACGGGAACCGCTCTCCAAACTACTCCGGTTTGACGCAGTCCGTTTTCTCCACCCGTTTCCATTAGATTCAACGTTTGCAGGTCCCCATGCAACCCTCTGGCAAGCGTGAGTTCGCCGGTTCTGTCCGCGTGAACACGCTCTCGACGATATCTCGACTTCTCGAAAGTACTACACCCAGAAAGTCTAATGGGTTCCCAAAACTCGATCAGACTTTTTTGCAACTTTGTCGAATCATCCGAGGCGCGATAGTGGACGAACGTTCGGTCCGTGTATGGACAGATTCGCACTTGTGAATATGCCCACCCGTTTTTCCTGGATCACATGCACGCACGAACTCTCGCAAGGGACGCACGCCATCCAAAATGGGTTCAAGGTGCAAAAGAGCCTCCGGGTACACAAGTTTATCGACACCCACTTTATCTTGGCAATGATACCATAATTATTTCGATAAAGCCAGCGAACACCGTTCACGGAATCTAACTTTGACCAAAAAACTCAGCCAGCGCTGTCGTTCCTCTCGTTCCAACGAAAATAGCAACAACAACAAACAAAACGAAAGAAAGAAGATACATACGTAGTGTGGTACTATGTGGAGCGAAATTAAAACAATCACCGTCTTGCGCCCATCCTAAAGTACTTCCCGGCGGATTTGAAGACTGTTCCTTTTCGTCGACGTTTCCAAGTACCGGTCTCTGTTCTGCCCCGCACCCGGACTGAGATGTATGGTATATTAGTGCCAAGATTACCTAGGATGGCGGCAGCACGAGCCTTCTCTATAATCGAATGATCTCTCGAGTTGCGCCCTCGACCGCGGATCAGCGAGTGGGGGGAGCAGAACATCCCAAACGAGCAGTCAAGTCGAGTAATTCGCTCTCCTGAAGCGAAAAAACCGTGCGGGAATATGCGCCAGGCACGAACGGAAGGGCAGGAACTCGGAAGCAAAGCCTTCCAAGAAAGAAGGACTCCGGGAGGTGGGGTAGGGCAAGTAAGCGTATGGCTTCCTTTGCCTTTGTTCGAACCTAACTTACCCGGGCCAGGCTTTTGGGGTGCCGTATGGTTTCATCATGCCATGCGCGCAGGTGCGCATGTTGTAATTAATTGCTCAGGTGCCCTTCCCGTCGTGTTCGGTGGAGAATGGGTGGAATGGGCTCAGCTTCCCGTCTCGTACTAATCGCTTGCCAAAAATAAGGATCCGGGGGGGAGGAACTCGTCCACTCTACCCGCAATCGCACAAAAGAAGCTCGCGAGTTTCCTCGGAGGGAACGTGTCAAACTAGTAGCGATAGTATCTACGATGTGGGAGATGGGTTTTTTTTTTGATCCCGACTTGATTTTCCTCTGGGTGCAGCTTCTTGACAACAAGCGCGGTGTGGGAGGGGGTGGGGAACTCGGCGTGAGAGGCTCGTGACCACGGTACCACGACAACCTGACTGTGGTCGTCATGTGTGCTATCTAGCGAGATAATGGTCAGCTTGTCCAAATGTTACTCTAAGCATCGACAGAACCTCATTGTCAAGGGTCACAGGGTTAGCTACCAAGCGGTGCTCAGTGACGATCAAATATCTGATAAGCCTTGCCAGCTCCTCGATCCAAACCTGCCCAAATTCTTTCATCGTGACTTCCCACGCTCCTGGAATCGTTCACAGCGTTCTGGCTATACATAACATGCAGTGTTTTGTCTTGATAGCCGTTCGACGACGCCCCAAGTCGATTGATAACCGTACGGTGCCCAAGTAAATCGCCGGCTGTGCGAGAGGAGTCGAGTTGCTTTCTAAACTATATATGTCTATCGTCGTTCCCGCACATATCTGATAGCTCCATGGGAGGTTCTCAGGTGTGCACGCCATCAGGCCCATCACGCAAAACTGTGATAGCGAGCAAGGGACGGCGATTACAAGTCAGAACACAGGCTTGTGGAATGGAAACAAAAAACACTGCATTATCCGAGGTCGGCGGCGGTACCGGTAATGAACCGGGAGGACAGTCATCCGACAGTCATTCGGGTGTCATTCGGGTGTCATGAAGGCGTTCACCATATCTGCAAAATCTACGACCAGTACGACGGAAAACGATGAAATCCGCCGTCTTTTCCCCGCTAGATAACACCGCACCTTGGTACGTTTGCTTGACTTGTCTGACGCCCTCGAGTTGATCCTCCTCGAGTTCCTGCGTGAGCTCTACCGTCTCCTGGTGTTTCTTGACCGACAACGCCTGTCAAACAACCAATAGGGAAGAACGATGCGAACATTCCATAGCAATCAAGAAAATGATTGAAAGGTACAGACCACGAGCGGTTTCAAGGCATCAGCGATCTTGACGACGACTTCCCGCTTCTGGTCCTCGATGACAGCGTACTTGGCGAGGAAATCTTGATACGTCGCTTCCCTGTCCATCAAACATAACATGGCTCGCATCGTCACGGACGCCAAAAGTACACAGCTCTCCTCACATATCGTTCATGATCCCTTCGATCTCTGTCTTTTTTCGATCGACCTGTCCGAGGATGGAGGAGGGAGTGGTGAAGGAACGAGAGAACGAACGTGCGCGTCGAGTTCGGCTTGTGCCGCTTTCAGAAACTTGGTTTCTTTTTCTTTTTTCTGTTTCTGCCATGTCACTGTATGCGCGCGTGTGTTATGCGTGGGCGAAGGGGGGTGCGTTGGAACGCACCCTTGAACTCGGCGACGGCCTTGGCATACACCCTGGTGAGTGTTAGTTCAGTCGCTGAGATGCGAGGACGTACTTACTCTAGTTCGCGATCGTCGCTGTCTGGTGCCTTGCTATGTTGCGATATCATGTCGTCGTCGTCGTCTATCATGTTCACCGAACGAGATGCTTTGCGTGGCATGATTGTGTTGGAAAGAAGAAGAGCAAAAGACGCGTCATAAATGCGACGCGATCACGTGACGAAACAAAATCTAGACAGGACGAGCAAGCTATGTGGAGGAGTCAACGCGTCCAGCGCACGAAACATCTCCAACAGGCTCGCACACCCTTCCACACCAGCCAGATCCACCTTCTGCCACGGCAACCACGCCATCACCTCGTTCCCTTCCTCGAACCGCTCCGTCGTGCTCACGGCAGATCGCCCGCCGCCGCCGTTGGTCGGCGCAAAGTGGAACACCACGACGTAGGTGCCCAGAGTCAGATCTCCCCCCGCGAGCGCATGTCGTCGCATGAGTCGGCAGAGAGCCAACCCCGAACGGGGACCGATCACGAAACGCGATCGTTGTTCAGACGGTTTGGCGACGTCGAGCACCCTCAGGATGCGAAGCCGCATGTCAGACGAGAACTTGGACCCAGATTCGATCTTTTGTTCCATTTGACGTCTCCACAGCGCAAAGTCTGTCTTCGTACACGCTATGCGGTGCTGGATGCGCTCCGCCAAGCCACCACTTGTAACGAGGGGGATGAGAATGGAGCGGAAGGATGGAACGCCGGGGACGTACCGAACGAATTTGGGATCTTTACCGCGAGAACGCTTGTCCGGGCTTACCATCACACCTCGTTGAAGCTCGCGATCCGTCGATGATGTGAAATTATGGCCGTGTTGCTGGAGGAATAGGGACAGTAGCTCTGCGCCCGTGCCTTCCTTGGTTGGGTCGGTGGCCTGAGCAACGTGGGTCGTGAAAATCGTCTTCATCACTTTCTTTGGGGATGTGGGGCGATGTTCTGGGATGGGTGGTGGTGCAAGGGGTTTGAGCGGGACAAGTGGTCTAGTCGTCGGTGGGATAGGTACTGGAGGAGGTTTGAGGATCGATCTGGGTTTCTCGGTAGACTTTAGCATCGGTTGAAGGATACCTGTCGTCTTGTTTGAAACCGTGGCGTCTGCTACGGGCGGTGGAAGCAACACTGGTGGTTTCAGTACCTTGAGAGGAGGTAGCGCTCTATCCGCCTTTGCAGGGTGGGGAGCGTGCGCAGACGATGGAGGCTTCGACTGCCGCCCGGACACCAAAGGTTTGCTTGGCCCAGCCTGGGCCTCTTCCGGTTCCCTGGGTACGTCAAAATCTACGAACGGGTTCCGTGGTCGCCCATGGGTCACGACAGAGACAGGTTTCTTCTTCTTGGGTGGACTCTTGGGCTGCGGCCTGACGGGCGACTGCGGCAGGTCGTCAAAGGCGGAGACGAACTTGGTGATGCTCTCTGGCGGCTTGTAGCGCGACTTGGGTTTCTGAAAGCCGTCGGGCCCTTGTAGACGAGCTTTCTTGGTGGGACGGTCCATGCCGTTGCGTGACGTCGACAAGTGGTCAGCTGAGTTGTACGTGGTTGGTGGCCCATAAATACTCGACGTCTACCAAGCTTGGACCACGTTTCCCTCTGCCTATCATGGTCGCCTTGACGGACGCCGATAAACGCGAGATTGGCCAGGTGAGTTGTATCGCAACACACAACTCGCAAGCTGACCGAGAATTCGAATAGCACTTTGTTATTGGCTTTCACGGCCATGAAATTAGCAAGAATGCAAAGACGCTCATTCGCGACTATCATGTCGGGTGCGTCTACCCCCTAGAGAAAGTGGTCGTTTTCTCATTCGCGCAGCAACATCATCCTCATGAAGAGGAACGTACAAAGTGATTCAAACTGTTCTGTTTTTCACTAGCACATATGCACATTTCGCAGGTATAAAGCAGGTACATGGACTCGTCAAGAATATGCAGCAGTTCGCCAAGGACTGTGGTCATACTCGACCCCTCATGATTGGGATCGATCAAGAAAACGGTAAGTCTGTCCTCCCACATGTCTTTTCTTCACGCATGACGGCTCTCATAGGACTCGTGTCTGCGTTCAGTTCTAGCACGGCCGGGACCCAATTGTAAGTTCAAGTTCCGAATGGCACATCCTAAATGGATCGTTCCCAGTCCAGGCGCGATGGCACTCGCCGCGACAGGGGACCCAGGGATCGCAAAGTGTTGTTCGTTTGCCACTGCGAGGGAGATGAAGCTTGCCGGAATCAACTGGGCATACAGTCCCGTTGCGGACGTGAATTCTGACCATCGCAATCCAGTGATCGGTGAGCCACTCGAGGTTTACGTTGTGTTTCTCGGCTAATTGATGGGAGGGGTTCGATCTTTTGGGGACGGTGAGCATCGGCGAGCGCGAGTTTTTATTATTCAAACTCATCATATGACCGCATAGATCCGCGCGAGGTTGCAAAGTACGCCATGGCGGTGAGCAGTGGGCTCACGGAAGGAGGCGTTGCACCATCAGCAAAACATTTTCCGGGTCATGGGGATACACACGTGGATTCGCATCTCGCACTGCCAGTGATCAAGAAGACCAAAGAGGAGCTGTATGAGACGGAGCTGGTTCCCTTCCGTGCACTGATTGAAGATGGGGTTGCCACGATCATGACAGGCCACATGGCGCTGCCGTTGGTGGTGAGCGAAGATGACAAAGAGAGACCGTGTTCGTGCTCTCGAACGGTGACGACCGAACTGCTTCGAGATCGGCTGGGATTCAAGGGCGTGATCGTGACTGATTGCCTGGAGATGGACGCGGTGGCTGCAAAGTACACGACGCAAAAGGGAGCGGTGCTGAGCTTGCAGGCGGGGGCGGACATTGCCATGATCTGCCACACGATGGGATGGCAGACAGGAGCAATTGAGGAAACGTACAAGGCGGTCGAGAACGGAGGACTGTCGCTCGATGCGCTGAGGGAGAGCGGGACACGAATTGGAGAGCTAAAGGCACGATTCGCGGGCACGTGGGAGACGGTCTTGAACGAGCTGGACGAAGCAAGACTGGGGGAGATCGTAGAGGTGAACGCGAAGCTGAGTGAAGAGGCATACAGAGCGTCCACGGCGGTAATCAGGGGTCCGTTACCGGAAGTGGGGAAAGGGCCGGTGTTGGTGTTGACGCCGGATGTGGAGAGCGTGAACAAGGCTGTGGATGACGCAGGGGAGGAGAATTACGTCGCGTTCGCAGCAGGGATTAGTGAGGGAATCGTCTACTCGAGGTTGCCGGATCCGGAAGCGGACGTGCCTGTTGAGGTAGTCGAGGCGCTGCGGGATGAACCAGCGCTAGTCATCTTCGTCACGCGAAACGCGAACAACAGCCAGTGGCAGTTGACGTACCTGCGCAAGTTGGCCAGACACGTTTCGGGATCGACAGCGGTGGTGATACTGGCTAGCTGCGGACCGTACGACCTGTTGTACGCCAGGGACGTCGGGTACGCGTGCGTGGGTAGTTTCGAGTATACGCGCGCAGCACTTGAGCAGGCTGGTGCGGTGATACTACTACACGGCGGACGAGCTAGAGGCCGAGTACCGATACGGGTAGTCACGTGATTTGCGGTGTCAACACTGCCTCCTCCTTCTTAAGCGATAACTGTCTTTGCTCTCCTGCTCGACCAAAAACTCATTTTCTTATTTCTTTTTTTCTCGAATGAAGCTGCAAAAGTTCTTCGGTCGAGACAAACTAAAACCAGCAAAGGTGACGCCTCTCTGCGACGCTGTCTCTCCACCGACGATCGACGATGCAAGTTCTAATATTTACACACACTTCTTCTTCGAGGTTCTGATAGTTTTTACTAGGATGCAATTACTGCTCACCAGGGCTCGTTCGCGCCCGTTCAGTCCCGTGACCCTTCTCGTCAGATCGCTAGACCATCCTTGAACGAAGACCACTGGGAAGTTCTCAATCAGAATCATCCAGACGATCCGACACGCGTACCCAGTCCGCGCTCCTATCAGCACCCTTTCGTCGCACCTTCCATTCCCTCCCGCTCATCCTCCATCGGCTCTCTTCCACAGTCCACCAACTCCCCTCAGATCCCACCCACCGTCCCCGTATCTCCCCGCTCATCCTCTCCCTTCAACATCGCTCCAAACCCAACTCCCGTGTACGCACAACAGCGCAATCTCAAGTCTGACGATCGCATATTCAGGAAAAAATCACCTCCCGTCGTCCCAGGCGCTCCTGCTCTAGGCATACTCAAGGCCCTCGATCCCCATCAGGAAACAACCCCTTCACAGACTCCCCAAGATTCGTCCGAGGACCACCATGTTTACAACGAACCCCCACGGATAGACAAGGACAAGAAGGAGCGAAAGGGTTTCTGGGATGGCATGCTCAGGGATAGGGACAAGGATAGGTGGAGGCTCGACAAGGACAAGGACAAGGACAAGGACAAGGATCGCCCAGACCGCGTGCGCGACAGGGATCGGCGCGATGAAGATCTTGGCACCGCGGAGCTCACACGCATGATCGGTATCTCGCTTTCCACATCTGACATCTCCGATCCTAACACCCTCATCCGTCAGGTTACCTCACCGCGACCGCCTCAGAGGACTGGTCCGTCGTTCTCGAAGTATGCGAAAGGGCCTCCGCCAACGAACCAAACGCAAAGGAAGCGGTCAGGGCACTCCGACGGGAATTCAAGCAAGTCTTCTCCCTCTCCCTGTCGTCAGCTTTTCGCTGACACTTTTTCTTCTTTTCACAGGTACGCGGAGCCAAAGGCTCAATTAGCCGCCGCGAGGGTGCGCATTCACGGCTTGCCCCGTTTATTTCATCCTAACCTTGTTCTACAGTTGTGGGCGATCATGCTTCGAAATGCATCAGATGTCTTCATCCAGCAGGTCTCACAGCGCAAGTTTATCGAGACTGTGGATGACGTCCTTTCGTCTTCACGAACGTCGCCCGTAGTACGCGAACGTTTGATGGAGGTGCTGGCCGCAGCCGCATACATAACATCCTCTCGTATGCTATACACTCGCGTTTGGGACCATGACACTGATCCGTCTATCAGGATCTCAATTCTCGGCAAAAGAAAAGGAAAAGGATGGCTTCCGTGCCCTCTGGTGTCGTCACAAACCAGCAGACAAACCAGACGCGGGAATTCCTTTTGATACAGAAGACGCAATGTTTACCCCGCCTGTCGCCCCCCCTCGACGCCCTTCCTCTCAGTACTCTCTCGAGACACCAGTCTTTGCACAATCAATATCCAGAGACGATCTAACCCCCACACCTCCCCCGCCAGAGCGTCCTCCGGTGCGTACAATTTTCCGCTTCTTGTCCGTCGCGTTCAACGTCCGATCACAGAGCCATCGGCGTGCACAACAACATCGCGTTATACCGCTCGAGGAAGACATGCGGCGTTTGTTCCAGGAGTGCAAGATTGCTCGCGGCAACGCCGATGTCTTGTCTCAAACACTGGCTTTCGCAAAACCTGACGCTCTCGATACTGGGCTGATTCCTGTGAGCCTATCTTCTTTTCATCACGTCCGATGTGTAACCAATGCTGTGTTCAGGAATTCCTTGCAAAGTGCCGCGCTTCCCAAGAGCTAATTTACACTCAAATACCTTGGGCGTCTGCAGGTGCTGAGCGCTCTCGAGCCGAAAGACTGGTGCCTCAAAACGCTCGAATACGTCCTGTCACACATGAATCGCAACAAGATCTCACTGCAAATACGGAGGACGTGCCAGGCGAACTCACGATAGAAGAAGAGTTGCTGGCCGCCCTGCTAGATGCAAATGAGGCTCTTATGGGCGCTTTGGGCATATATGACGACCTTGCCAGGGTCGCAACCGAGCGAGCTACCGAAGAGAAGAGTAAGAAGGATGTCAGGATGGATAGACGGGTGCGTTGTGATTTATGCTCGTTTTCGACCCGATATTGAGGTGACTGTCCTTAGCAATTGAACGACGACTTTAATGTCGAGCCCCCAGGTCCTTATATAGGCTCTTCTCACCCACCAACGCCACCACATTCGTCTCCTACCGCAACACCGCAGAAGCATTTCGAGCTACCCACCGTCGTGCCTTCGCCGAACCACCCTCTGCCGCGCATTCCGCCCAATCTTGTGCCGAGTGCATTGGCGCAGAACCAATCCGCTGCTCATCAGTATGCGTCGCAAACCAATACGCCGACGCTCCTCGCCCCGCCACACCCCCTTGGTCCTCGTTCTCCGGCGCAAGCTTTAATGTCGTCTCGTACGCCTTCACCGGATCGGGGACTACCCTCTAGGCATGGCTCGATGGAGAGCGACAAGGAGCACATGTCGGATGTGGTGGAACGTATGAATATTCGAGATGATGCATCTGATAGCGACGAAGACGTCCGTACGCCGATGCGGCCAAGCGCCAAGGCACTGGGCAAGCGGCGAGTGATTGAGGACGCATACGGTACGTCGAAATACTTTCTAGCAGATCGTCGGCACTGACCCTCTTTGCTTGATAGACGGCGAGTCGAACACTGCCTTCTTTGGCAAGAACGACCTGTACCGAGACAGTGCTGCCGAATCTGACTCGGACGACACCGGATACATGATTAAACGTCAGCCTACACACTACGTTTATGATGCGGCTGCGGAGCGGACGGCACAACACCTCCGAGAACAGTTAGTCAACGGAGTGCATTAATTCATACGAGACGCCATTCGGGCTCGACAACTCCTGCTTTGTTGTAGATGTTTTTCTTTCCCCCCCTTGGAATCTGATGCACGCACACTGTTGTACAATAGCCCTGTAGTTTTTTTTTTCCTCTTCTTTTCTCATCGTTCGGACTGCATAATTTATTTGTTGCTGAGCACAAGGTGTTGTTTGTCTGTGTTGCACCACCGGTTCTCCAACTTGCCCAGGTACCGCCAGGCTCTTCCGCGTTTCACGTTTCAACGTCCTTGTCCTCGGCCCCCGCACTCCAGGCCACACCATGTCGACTGTAAAGAAAGAAAATGCAGATTCTGACCTCTACGGAGGCAAGCATTTCTCCAACCTGTCAGAGATGCGCTTACACCCTCTGCACAGATTTGTACGACGACGAGTTTACGGTTCCCCTGGACGACGAGTACCAATCGCCCGTCGAGCCCACAGCACCCTCGTCGATACCCGACAAACCTTGCGAGCCGACAACGCCCACGACGACGACGACGACGACGACCCCGGCTACGAACGGCAAGTCCGAGTCTTCCGGATCCGGCACCCTTCCCCCAAAGCCCCACAGCACAGAGTCACTCGGACTTTCGTACTCTGCTCAGGTTGCGAAACAGTTTTCCGTCTACCAACAGACGCCCAGCCAAGAACGACAGCAACGGGCGGACGCCCTGGCGAACTCAGCTTCGGCCTCGGGTCCGTCCGCCATCGCGACGCACGAAGGACCGGGCGACCGCGGGTCCCCTCAAGACAGGCCCGTGCGGCCGTCGGAGATGAAAGACGAAGGGTAAGCCGCTGTTCTTCCCTCCCTTGCAAAAAACGACGCAGCAGTGCTTGCTCGCCCAAGCCCTCTCCACGTGACCAAATGCATCCGATACTTGTCGTCGTCGTATATGTTTCAAACGTATTCGCCCGCTGGACGCACGAAGGAGCCCTTGCCCTTGCCCTTTTCTTTTATTCTCTTACATCGTACATGCTCACGCTCTGCTCGCACCTCTCTCTGTTGCATCTTTTTTTACCCACCGTCGTCGTCGTCTTTCGTTGCCATGCTAATCTACTGCTTGGCTTGCTATCTCACTCTCACTCTCTTCGTTATTGGCCACTGTGTCTTGCTTACTCTGGTCGCTACCTCACCATACCTCTGGTCGCTAATCACTTTTGTATCGATTTCACGATACCGCTGGACCTCGGACGACTCATCTCACGTTGCTTCACTCACGCTCTACTCTAAATAACTCGATACTCGATTGCCTACGGAAACCGATAGCAAAATGTTCATTGGAGGACTTAACTGGGACACTACAGATGGTATAACGCTCCACGCACATGGAATCAAATGCCTTTTTTCGCTGACACTTTCGTGATTCTTTTTTTTTTTTTTTTACTTGTCTGAGCAGACGGTCTGAGGAAATATTTTTCGGAGTTTGGCAAGGTGATCCTTTTAACGTTACGGAGGGCGGGAAACCCGGCGGTACTGATGCTTGTCTCGAAAGGTGGACGCGTGTACGATCATGCGCGATCCCGACGGTCGGTCGAGGGGTTTCGCTTTCCTTACGTTTGACGAAGCGGAGTCCGTGAACGCTGTCCTCGCCCGCGACCACATTCTGGATGGCAAATCGGTATGGCGCTCGCTCGCCTTCCTGTCACTGACTAACCATCTTTCTCCCAACAGATCGATCCGAAACGCGCGATTCCAAGAGAAGAACATTTGAGAAACACGCGGTATTTCGTCGGCGGTCTTTCGCCTACAACCACGGCAGACACGATGCGCAAGTTCTTCTCCACGTTTGGCAAAGTGGTGGACACTACGGTAATGGTGGACAGAGAGTCTGGCCGCTCGAAAGGTTTTGGGTTTGTCACGTTTGAAGACGCGACAAATTCGGATCACTTTGTCGGGAAGTTGGGTCTCATGCTGGATGACAAACAGGCGAGCGATTCTTTACTGCTTGTCAAGGGGTGCCTAACCGCATGTGCACGCAGATCGAAGTGAAGACTGCGCAGCCCCGGAGTCAACGGGACCAAGCTCGGAATATGGCGACGAATCGTGAACCATATTTCAATGATCAAGATTCGCGGACGCCATCGGCTGCGGCTGTTCCCTTCAACGCCCAACAGGCTGGCAGTCCTGCCGTGTCCATGCTGTACCAACGCATGATGAATCAAATGCCTCCTATGGGTGGCGCCACGGGAATGAACGTGATGAATCCGATGATGATGGGCGTGGGCATGGGCATGGGCGGTATGGGTGGGATGGGTGGGATGAACAACATGGGTGGCAGCATGGGCGGTATGAATGGCATGGGCGGTATGGGTGGTGGTGGCATGGGTGTGGGTGGAATGGGAATGATGGGAGGAGGAGGGATGGGGCCCATGGGCGGGATGAACCCGATGGCGATGCGGATGGGGATGAATGGGCCGATGGGTATGGGCATGATGGGGCAGCCCGGTGCGGCGATGGGCATGGGCAACATGGGTATGCGGATGCGGCAGGGGGTGGGTATGGGCGGCGTGGGCATGGGCATGGGCATGGGTATGGGTGTGGGGGGCGGCGGGGCGATGGGCGTCGGCGCGGGCATGGGTGCAAATGCTGGACGTATGGCGATGAACTCGGGGCTGGGTCCTTCTCGAATGTCGAATCGCGGACAACATGCCTTCCATCCGTACGCGCGGTGAAATCGAAGGTCGGGGGGTACTCGGAGGAGTATCCGCCACTACAAGCGACGCTCAGACGTGACGCTTCCACTGCCCCCCGGGGCTCAGATCTGTGTACCATATAATCGTCCTCCCTCTTCTTTTTCTTCTTCTTCTAGTGTTTTCGTGCCGTGCTGCTCCGGTCGTACATGTATTTATCATAGTTCGTTTCGTTCTTTCTCGTAAGTACTCTTTCTTGTCGGCGGACAGTCGAGCTATTGTAATAGTCGTATACCAACGCCCAATGCCATCTACTATTGTAATGCGAATCTTAATCATGTACTCGTCGTCCATCTCCTCATCTTGGCGACCAACAACCCGATGCTCCCGGCGTCGTCGCTCGCGAGCGCAGCACGCCCCTCCTCGTCCGTCATCCCGACGTAAGCCTTCCACAGCTCAAGATCCCCCTTCTCAACGCCCAGCGCGCGCACGATCGTCTCGAGGTAGCCCAGATCCGCACTGAGCTGCGCCGCCCCCGCCGGGCTCAGCGTCTTGATCTGCGGGAGCACGTCCCGCGTGAGGTGTGCGACCGTCGCGCGGCCGAGCGACGAGAGCCAAGCAGCCGTGACGACTTCAGGCGAATAATACCCTTGTCCCTGTACCCGTTCGTCGCCTTTTTCTTCTTCTTCTGCTACTCCCGTTCCCGTCTCCTCCAACCCACCAAGCTCAAACCCGAGCGCGTCGTCCTCTGCATACACCTCGAACAGCCTCGCTAGGTTGAGCAGCCCGTCCCCGACGCGATGCGCGACTTCGCTCGGGCTCAGCGAGAACGTCGGTATGGCTAGTACGCCGCTTCCCGCCGCCGAGGAGGACGAGGAGGACGAGGACACCGCGCTAGGTAGTACGCCTTCCGGCGCGAAGGACCATAGCGGGAGCGTAGCGTAGCCTGCGAGGTGCGCGTACAGCGGCGAGAGCAGGACGCGTTGCAGCGCACCTTGGTTCGCACGCGCGAACGCCGTCAGCGCGGCGTGTGCGTTAGGGAGAAGCGGTGGCAGCGGCAGCAGAGGGTACGTCGACGACGACGGCGGCGAAGCAGACTTGGTCGTCGTCGAGATGGGTTGTTCAGCTTGGACGAGCCCCGTCAAGAACGCGCGCAGCTCGACCGAGTTGAGCGACGATTGCGCGAGCAAGAGTCCTTGGCCTTTGGTCGCGCCGGGAGTGTACACGCCAGACCCGCCGTTTCGCCATGCGGTTCGAAAGACGGTGGATACCTGGCCGAGCGATGTCCGCAGGCGGGTCTCGAACACGCCGAGACGGTCTTTCACAGCCCGGCCAGCGGCGAGGAGGTGCAGTGCATTTTGAATGTGCGCCCAGTCTTGTGACGTGTAGTCTAGGTCTGCGAGCTCTTCGTCCTCTGGAGCAGCCACCGCTGTCGCCGCAGACCCAGGAGTCGATCGCGGATCTGTGTCAACGAGGCTGGAAATGGAAATGGTCCAGGTCTCCACGAACGCACTGACGAATGCATCCAGGGTACGCACGAGGCCGACGGAGGCGTAACCGTGCGTGAACGCCAGGCAGCGTTCGATGCTTTCCTCTGCAACGCTGAATACGTCCACGGCACGTTCACGCATGGCTCGGGCAGCTCGATCGCCATCCAGGTCCTTGATGTTACCGGGAAGCGGGGTGCCCAAAGTGTCGTCCAGTAACCGCCTCTCGAGGGTACCAAAGTCGGCCTGGAAATCGAGGAAAGGTTGGAACAAACACTGATCCCACTCTTCACCTTCGTCTGCGCCACCACCCACGTTTGCCGCTCTGCCCGCGCTACTCATCGACCGCCAAGACATCGACATCCGCATGGAACGCCTTCTGGAATGTTTTCCTTCGTTTGGAGAAGTGGGTGGAGCTAACAAAGAAGGAACGGATGCACGTAGTTTCTCGAGAACTCTCTCAGCACCTCGCGCAAATTCCTCGGATGCTTGGTAAAGCTTCACTACGTCCTTGAATGCTGTTGCGGTGCTGCCATTGTGGAAGAGTGCAGCGAGACGCTGAGCGGGAGGTGGTGTGAGGACATTAAGAGTGGTATGGATGAGGGCGGAGAGCGTGCGTTCTGGGTCAGGAAAGATGTTGGGAAGGGCGGTGCGCTCTCCATTCAGCATCGCCAAAAAGGAGGACAGGAAGGACGAGTAAAAGGTGCTCAGCGATTGGGGAGGCTCTCCTTCGCTATAGCCATGTTCACCCTCGATGACTGCCTTGCTCCATGACTCCACAATAGAACTGCGTCGCGTGCCATAGTAATAGTTTCTGAATTCGCCTTCCCGCTCAATGTCGACAAAGATGGCGTAGAAAGACTTGCAAGATTCCACGTCGCAAGCGGTCACGGCACGGACGAGATCTGGAGAGAGAGCAGCCTCGAGCTGGTTGGCAAGCGAGGTCAAAAGTGCACGTCGCGGTTCGTGCACGCCTCCAGAAAAGGTGCCGGGGGTAGCGGAGGTGCGAGCAGACGCAGGCATCAACCGAGCGGAAGCCGATAGTCTGGACGCGGCGCGAGCATATGCCTTCTCGGCGAGCAAAGCGGTGACTTCAGCCTCCAAAGCGGTCCACGACTCTGCCTCCCGGAGGACATCGCGAGCAGCTTCCATGCGCGTTTTGAGAGTATCGAGATGCAGTAATCGTTCGAGGACTTTGGAGGTCGCGTCGGGCTCTGTGGCTGTCTGGGGCACGGTGCAAGGGAAGGACTGGGCTAGGACGTTGCGGAGTGCCAGTGCGCTGTCCCGGGTGAAGTGGATGTCATATGCAAGACGAGGAGCGGCGCGTGCGACGTCGTTGATGTTTTGCTCGAGGGATGCAGACGTCGACTGGGCTGCGATGGATGTCGTGGTCTGAAGTGCGTCGAGAGTGGATGCATGGGCGATGAGCGGGGAATCGGCGTGGGCGGGATCGCGTCGGGGAACGTCGAGGACGGTGTTGAGCCAGGTTAGGACGTCGGGAGACTGATCGAGCTGTTCGACGACCGACGCCGCAGTCACTGCAGAGGCCATGCCAACTTAAAGCACCCCCGATTTCACTTTGTGACACCCAAAAACGCTTCTCTGAAGATAGAATCGGGAGGAAGGGTCGAGAAGTCGGATATGGTGTAACGGCTAACATTGCCGCCTCTCACGCGGCAGCTCGGGGTTCGACTCCCCGTATCCGAGTACGAAACAACTTTTTTGGGGCGGCCCCGGCAACCTCCATTTAGAATAGTCGTATCGTAAAAACCCTAGTTGGGAAGGCTATGTAGATCTGTCTACCAGCTAACCGATCTCCGTCTCCCTAAAGAATCTAAAGATTACCGGGCGACCACTGACCTTCAAAAATTCCCGACGCTTTTCTCGCGAAAGTCGGCTGTGTCGCGTCGGTCGCTTGAGGCCACTTTTTTTGCCTTTTTTAGTTTTGCCATGTGGTTTCTTCATTCACAGCCACTCAACGTGTGACCTGGCGTCCCCAAAGCGATTACATAATATGCGTGCGCGATGCACCATCACCGGCACCCGCAACGTCGACGACGACGACAGCATGCACGCACCCTCATGCACAACGCCGACGCCGACGACACGCATGCGCACACAGCACACTCGGTGCTCCCTCACCACAACATCAACGACAAAACACACCCGCACACGCGCTCCCTCCCACGACGAGACGAGTGGGTGGTAGTAGATGGCGGCAGTGCGACGAGGACGATGGAGACGGAGACGGACGGAGACGCCGAACACGACGACGACGTACGTTCCCGCCACACTCTCTCACTCATTCCCTCACTCACTCATTCCAGCGCTCGCACTTCTCTCCCCCGGGCCCCAGTGCATTTCCCCACTCCGTGACAATGACGACGCGGTGATGGTGTGACGCCGACTAACTGGCGACACGGACGACGATGCGAGGACAAGGAATGGCACGGGTATATCCTCGGGTATCCCAACCTGCATCCACCCGTCGCAGGTATGTGCCCGTCCTTGCGGGTGTTACCCACAACGACACGAGTCGCGAGAATGCGCACACACGCGCCCTCACCTACAACATCAACAACGACAACGACACGCGCACGCGCTCTCCCCTCTCCCTCTCCTCTCCCTCCTCTCCCTCTCCACCCGGGCGTGTCCCAACGGACGACGACGTCGAGGACGCGCACATGCTTTCTCCCTCTCCCTCTCCCTCTCCCTCTCCCTCTCCACCCAATGGATGCTGACCACGCGTCTGACATGGCGAGGCAAAAGTGGTGATGCCAACGACAAAGACACGAAGACGATGACAACGGTGCGTCCAGCACGCTGCGGGTATTGCACACCACAACGGCTCGCTGACAACGTGACGACGACGACTTCCGTCTGCCCCCGCCCCACTGTCCCCATCCCCCCAGCGTGCAGAAGCGATCACACAACGTAGACGACCGTCCGCGTTGCGCAGTCGCTTCTGCACACTGCCTTTGTGATCTTCCGGAACAGTCAGATACCCACAGTGAGGGTGCGGGTACAGGTACGGGTGTCATACCCGCGCGCGGGTCACCACCCATGCCATACCCTACGCGGCGGCGACTCGGAGGAGGACGGAGACGGGGACACAAGGAGGATGAGGGCGACATTGATGTGGCACCACGACTACCGTGACTTCGGTGTACGACTCACCATAATAATAAATATTGCAGGCAATTTAAAAAATATTTTACATTTTTCTGTCAACTTTAGGGATAAAGCCCTTCACCGCAAAGTAGGATTGTTTGGGCCTTCGGCCCAAACCTAGCGGGTGAAAACGCCTAGTTCAAGTTATGGAATATCTATTACTCCACACAAAGAGCCATGCCCTGTCCGAGCTAGCAGATTTCACCGAAGTCAATTCCGATTCGACCCTCACACCGTCGGGAGAGAAAACTGCTACATCAAGACCGCTATCCACAGGATGGATGGCTTGATCAGTCGGTTTTCCCACCCACAGTTCTTTCCAAGAATCTGGATTGTGACAATCTCAGAGATCTTATCACCGATCATTCCCTTGTCGTATGTCGCTACGTGAGCGCCGAATATGATGCTGCCACTCTCTGGAGACAAGAGGCGTCCCAAGGCATGCGCGAGTTGACGCTGATCCTTCTCGGAGAAAAGCTTTAAAGAAAAGCTTCAGTTGTCTGCGAGCGCAATCATGGATGGCGCGAGACTGACATGGAAGAACGCAGCAGCCCATATTACTAAGACGCGTCCACGAAGTTCATTCAGAGTGCTGATATTCGACAAGTTGACCTCCGTCGTAGGTTCCAATGCATCCAAGAACGGAGGAGATAGAAAAGCTGGATCGAGGACGTCTCCTGCGATAAATTGTACTGGAAACGACTCTGGACTGCAGCGGAAGAGTATGTGACCGAGATTCCAGAATTCTGGACATGATCGCCGTAAGTTGAGTATCAGAAACTAGACTCGGACCAGCAAGTAAAATAGCCTCACCTCGCTTCAGATCCGACGCAATGATCTGTTCGGCAGGGAAGCCGTCTGCTACAGCTTTGCGTACGTCATTTCCAACTATGTAAAAAGCCGGCATATAGTGGCACCTTCACATGCGTAGGACGTAACGCAAGGACGCACAACAACATCCAATGTCAAGGAGTATAGCCCCTTTGCGTTCTTGACCCAGCTTCAAAACATTCTTGTACGCGGGCATCTTGGATATCTTGAGCCTTGCAAGCACATGAGGCATCAACATCGGTCGAGTATGATGACAAGCCTACTGTATGAACTTGAATAGACGTATGCAATGGTACGGGAACACCTGAAAAGCAAACTTGGTACCTAGACCTCTTGGTGATTAGACTGCCTCGAGCACATACAGCATACGCTTGTGCTTGGACGTTGAGAATATGTTCCTTGAGTTCATCTTCATCATAGATACCGGTGCCGGACTTGAAGAACACCAAGGATGCCTCATCTAGGGTGTAAAGACTAGGATCGAGAGGAGGCACAATCGTATTGGAAGTCGGATGATTGATTAGAGCGAGCGACTCTTGCCACCCGCCGCCGCTCATGTTACCTCGTGGTACTTAACCAAGTACACACTTGTCGTTTTCAACTTCCTTTTTCGGTTTCGAAAGCTTCTGATTTGTGTCTGATCAAGATAGGGTCCCTTATCCAACACGACAACTTGGGTCTAGAACGCGTACAAAAATCGTAATCAGATAATAAGACATATAGCAATCATGACAGAGGCCTACAAGTAACATTGTGGAGTGTGTCTAACGTTACAAGCTGGCTGTGCAGATCGGCAGCCTGGACCTGCAGTTGTTGTCATCGAAAGAAACCTGAATATTGAATGCCCTCAGCGGCTGAGTAGGTGTAACATAGAGACGTATACCTCGATTCGAATGGTGTACTATCCACATGCGCAAAAGAAAAAAACTCGGATACGGGGAGTCGAACCCCGAGCTGCCGCGTGAGAGGCGGCAATGTTAGCCGTTACACCATATCCGATCTGCAAGGACTCGCGCCGGGCGTAACGTTACCAATTCAAAGCCCAGTTGTCTTCGGAACTTTATGTTTTTGACAAAGTAATGCAAAGGATTAGTACAACGGCGAGTCGAGGAGACACAATGAGGGAACAACAATGGTTAATGATCGTTAGGCACCACTGCGCCCACAATGTGCCGGATCCACGTGCAGTACTTTTTAGCCTACGACGACGATGAATTTGTTCCTAGCCTAAACACAAACTTTACGGTTATTCCACTAAACAATCCTTTGTTGGTCATGAACATACGCTGACCGGGATGGCACCACACTACTAGCACCGTCATCGTTTCCGGTCTTCCTATCAATCCGTCGGACGCCCGAGTCCCGGACTGGTGCAGATCGTTCGCTTCAAGATCTAGGTTGAACAAGGTTAGCGGCTTAGCCTGGATCTGAGAAAGGGATGCTGAATACAATAATATTATTCCACCGTTGCCAGCCAATGAAAATCGAGCTCGCCAAAAAAAAAAGGCCCTGTGACATCGAACCTGTGTTGCCTGTCACGCTGTCACAGGCCTGGGCTAGAAATAAAAAGGTTCTGTCCGAATCACGAACTCCGAAGAAGGTCCGGCTGCGGAGTTTTAGGGTCATCATCGTGGGTAACTCACCGGGGAACGGTTT
This sequence comes from Leccinum boreale, assembly GCA_038092235.1. NCBI lineage: Eukaryota > Fungi > Basidiomycota > Agaricomycetes > Boletales > Boletaceae > Leccinum > Leccinum boreale. The sequence goes on along the minus strand of JBBPPX010000007.1, from coordinate 169,318 downwards.
CCCTTTATGTACATGCTTTCCTTTTTTATGTCAACTCACCGGCTCGCGGCGTCAAGCAAGGTTTTTGCCGACACGTCCGAAGGCTCTGATTGGAGGACATGGGAATTCGGGTTCCGGCAGTTTTTGGACCGTGATAGATCTCAGGTCGATTTGTCGGCTAGTGTTCAATTCTGTTCAACTCATTTTATCTGGTGGACAGTCGACGTGAAAATCGGTCGCAGCCACCGCACAACTGGGCAAGAATAGATGGTCAGCGCTCAACGCTCAACGCTCAGCTAATAGTGCTGAGAACATTATAAAGTACCATATGCTTGACGCTAAATCCGTTCTCTCTCCCATGCGCCCCAAGTACGGGAATCCTGGCAGGAACTAACACAGGGTCAAGGTTCACGCAACGCTTCCGAGCACTTGCTAAAGTTGTTACGTTAACTCAACTCGGGGGCCCAGATAAGTAAGCTCGAATCACCTGGACGGCTTTACATATCCCCTGCTTTCGGGTGGGAGCGACTCAGTTCTTCACCCAGCGACAACCATTGGCGTTTCCAGTCAGGCTCGCTCAACTGTCACTGGAGGGAACGGCTGGTGCTCTTGACTAATCAGAACATCTTCCCCACTTTCATTCAACCAATTTCCCTCTTTTCCTTGGCGATCGGTGGTTCCCATGTCTGCGGACGGTACTGACTCGAAGCATCAAGCTTATATAGTCGCGCTCTCTGCTTGTAAGTCCATATTTCGTCTCCTCCGATCGTGAATATCATGTTCTCACTGCGCCGTCATAGCGGCGTCATTGGTGGTTATGATGTTGGATTTCCTATTGCAAATGCCTGACGAAGTGAGGTGTATTTGGCCGTAAGTTTGTTCCTTGCCAACGTTCGCGATTGCTCAAGACTCAAGTGTCACGATTGTAGGAAGATCCGCTTCTCTTGGCAGCCGCGACTATATGTGTTTGCCAGGTACCTTGGAATGGCCAGTCAGATGTGAGTGGTAACTCAGTGCAGCTTCTTAGCGTTGTCCCACAAGCCCGTTTCTCAGATTCAACGTATATTTTACTATCCGGATGTATTGTGGAGTTCGCACCTCGCCCGCTGGATGCAGCACCTGGTTCGCTTATCAGGTGGTTGTAGTTCAGTTCTTTCTGATACTCTTTGAGGCACTTCTCATGCATCGTGGTAAGTGTTCTTGGATGATGAATTGTTTAAGGCCACTTAAGAATGCCTAGTTTATGCCCTCTACTTCCAAGACTCGATGATTTTGTCCATACTGGTCGCACTTGCTGTCGGCCAGGCATCATCGATGGGTGTCAGCGCACACTTCTCGCTGCCAAACGTCGGGCACACTGATACTTGCATCATTTTGAAAACTCCCCCTGGAAATGCCTATTTTGGGTGAGCTGGAGCTCCCGTCTGGCAGTTCGTATGCTCATGACAAATTTGTGTCGTTGGGAACAGCGCAACAACCATGATGACATGCATGATTATTTCCTTACTGATTTTATGGAAATACCTCGGTCTGCGAGGCGGACGGAGGCGACAAGACTTCGTGCGCGTGGCAATCAGGGATTGCTTAATATCCGCATTGGCAGTATCAGGTGAGGGCTTGCGCTGAAATTATCATCCTTGACACTGATTTCGTCAGCTGTGATGTTATTCTTGACGCTCAGCTCATTTCAAGTTATACAAGTGAACGGCGGCGGCAACCTAACGTACTAGTGCGTATGTTCACACGTGGATTATCTTCCCTTGTTTACTGTTTGATTGATAGTTGGTTGGTATGCGTACTTTGGGTGGCTGTAAGTTGCTCGTGTTCGTACTATTCGTTCTACTGACGAGAAGGCAAACGTTACAATAGATTGGCAGAATCATCATAAATCATGAAAAGTTACCTCGTGATTCTGATGAACGGGACCTCGGGGAAAACGTCTGGAGGGCCACACTTCAGCTGACGTCACATATCGAGCTTGGGGAGGTTACACAAGATCACATAGATTCCAGAGGGAGCATTCCCTGGTCCAGCGACACACCTGTGAGTGATGGAGTCTCTGGTCAAGGAAGTTCTCGGACATCTGTTTCCACGAACGATATGACAAGACCCGGGATCTTTCACTTGCAGTTGACCGGGTCATCGAAACGATCCTCCACTGCGGACCCAGAGTCTGAGCCATCCTCCGCGATTTAGTCATAGCATACGACGCCGCCATGCCACCACTGTATCAATCCGCTGCCGCGCTCCTTGTATAATTGCTTACAGCACATCGTTTTGAATCTGTATCCTACATAGTGATGGGTTAATGAAGTTATTGGATCATTTCAGGTGTTGACCGCTGGTCAGCTGCTACCTACGGACCCGCCGGGCCCCGGCGGCCGTGTTTAGCTACGCATGTTTTTCCGAATCAGAGGCTATCCTCCTTTTAGTCATTTCAGCACCTCGCTGTGCTGCCATTTCAGATACACAACTGGTTTGTGTTCCAGGCCGATATATACAACTTTCAAGGTGTTGATCATGCCAATGACAACGCGAACAACGATTTAGAATCAGCGATAAACACTTCCATTGAATCGCCGTCAGGCGGGCATTTGCATCTATTGGCACTGGATATGCTGACTCCAATCTCCACCCATGCATGCCCCACGGAAATCTTTCTATAATACTTTCGAGCCTGCTGAGGTTTCGATCACAGATGCGCCGGTGGGAAAAATGCGAAATCAAACAATGAACTTCGCGGATCCTGGAGTCGGAGGCCTTGCTTCAAGTTTCTGAGTTCCCGACTTCACCACGAACGTTGCTCGAACCTTTTTTATTCTGCAGGGCTGACAATGTGGTTCGTATGATCGATGATGAGGAAAACGAACGTACTGACTCTTTTTCACTACCCGATATCTGCAGGGTCACCGTGGTCCTTGTGTGAGCTAATCGGTTCAACACTTTAGTTTAGGAGTTTGGAATCAGATTTCGACAAACTTTCAAACGGGAACATTCTTCGGTGGGGTTGCGAGGATGCCGCTCTTCTTGTGCCAGCGCTGCCACTGTGCCGTCGCATCAACTTCTCGATCTCGAAGCCATGATCTGGCTGATCCAAAGCGCTGGCACGAGGAGTGACAGACCTCATAACCGAGAACTTTTCTGTCACCGCTATTTCACCTTGGTCCACCTTTTGATCCCAGAAGTTCGACCAAAAAGTGTACCACCCCTCCGAGTTCCGTATCAATTGTGACCCCAGCAACCTGAGGTTTCATCCCTTATGGCTGAAGCATTTGAGCACCCGATGACCATGGCCCAGGAGTCATATACTGCCACTGTGGACCAGCTGGTTCGACGGTATGTATGGCACGAAGGTGTATTATAGGAAGGCTGCAAAGCTACGTCTGGCCTCGACGCCACCGAGGACACTGAGACCTGCTTCTTTGACGGTACAGTATCGTTTGTATGCATTTTCACGGAAGGATGGGAAGGCTAAATATCTCCGAGTCGGCGGTCGTGTTCTCGACATCCAGCTTTCAGCATGGATATCCATGCAACTTATGGTGCTTTCGAGGAATCGGCATCGCCCACCGGCGTATATGCAGCAATCCTACTAGGGCGGTCGCTTCTTCTACCACACCGGGGACACTGCATCGAGATTGTCGTCGGTGCCAGAACCTGGAGCTTTTCGCAAGATGGTCACGGTTATAAAAACGGCATCGAACGACGCGCTTTGGGTGGACCATTTCGCTTATCCACATAGTGAATGAGATTGCATTTTCCGCTGGATTTGACCTTGCATCCAATACGGCACCCAGCACCACATCCGGCGCCATAATCAGGCCAGTACCAGTACCACATCCGCCTCTGCTTCCAGCGCCAGCATATCTTCGTTTACCACTGCAAGTCTCGTCTCCTCAACGTTGCACATAACCGCTCCTGATAGCCAGACGACACTCCCAACTGGAATTACGGCCAGGACTATCAACGCAGACACTGATGCCATCGTTGCGTTGGGACCACTGCGATCATCCTCGGTATTGCTGCACTCGTTGTCTATGTGTGGCGTCGGCGGTTACGTTCTACTACAAGCGGCTACTCTTGTGTTGATACTTCCTCGAATGTATCCCATACTCGGTCCATTTCCTTAATCTCCACCGCCATTTCCCTCACCGCGCCTGACCCAGGGGAGACTGTTCCTTATTATGCAAGCAAACTTCAGCGGAAATGCCAGCGAGACGAGCTTCCGATACCACCACCGCAGGTCCCAGTGAGAATACTTGACGGAGGTGTCAGGCTCATGGGCGGGCCCGGTGAGATACTCCCTGAATACCAGGAGTACGATGAATTCCAAGCTGCAGATCCTGTGTTCTCTTTATTTCACCCATATGCCGGACTTTCTCGGACAGACACTGAAAGCGGCGCAGCAAACCTTACTACTTTACAGCCTAATAATTTCGCTAATAATCACAGGACCCGGTGCATGAACTATCTATCAGTTTACGTTTGACAGCCGTAGATCCAGCTGGACTTGCAGTCTTCTGTCAAGAACTTTCACAGTTTATCCTATCAAATCACAATATTGGTCGAGCGCTCAGACATAAAAATGTTCTTCGTGAACCCAACAGCAGTGCGATGTCCATGCTCACTTCCGAACGGAAGGCAAATGGTCCCCCCGCTCGTGCGCCCTTGTCCTGCTATTGTAATTCACATTCACGAGCTCCCATGCTGCGCGGTTAGACCACCTCGACTACCTTGACAAGTGAGGTGCACATGAAGATCGCCATTGGCAGCACGTGCATCACGGACTCCGCGTCGCTTCTGTGATATCAAATGCGAGCTTGAACCTCGGACACGCGCTCGGAGCCTCGGACTTCGATGCAAGGGGTCTGGATCCGTCGGATGCGGAGTTCAATACCAAGCCTCAGACGCCCCCCTCGAAAGGTGGTGCATTGTAAGCTGGGGGTTTTCGTTTAGTCGATTATCGGGACTGCTACAAGTCGTCATCAGACTGAGCTCGGGGGTACTACTAGATCATCGCTGACGATGAAATGTCTGCGCCTCACATTGCAATGAGATGGTCAACGAATCGGGATGGAAACCTTCACAGAAGATTCGCGACCAATCTGGGCAACAAGTCACGCACCCTCGCAACGATCGTAACTCGTGGACACCGGTATGTTGGCGTGCACCAATGAGGGCATGAAATGGAAATGTGGCCTTTTTGCCTTTGCAAGAAAGGAAGAAGCCACCGGTGGATGTAGGAAGCAAGGGTGAGAGAATCTATAAATGTCACGGTGGGCTGCAGGAATGTGTGTCGCAGACAAGGCCTAAGCTTGGCGAGCTCAGAGTGGTGATGGTTTGGCGGCCGCATCCCTACAAGAGTACTCAGCACGCGCGCTCGGAGCGATCGACAGCTGTACTCGAACGGGACAAGGTCGTCGCTTCAATGTTATAACCTGCGGCAGAGTGAGAACCCGTCTCGATCTAGATTGATCATGCAAAGAACGTTGCACGAACGAATGGAAGAAGGACGGACCGGCACCGGGTACCATCATCAAATATGCGTCGAGTCACCCACATTGCATTGAAGTTGAGTTATTTCGCAGTGAGTCTCACGCGATGATCGATGTCGATGAACCCCAGGGTAACCTATATATTGATCAAGGTTGGTGGCATTGATATGATTACTTTTGAGGTACACAGCTTGTAATCGGATATGGTGTAAAGGCTAACATTGCCGCCTTTCACGCGGCAGCTCGGGGTTCGATTCCCCGTATCCGAGTTTCATTGTTTTGGTCGGTCAGATCATCTCTTGACGCCGACGAATCGACGGTTGGCTACATTTTTTCGTTCACAAACATCTGCACATTCGCATAATGTTACTATTACATCAAACACGATCAAACACGATGATAAGGATGAACTGCGTAGCTTTACTGAACATAAGACTATATCTCACTGGCCCATGCTATGCTCAGAGCAAAATATGTTCAACGCTCTACATGAAGCAAAAATTACTCGGATACGGGGAATCGAACCCCGAGCTGCCGCGTGAAAGGCGGCAATGTTAGCCGTTACACCATATCCGAATTGTGATCTCGTATGCTGATCGTGTCGTCAAATTTCGAAGATAAACAAGGAGAGGTATCTTGCGACCGCAACTTGGCTGAGAGCGGTGAGTCGCACATGTTGGGATCTTCGACTCTTCTGATTGTCTTAAGAATCACGCTATGTTCCGCGTCTGCGCGTGCTCACCTCGTGTCAGATTGGTGACTCGTCTATAGACTCGCCCAGAGTCGAATAGACTCACGATGAATCCAAAGCATTCCGAAAGGCATTCCGAAAGGCATACTTCTAGTTGGATTTCATACGGGTCAGAAAGCGAGACCCTATAGTCGATCGTCACTAGTGATTCCATAATAAACGAGGCTTCGAAACGAGGTGATAGACGCTTGTACAGGATGGTGGGTCCAGGGCGGCCCAGGTGCTCTTTGCATGCAGCAACACTTGGTAGCAATAATCGTCGCGGATCTAGAACAGCAGGGTTTTACAGCTTGGCATGAGGCTAGTAGCAGCAGTCCGGAGAATTGAATCTGATGCCCGGGGATCTGTTCACCAAATCTCGCAGGATCTTATATTGGTGATCTGCGGATGGAAATGACGCACGGCGGTGAAGATCAAACGCCCTGCCTGCCAATTCATCTCCGATTGCTCAACCTAGCATTAATAATTAGACAGCAATTAGACAGCGGAAAACATCTACAGAATGTAACTATAAGAAAGAGCAAACACACAAAAACACGTCGGCAGACTAGCTGCCTCTTTATGAACAATATACGAGGAGTTCTTCTCAAGAAGTGAAGGATACGATTAAACCCGAGATTGAAGGAAGGGAAACAAGAAAACTGGGGGAAACCTATGACCGCAATCACGAGTCTGCACGGCAGCCCGGATTGGTAGGCATCTAGTTCGAAATCACATTCATACAAACCGAGTAGTGTGCGTTCCTCGTCACTTTATGAATGAACACGGCTCCACAGTTAGGACAGTACCACTTCCAGACCATATGTCTTTCTTGAATATGTTTCATCAACTCTTCTTTCGTAAACGTAGAGCTATCTGGGCAAGCTTCCCACCGACATGAGAAGCCGAGGACTTGGTGTGCGATGCCATGTATTCCGTGACAATCCCGCATGTGCGCCGAGAATCGATACCCCTGAATGGCAGAACCACACCGCACGCCATTCTCCACCCAGCGACAAATGTGGGGGCATAGTTCTGGAGAGCTGGCAATAGAAACCAACATTCGAGAATCCTGATAAATGTAAGGAGCGGCAATGGTCTCGGTGTGTGTGGTCTTACCTCGTCGGTGAAATTGTGGTTGAAACCATCGTTGTAGTTGTTGGAGATGTTGCGAGACATCGTATTCACCAGAAGAGACAGGCTGCAACGAAGAACAAGGCAGAATGTAGAACGCACAGCTGTTTAATTGTAGAAACAATCCTGATATTTATACTGAGACCATTGAAGGTAAACACGCTTCGAATTGACGATAAGGTGTTTGTGCCATTCTACAGCATGGTACACAAGTAGGTCCGTTGCTGAACACGCTGATCGGACTTTTTCAATGAGATCTGAGAGCCATGAACGTGAAGAGTTGGACCCGAGTAGATTTTCTCCGCCACTCAGGAACCCGGTACTATGCAGACGCAGCCTGACCACAGAGAATAATGCTTCCTAGCCAAGGACACTCCGTGGATCAAGACTTGATCAGCAGTTTATTGCCAACGGTGGCCAGCGCCCACCTTGGCTTGCCTTGAATGATGGCAGAAAAACAACCACACATTGTTTGGTTGCCAATTCTCACACAATGTCAGAATACCCGACTTGTCCCGAGCTACACTACATACATGACTAATACATTCAAACGTTATGAATGTTGGATGTGAATCACGATGATGTGACAGAACAAGATGCAGTGGGTGGAAGACTGCAAACAAATGGAAACGAACGTACTTCATAGGATAGTATCAAAAAAGGTCGCCGAAAGGATGATTCCACACAGTTTCAAGAACCCTTTCAATGGAGAGGATACGACGAGAAGGATCAGGAAGCGGACCTACTCGGACGTTTTCTGGCGTTCATATCGTCAGACTGACTCATCGGGATGTCGTGTGGATGGACAAGAACGAGGAAAGATCGCAATCGCGGTTACTTCTTTTAAGCTCCGACCGACAGCATGGACCGCCGGCACCATAGAAACCGGGCCTGGCACACAGCGCTTAGTAGCGCCAACCGACAAGCTTGTGTATGACTCCCGGCATTGCTTCGATCTAGCAAGCTATCATGCATCCGTTTGGAGGAACACCAGTATGTCCCCGGTGTAACAAGGCCGTGTACGCAGCTGAGCAGGTATGTATTAGTGCTCGTCGTGCTCGTGCTTCATTTGACTCATGTGCCCGTGGTACAGGCGATGGGACCAGGTCGCAAGGTAGGGCAATTCAGTTGTCCCTGAAGGATCAATGTCTCATATTCCTTGCGCCGTGATAGCTTTACCATAAGGCAAGCCCGCTTCCTCTGCGCTCGTTCACTCAAGTGTCACCCTGTGCCCTCAATAGCCATGTCTTGCGTGTACCTCATGCAACAAACGTCTGGACTCGCTTACCTTACTAGAACACGACCAACAGGTATGCTATCATCGTCATCACCAACTAGCTCGTCTTGATTATCACTTAATTTAGCCGTATTGGTAGGAACCACTCGCCAATCCCTGCGTTACTTACCCTTGACTCCATTTGCCAAGTAAAAATTGCCATTTACGCAGCTTCGGCACCCGGGACCTTCGACACGCAAACCTCCCTCACCGAGACGATGTTGGTTCTTCTCCTTCGGCACCTGCCCGAAACCCATTCTCCCCATCGACCGAGTTGTCCGGCACGCCTTCCCGAACGCCGAGCAACGTCACCAGGCAGACATCCCCTGCCCGCTCTCCTTTTCCTATGCCAGCTACTCGTGTCAGAAATACTGGCTCACTCGACCTCACACCACGACCTCTGGTCAACGACGGATCTCGTTCACCTGTCCGTACCCAGTTTACAGGGGCTGGACCAATTTTTCGTGCAAACTCCGCTCTCCCCGCACGGTATTCCCGTGCTATCATCAACCCCCCAAGCGAGTTAATCACCCCTGGCTCAGAGTCGAGCACAGAGGGAAATGATACTGCAGAAGAAGATGAAGTACAAGACATCGTTGAAGAGCGCTTGTCCTCCGAGGACGATACCACAAGAAATGATCGCCCAGTTTCACCGCTTAAGCCCTACTCCACCGGGGTTGTTGCGAGTGGAGGGATCAGCTCGTTGAAACAGACCGCCACTGGGACGCGATACGGTGCTGCGCTCAGCGGGAGCCCAGCCAACCCCGGAAAGATATGGGGCCTCGGTGGTACGACACCCGTGTGTCCACGGTGCGGAAAGAATGTGTATTTTGCGGAACAGGTTGGTGAATATCACTCAAACGGTTCGAATACATACCGATACAGTTCATAGATGAAAGCAGTCGGAAAGACGTGGCATAAAGGATGCCTGCGCTGCGCCTCTTGCAATACCCTTTTAGACTCCAAGCGGCTGAACGACAAGGACGGAGAACCACTCTGCGGAAGATGTTACAATAAGGCATGTCCTGTCTTGCACATGGCTCTCCATCTGACGTCTTTTATATAGCTTCATGGTCCGCAAGGAAACGGTTATGCTTTACTCGGATAGCCGGGTAGTTAAATCACTCGAGGAATCCCCCTATTCCATGAATCTAACATTGAAGCTGAATAATGCATCCTGAAAGGACTCTTCGATATCATTATTGCACTTGTGTGTCTGTACTACTTGCCTGTTTTTTCTAGTGTTACCATTAACGAGCCTAGATATATACACTGTTGTAAGGACTGTGCCGTATTCGCCACGCTTTCAGAATCATATATGCGCCGAGGGGAAAGCGAGTCTCATGGCTAATGACATGTCGACAACTTGAAGCCACCTGTAATACCTTTTTTTTTGTCGCGGACTTTGTCCAAATTACCAAGCAGTGCTCCTGAGCCATGTCCGCTACTAGGTTCCTTGTCGTCGGATAGGCCCCGATACACCTTCTGATACGACAGGACGCAGTCTTTTTGAAAATTTCCGCGCAAGTCTCGTCTCAGAAGATCCGTGGACGACACTATGCAAGGGGTAATCTCCACCATTCTCCGCGTTTCGCCGTCAGATTGCCTCGCGGGCATGAGATCTTGAGACTGAGGCCCTTGTTGCGCCGGTCCGAGGGTGGTAAACGTTGCCGAATGACGGGCTCGCAATCAACGAAAGAGTCTCGATTTCCAAAATCGATGCCCCCCGACTGGGCCAGTGCCGTATTTGCAGAGAGAGAACTGCAAGCCTGGTGCGGTACCCATGACGCCTGCCCCAAAGACGGACCCCCACCGTGTCATAGAAAACATCTCGATGTGATTGCGCTCATATTTTGTGCGGTGGTACTAGTACCGTAGCCCAAACTACATTGTCATATTCCAGCTACCAGGTGAGTACTCTACCAGCTTACCTAGATACCTATAACTTATAACACCCGGGATATTATTACTGCCTTTTGGCGTAACAGTCTAAGCGGCGAGCAGTCGAGCTGCTTACAGATTGACATTGTTCAGACTGCCACTGATAGGCTGTTGACTAGGTCGGAACAGAACCCTAGATTAGTGATGATCATCGCTAATACAGGTCTTCTCCCCAGTAACCCCATTTCACTTGCACGCTTTTTGCATCGTTGGCTCCTCGAATACATTGGCACAGAAGTCGTCAGAAGAAGGTCCGAAGACGCAATCTGCCTTTGCAATTCGTGGCTTTTGCCGGTAAGTACTAATTCCAAAGAGTAGCCTTGAATCCAGTGTCCAGGGCCATGGTGCGGCGTGTGTTCTAATCGGTACGCCCACGTACGTTGTTGGGGCCTTGGCTTCGGGCCTTCAACCGACGACCACATTGGTGATTGATGGATTGGGTACCCACACCACATGAAATGCAGCACGACACTGCGCATCTTTTACAATCAGTGTTGTGGTGAGATCAGCCAAGAGACAGCCTGAGGGGCCGGAGTATGACATTGGCAAGATACTTACGACTCCTGTGGTCCAAGCGGGGTGGTGAAGCCCTCAGCTGGTTCCTGCCACCAGACCAACTCATCAAGGAACCGGACACCATCCTGCATCACGCATCATGCGGCATGCATAATAACAACGGGATTCGCCGTTTAAAAGCTTGCGGATCCCTGTTTCACTACAGAGCCGACCACGACGTACTACCGGTAACCCAGTAAGTTTAAATGAGACGCCCCTGAGTCAGTGACTTGGCAAACATGAGGCCGCGTGACCGGAAATCACTCAGGGGTTTGTTTACGGCGGCCTCGAGTCCACCACGGTTGGCTAGTGCTTATTTATTTGATACCAAGTGGTACCGCCAAGGTACCGAGACGCAAATGGCGAGTTGGCAGTATCAGCCAGGCAGCTGTGGATTTTTACAGCACTTTGCGATATGATACATAGTGAAATTTGGACAATAAAGTTCATTGACCGCATTGGTGATCGGGCCGGGCCGGGCCCTGATTTCGATCGATCACTTCGGCGCCGGTGCCGCACTGCGGTGGAGCTCACTGGGGGTGACGATGGCCACCTGTTACAGGCTTACAGAATTCGACCATGAGGATAACCACCGAGAAGAATTGTATATACAGCAGTTTGTATAAAATGTGGTGAGATTCGAGAATGGCATCAATTGATACGTACGCTGCCTCCTAGACACTAGATCACCAATGAACGTCCCTCCTAAGGACCTGAGGATATTACGTCCACCAGGTGGTTGATGTATCACCAGCGAAAATAGTTAGGAAAAGAAGGGGAAGAGGGTTCATCGTGCCGCTATCTCGTGGAATACGGCGTCGAGATAATGAATTGGCTTGTCAAAATTCGCTGGGGGATTTCTACTGGTGTCTGAGTCCGCCTTCTTGCAAAGCGCTCCATGCTTAAGATCATACGACACCCCTAGTAGATGCGACGTCACGAATGAACACGAAAGCAGACGGGGACATACTGAAGTGCTCATCATAGCAGAGAACCAGCTGGATTGTGAAGGAAAAGCGAATACCATAGCGTTAGCAACACGTGATAATAATGTTGAATGAAGAGCACAAACAAAAAGATGGTGATTGCTCGCTCTGTGCTCAGGCGACAAATAACGAACATCAATATAGGCAAGGCTGACCCATCAGATGAGTATTAATATTGAACTGGACAACCTGATTGTTTCTCAAACTCACTGAACATTAAAGCACATGTCAAGCTAACGTCACGAATCATGAGCGACACAAGGGGTGTCCTGCCCCAACCTGCCCTGAGAGCAAAGAAGTACTTGAAGATTGTCAATGAGGCAAGCGTACAGTTGGACGCGAGCACTACTAAGCTAAGTAAGACCCACTTAGCGTCATATGATGCACCTGAAAAGAACAGCTGGAATGCACCTATGCGCCTTGATACTGATACTCTTGGCCCCCAGGGCCAGAAGGCAAGCTCCATGATAGCTTGGATTGCCCCACGGAAATAGTAACCTTATCGACCCCATCGCCTCTGATAGGATCAAAAATGACAATAACAAACCTATCCTCTTGGATCGGTTATAAAAAGCAAACACTGCCAGGAACCTCGTCTAACCGACAAAACCATGCAACGAAGGAATTGCCTCTTACCGCGTGAGGCCAAAACAACCTCGAGCATGGTTCCAAAAACCTGACTAAATATAATGGTATATGCCCACCAGATGTCGCAGAGCATGGGGGGATTACTGCCGTTTGCTAAAGGATCCATGAAGATATTATGCATTCTAGATTAAATAAGATCAACAGCTCTTCATATGCTGAATGCATTGCAATAAACTTACATGTGAGCGAATAACATGACGTAGCGGAAAAAAAAGTATGCCAGCTTGGATGGACTTTTATTGTGCATACTGCAAGTATCGAAACCAAGACGTTTGGAAGCCAAACCAGATCGCGGTCATGCTCGTTACGCACGTCCAAATATACTCGACTTCGTCATCAAACGTCACCATTGTGTTCCAGGCCAGAAAAGAAAGTGAAGCAACTGAAGGTAAGATAAGCCCAACTCGGTGAGATGTTATGCTTTCGAAACCTACTACTATGGTAGCGCACATCCTGAACGGCAGCTGCATACGCAGGAGTTAATGCGGGGTAGACATTGCTTGGAGACATCTTGCAAAAGCGAATAATGAGGAGCAGTGGAAGTCTAGCGTGACTGTGAGGTTCAGCACAATGTCCAACTAATGCTGAGTGATTAATATTAGTGTCCTCTTTGTACATGAAACATGATGTACCAGGGTCAGTGCGAGTCACTATGCCGGCGCCATAGATCATCCGTTGCAGCAGGGACATGATTCGGTGAGAAACAAGTTTACGGTCAGGCAACGTAAACCTCTCTCCTCACAGGCCCGGGATGATGATTCTCGGCTCATCAGAATCATACATATCTTGTATTTCGTATCATAACAGACACCTCCCTACTTGTTGTCTCCGTATATGGATTTTCCCCTGGGGAGTGGCATCATATTTCAGACCTTGTCGTACGCCATCATGGTGCCGTTGCGTTTCGGCGTTCACATAGCGTCGGAAACCAAGGGAATGATCGCTGATACGATCTCTGAGAAGAGCGTTAGCATTTTTTGTCACAATCCAGATTCTTGGAAAGAATTGTGGGTGGGGAAATCGACTGATCAAGTCATCCATCCTGTGGATAGCACAGGCGGTCTTGATGCAGCAGTCTTCTCTCCTGACAGTGTGAGGATTGAATCGAGATTGAATTCGGTGCCATCTACCACCTCGGACGGGGTATGGCTCTTTGTGTGGAGTATCACCAGGGTATGATGTACATATATTCCTTAATTACTGGCAGGGTTTGAAGTAGACGAACACTACGCGCTGAGTTGCTTATTCCTGTCTCTTATGTTATGGTTAAACTTATCTATTTTGGCTGGGGCAGAACTGTCTTCAAGTTTGCTCGTGAACGAGTCAGAGTCTCCTCTCATCTTTCCTATGCGACGCGATAAGCCACACGCGAGCATGCCCGGCGGAGGAATAGCATTATCGGCTTTACCATCTGATTTGCTGGCGGGAACCATTCTCATTCACTTGAAGATAAATCGGGCAAGGTACTGACTACTAACTCATCAGCTGTACAAAAGAAGCCGGTGACAGCAAATACTGCGTTCCTGATCGCACGATAAACAGACTTGAATTTTTGAGGGAGACGATTTCATCGGCTCATCGCCATTGCGATTGTCACGCTTTCATTTTCACTATGCACCGCTCACGAGCCTTACTTACGATGCATGACAACGTCCGACGGAGCCATAACGATTCCGATGCTGTGCATAAGCACATTATCAGCGAGCTGGTAGTGATCCGGGTGCAGCCTGTTCCGAGCCCGTAACGGCGATGTCAGGCACGTTTATGCAGCCCGGCCAGGGCGCAGCGTCCGTACGACAGATGCGGCCTAGGTTGACATGATCAGTCGTGGAGGCTGCCGACTTGCAAGGATGGTTGTAGTCCTTTCGTGCGTGACATTGTCCGGCTTAGGAAACGTCCCAGTGCACTTGTTCCTGGACAGCTTGATGGTATCTGTTATATTTCAATTCAGGCACACGTTTATGGAACAGGAGATGGTGCGCAATGTGCCAATTCTACGCACAGCTCTCGCCCACCCAGATATCTAGATGCCGGTTGACATCCCTCCGACAGGTCGTGCAGGTAATGTGCGAACAGGCGCTGCTTACACAGAGAACGCACCGAAATGTCGTGTATAAGCAATATCCAAACGAAAGATCTAGCGCGACGTCATCGCTCCTACGCGTCCTCTCCGTCCACGACCACCCCGTCCACCTTTTCATCCGTCGCAGACAAATTGGTGCTCGCCCTCTCCACGCCCTCGTCCGCGTTGGCGACGTTGGGCACGGGCCCGGTGAACCAGTGCACCCCGCCGTACACGGGGAAGTAGTACCACACGATCGCGAGCAAGAGCACGCCGCCCAGGACGACGACCGTGTAGTTCATGTCCGGTATGTTCGTTTGCGGCGTCGTGGGGAAGAAGAATATGATGATCATGAACGTCATGAACGTCACCGAGATGATGGCGACCGGGAGACTCTGCGTTCATGCGTACAAACCGTCAGCTTGTCGTACACTGTATTGTAAATTTGGAACAAGCAAGGAGGAAACTGACGAATATGCCGAGGTTGAATGGTCCGGGTTTGAAGTCGTTTTTGAAGATGAACCTCGTCGCGATTGGGATTGAGTAGGCCACGTAGAGGCCGGTTACGGAGAGCGCAAAGACGGCGCCGATGGCTTGAGCTCCGGCGAGGGAGAGAAGGCCGAGGAGAACCGCAATCGCAGCGACCCACCAGACGGTGTTCACGGGCGTGCCAGTGAAACTGTTCATGCGGTACAGGATGTTTGAGAGCGGAAGAGCACCATCACGTGCGAATGCAAAGGATTGGCGTGAGGCGGCGAGGACCTAGGCATACGGCCTCAGCGAGAACACAAACACAACCGGAGAAGAAAATTCACCATGCTCGATCCCATCATGTATCTGACCGTAAGATGAGCAAAGAAAACATAGACAGACTAAAACGTGAACTCACTGCCCAAGGATGACGAAGGACCACAAGGTAAGGGTACCCGTTTGTCCGAATCTGTTCAAGAAGATCTGTGCCATGGGCTGAGCGCTGTCTATGAGACTCGTGAGGTCGGTTCCCATGGTGAACGCAAGAGATATGTTGATAGCTAAGTCCCCGAGACGTTCACCGTCAAGACACGAACGATAGCGATTAGGTAGAAACGCGCACCCCAGCCGAGAACACCAGCGATAGCGATCGCACCCACCTACGAAAATTAGCTACGAGTCACTCAAATTGGAGTACATGCTCACGATTGCCCATGGCACGGCAGTCGCTGCATTCGCGGCTTCCTCACTGATGTGCACACTTGAGTCGAATGAACCTAGACAGTGCACGCACTACGATTAACACGCTCCGCCATGCAGATGAAGAAATGAACATACAGATCGTCCAAAGCGGAGCAAGGAAAGACAGAATAAAAGCGTAGCCGTTCGGCCAACCATCAGCTAGGTGACCGGAATTAGACATAAGAAAAGAGATGATAAAAACACAAACCATTGGAAAAGTTTCCCAAGGCGAAGCTGGCAGTATTCATTTCTGCTTTTGGAGTAGCAGCCGGAAGACCGATGATGACTGCGAAACAGAGGCTGATGGGATAGGTCAGTCTGCAGGGCTTTGAGGAAGCTCAGACGAATCCGACGTGTTTGGAACACAGGCAAGAAAAATTACTCTGAGATACTCACCAGAGGTTGAGAATGATGTAGATATTCTGTAATCTCGCGAGGATAGTGGTGCCAAGAGAGCAAACGACAGCATGAGAGAAAAGGATCGCCACATAAATCCCGCTGCATGAACGTCAGCAACATAACATAGACAAAAAAGATAGCTGTAGATGAAATCGCGGGATTGACAAAAGCGAGAACGTACAAGGTTTGCGACTGTGTAGCAAGGAAATTTTGGTTTCCGATATTAATCGCTGCAGCAATCTGGACGGCGCAACCCCAGTCGATGGAAGCTAAAAGCATCATACGAAGCATCCCGCCATCAAGTCAGTCGAAGCTACACAGAAAGGTGACTAGCTCACCGACTGACGCGATGGATCCTATTGTATTTGCATCTGACAGGATGGTAAACCGGCTGGAAAGAGTATTTGCAGATTGGACGTACAACCGACGATCCAAGATAGAAGATTCCGCCAACGAGGAGAAGCCAGGGAGTGCGTCCAAAAGTAGAGCTGTGTATTACGCATAGTTCATTTAACTTTGTTGTGGAGTATGTCATGTCAGAACTCACACCACCAGAAGTAGGTGCCGCGGAAGCAAGCTCTGCCATGGACATTCCGATACAGAGGACAAACAAGCTCGCGACCGCCCACTGAGGGAATTAGGTAAAGTCAGTGAACAGGACCGAGGGGATATAAAAGCAACGAATGGCACAAGTCGTGCTGATGAAACCGCCGTGATTTTTGCGGTCGTCGAGGAAGTGGTCGAGAGCTCCAAGCACTCATAGAGAAAGAGATGACACCTACACCCCATACCATGGCTGAAGGACCACCATTCGGAAGGGAGTAATAAAGGACGGAGCTATGCGTCCACGGTGAGCGACATCGTACGAACATACTAGGTACAATTGAAACACTCACGCGATCGACGGAAGCAAACCAATAATGCTGAACGCAACTCCAAAGACCTATAGTACATGCGATCGGTCAGGGTCGAAATGTTGATAGACAAGAACGGCCTATGTAGTCACCTCTAAGGGGGTGAATGCTCTTTTGAATTCTTGTTTATATCCAAGCTCGGCGAGAAGCTGCTCATCGGCTTTCGCGACGGCATCTTTGTTAGCCATAGAAGCAGATGGAGGGATAAGGATGTGAAAACGGGAAGCGCCGGTGTTGTGGATCAGAGGGTTTGATGCTTTTATCCTGTGAAACTGACGCTCCGAGTGCGCAGCGTGATAGGGTGGGAATAGGTCGGATACGGGACGATGATAAGGCCCATTGCGATAGCACGGTTCCCGGGAAACAAACCCGAAAAGAGTGATGCATGCCGTGGCAGGCAAATCATTTGCGACGACACCGGTTGATGGAGGCGATGACGTCGAGTTTGGGATGCCCTTAGACTAGTGAACATTTTGAGATCCTCGGCGAAGAGTTCTCCCCCATCTCCTTTGGGGATTGGCACGTACTTCTTGCCAAAGGAGATTGGTCGAGAGGGTAATAATAACATATCGCCACACGGTGGTAGACTCTGACAGTCACGCGACACGACACACATGATCAGTGATCGATATATCATTGATACAGTATCACAAACACTTTCCTATTCATCGTCCAAAGCAACAAATATTGTGCAGGGTGTGATTGTTGAATCGAACGATGGCATATATTGGTCTCACAAGTACCAACTGCAGAAAGTAACTTTTTGAAGGGCCCTTGATCTCCTTATTTGCTCGCATTCGAGAGCTGTGGTTGGAGGAAAGGAAAGTGGTAAGTTGGCAACGTGGAACTATAGAATCACGTGACTATGGAATACACATCTTGATGAGCTCGTGTAACGTGTTCATTTCGTCGGATGATATCGCAGTGACGCGATGTAGTAGCGAAGACGACTCCCTTGCGTGTCCGCTAGGGAATTTGTAAAATCGTTAAAAGGTTATAAGACGAGCGGTAGCGTAACCTGACGCGGACTCGCACGCAAGGCAATGACGTCGAGTTTGGGAGCATTTCAAGATCTTTGGAGATCCCTCCCTCCCTCGGGGATTGGCACAAATGCCGGAAGGGCCTCAGGAAGTTCAAAGGAGATCACAGATAACTCGATACAAAGAGTTCCAACAAAGTGGCAACGTGGAACTACAGAATCATGTGACCGTGGAAAGACTGGAATTTTCGGTACATACGTGGCTCGAGTCGGAGGAGAAATATAAAACAGGGATTTCTCTCCGCAAACATCAAACACTCCTCTTCTCTCCTCCACGTCGTCCATGGCGATGACCAGCCCACACCGCCGCCCATTACGCGTAAAGTCACGCCGCATGGCGTCCTCACTCTCTCTTATCCTCTTCGCTTTCTTAGCACTCATTTGTTTGTGCCCCGCCACCTCCGCGCAGGAGTCCGGGAAGAAGAGCGAGTATGGGACGGTCATCGGTATCGGTCAGTACTTTCACCCTTCTTTAGCTGCCATAATTCTGACCAATTCTCTTTATAGATTTGGGAACCACGTATGTTTCCGCTGCTTCGGTCCATTCCACTTACTGACTGCTTGTTGCTTGATTTCAGTTATTCTTGTGTTGGGTGAGTCCCCCCGCGTAATTCTCCTGTACATCTTCGCTCACTGTTTGCATAGTGTTCAACGAGGTGGTCGGGTGGAGATCATCGCCAACGATCAAGGTCACCGTATAACACCTTCATGGGTCAGCTTCACTGACGAAGAACGACTGTATGTTGCCGAACTTGTTCATTCTTCATCTGTGCTCACACATTTTTAGCGTTGGCGACTCTGCCAAGAACGCTTTCCACTCTAACCCCGAAAACACCGTGTTCGACGCCAAGCGATTGATCGGTCGCAAGTTTGACGATAACGAACTCGCGCGCGATGTCAAACATTTTCCTTTCAATGTTGTTGAAAAGGCCGGGAAGCCTGCCATCCAAATCAACTACAAGAGCGAAACGCGCGAATTCGTGAGTTTTGCTAGTTTACCAGAACCGCGGGAAAGCACTAAACACGCCCCGCGTAGACTCCTGAAGAAATCAGCGCCATGGTTTTGATCAAGATGAAGGAAACTGCCGAGGCATACCTGGGCGAAAAGGTTACCCATGCCGTCGTCACTGTCCCTGCCTGTGGGTAAAAGTGTTGCATTGTAAATCCGAATACTTATGTGTTTATCAGACTTCAACGACGCTCAGCGTCAGGCGACCAAGGATGCTGGTACTATCGCCGGTCTTCAGGTCCTCCGTATCATCAACGAACCCACCGCCGCTGCCATCGCATACGGTCTCAACAAGAAGGGTGGCGAGTCTCAAATCATTGTCTATGATCTTGGTGGTGGAACCTTTGATGTCTCGCTCCTGTCTATCGACGACGGTGTCTTTGAGGTCCTTGCGACTGCTGGTGACACTCACCTTGGAGGCGAAGATTTCGACAACCGGGTCATTGATTACTTTGTCAAGGTGTACAAGAAGAAGACGGGTACCGACGTCACCAGCAACTTGCGCGCCATGGGCAAGTTGAAGCGTGAAGTTGAAAAAGCCAAGCGGACTTTGTCGAGCCAGCAGTCTACACGGATTGAGATCGAGTCCTTTGAGGATGGCAACGACTTCTCCGAGACGCTTACCAGGGCCAAGTTTGAGGAGCTGAACATGGATCTCTTCCGCAAGACCATGAAGCCCGTCGAGCAAGTTATCAAGGATGCCAACGTCAAGAAGGAAGATATTGATGAGGTTCGCGGCTCGTATTTATCGATTTGTATGATTCTAATGCGGTGGTGATAGGTCGTGCTCGTTGGGGGTTCTACCCGTATTCCCAAGGTCCAACAGCTCTTGAAGGAGTACTTCAACGGCAAGGAGCCTTCCAAGGGTATCAACCCCGACGAGGCAGTTGCCTACGGTGCTGCTGTCCAGGGTGGTATTCTGTCGGGTGAGCAGGGCACTGAAGATGTCGTCCTTGTCGATGTCTGTCCTCTCACTCTCGGTATCGAGACCACCGGTGGAGTCTTCACGAAGCTCATCCCCCGTAACACTGTCATTCCTACTCGCAAGGCTCAAATGTGGGTAAACTTTTGATGGTTGAGTTTCATGAACTGACTGGAGTATAGCTTCTCGACGGCTGCTGACAACCAGCCAACCGTACTGATCCAAGTGTACGAGGGCGAGCGTGCGTTGACCAAGGACAACAACCTCCTGGGCAAGTTTGAGCTTTCTAGCATCCCTCCTGCACCACGTGGTGTCCCTCAAATCGAGGTCACCTTTGAGATTGACGCCAATGGTATAATGAGGGTCGGGGCTTCCGACAAGGGAACGTAAGTACAATTGATGGGCATAGGGGTGAGTGAACTAATTCGTTGTTACCAGTGGTAAAACGGAGTCGATCACGATCACGAACGAGAAGGGACGCCTGTCGAAAGAAGACATTGAACGGATGGTTCGAGAGGCTGAGGAATTTGCGTCTGAGGATGATGCGAACCGCAAGCGGATCGAATCTCTGAACTCGCTGTCGTCGTTTGTGTTTGGTCTCAAGTCTCAACTTGCGGACCAATCGGGACTTGGTGGCAAGTTGGAAGACGAAGACAAGAAGATGCTCTTGTCTGGGATCAAGGAAGTGACGGAGTGGATCGACGAGAATGGGCAGACAGCGACGACGGACGAGTTGGAGGAGAAGTTGGTCGAGATCCAGGGTGTCGTTGGCCCGATCACGAGCAAGTTGTACGCAGACTCTGGTGCGGATGGGCCGGTGGATGAGGACGAACCGTTTTACGACCACGATGAGCTGTGAAAATGGTCGTCTTTGATTAAAATGTGTTTCTTTGTCGTTATTAGCGTTGATCTACGCACTCGAGCCAATAATTTAGAGCGAACTTATTTGGTGGATCGTTGATAGAGTTTAGAGTGTGATGGGGCACCGGCCCAATGGTAAATGTGTATGTAAGCGACAATGCATTTCCGGGGGATGGTAGTTTAGTCTACATTTATATGATACAAGATGACGTCCAAGAAAGAAGTAGGTTATGCAGCCGGAATTATGTGGTGCACGTATGTACGATGGTGAGCGATGCAATGCGTGGTATGATGGGGAGCGGTCAGTCGTCGTCGTCGTCGTCGTCGATGGGGTAGGCTGGGCGTATCGGGCGATAAGTGGGGAAGGTGGGTGAGTGGTCTTGGTCTGGAGGGACTGCGAGGACGAGACGGAAAGCGTCCTTTCCGTTGAGATAGAATCGATAGAGACGTTTCTCGCGTATGAAACCGAGGGATTCGTAGAGAGAAAGTGCGGGTGCGTTGTCGAACTCTGTTTCGAGGACGACCTGGGTGGGGTCAAGAAACGATCAGGGATGGGCTGGGAATGACTTGCCTCGGTGACCCCACCGAGTTTCATGCCTTCGATGGAGCGGCGGACGAGTGTGCTGGCTGTCAGGTGGGTTGAGGGTAATGGTGGTAAGTGGGTAGGACGGTGAACTCACCTACGCCGCGTTGGCGCCAGCTCTTGTTTACGCTGAGCATGGCGATGTAACCTCTGTTTGAGATGTGCTTGTGCATGCTCTGCTTGCACACGATGACGCCTATCGGCACGGAAGATCCGGCAGGTATGGCCTGGTAGGGTGGTAAGCGTGCGGGATGTGATCGAGGGGTCGACGACGCACGAGGAAGGCGAGCTGTGGCCTGTGCGTTGATGTGAGGATGGTAATGGAAGGGTGGATGTATGCTTACCACTGATGTAGAAAGTAACGATAAGTGTAGATGACGTATGGCTCGCTGAGCTCGCTCTGTACGAGAGACATGATGTGAGGTAGATCCGACTCTCCCACATACTCTCGGTACGAAATCTCTCCGGACATCGTCGTCGCAGAGAACATTAAATTCCCACGCTCTCTCTCCATGGACTCTCTCAGGTCCCTCCTCGCTGCCACACTCGCATCCAGAGCACACCGCGAACAAGACCTCTTTGACGACCTCATCACACACAAGAACCGTCTCAGACTCTTATTCAATGTCGGTCAGCCATCACAACAAGAACAGCGCGAACTACTCTCGGGTTTGTCTTTCTACTAGTTATTACTTGAGGTCTTGCTGACCCCATCTCAATAGGAAAGATATCCATAGACGGAACCTCTCTCGCAGTCAACGACGACTTTGCACGTCAGGCGACATTCCTCGCACAGCACCTCCAATGCTCAGAAAAGTACGTCGCGGCCATCCTCCATGGCGTCATGTCAGACAACCCAAACATCGGTCCCGTCGACTCCATCGAGGCATCCGTCGTCGAATTTCACCAGCGACGTCGCCATCTCGTAGACTGTCTTCGCTACCTCTTGGACGCGGCTGAGCTCGCACTGCTCCCCGACGCGCCTAGGCTCTACCTCCGCCTCGAGGCCTTTGTCAGGCAGGAGCTCGTGCCTGCCCAAAAGTCTGCCGGTGCAGACGCCTCCCTCGCTTCTCGCGTATTCAACCAGGTAGAGTCCCTTGGCGTCGCAGTCGTGCAGGCACAATCAGCCAGACAAGGCGCACAGACAAACACCGTTGCGCCCTCTGCCACATGTCCGTCCAATTTTTTTTTTCTGGTGGCATTCCTGACCGACTCCAGGTGCATCACCGTCTTTGGGCTACGACATTCTCAACGCACGCTACGACTCTCTCAAGTACGAGCGTCGCTATCTCGCCATGGTTTATTATCAGATCGCCTGTCTCGGATACTTTTCTCCGAGCGACGTGCAAAAGTCGATAGATTGGCTGCAGTCTAACCCAAACGACCCTATGACCTTTTACGTCCTCGCAGCCACCCTCGCCGCCTTTGACCCCGCAGACCCCCACTCCTTTGCCGGTAAAGTCCGCAAAAACCTCGCCATCGACAAGGCTACCATCGCATACATGAAACGCCAGCTCGCTCAGACCACAAACTGGAAGGAACCTAGCCTAAAGGCGACTGTGGCCCTAAAGTGGACGCTCTTCATGACCGAGACCAGACACCGCGACCCTTCGTTGGAAAACCAAGACGGTTTCAAGACAGACGAGCTCGAGTCTCAGATATGGAACGCCGTTCAGGGAGACGCGTTTTCGTATCTCGCTGCCTCTCTCCTTCAGCTCCAGAAACGCACCCACACCTCGCCCATGTCTTCTTTTGCTCAGCTTCTCCAAGAGCAGCAGGAGCAACAACAAAAAGAACCGCTTGCCGACGAATTCAAGCTGGCCGTGCTCGACGCGTGTGACGTCCTCATTAGGTCTCTGCTCACCTATGCTAGTTCAGAGCTGCGCAAGATCAAGCAAAGGCAGGAAGACGTGCTGGCGAGCGTTCGAACCGACAGGTCGAGGATGTTCAGGTCCACTGCTTCCGTCAGCGGCGAAAGCGAAGGTCAAACCCCACCACGCAGCGACGTCGCCATGCTATATTCACTCATCGGCATCCTCTATACCTCCCTTCCGCCTGAACGCGCCCTCCAGTTCTGGGGTGCAACGCCGCTCGGCGAGTCGAACCGTCTGTCCTATATGGAGATCACGGAAATGTCTGCGGGAAAACTACCGTCGTTCTTGCAATGGGCCGTGTGGTCCACCCAAGTCCGAGACGTGAATATGACGATGGCCTTGTACGACATGCTTTCAGGCCTTGCAAAGGGTCAACAATGTAGCGAGCTCGCTTACAACTTTCTCGCTCGAGGTGGCGGGGAGGTGATACCAGGCAGTAGTCTACCGAGCACCGCCGGTTCGTACAACGCCGCCCCATCGATATCGTGGACTACGATCTTTGCCCTTCTCGAGTCATGGGCTTCTCCCGCACCGAACCAACGCACCAACCAACCTCCTCAGCAATCTCTCGCCACGTCGTTTGGCGGATTTGGTTCGCTTGCTGCCTCACAGCCTCCCCTCCCACCTACTCAGCAGCCTCCACAACATATTCCCATTGGACCCAAGGACGTACTGCTTGCTCAAGCATTTCTCCGTCTCCTTTCCACTGTGGCCACGAGCTCGGTCGCCGTGCGGCTCGCTATATCTTCAAACACCCAATTTCGCGCCATTCCAACACTGGTCTCGCTCGTTCCTCTTGGTATTCCTTTGGAGCTAAAGGGGGCCATATTTGACGCTCTTGCCGCGTTTTGCGAGCCTGGGGCGGGTGTCGCTGGTGTCGACCTATGCAAAAATGTGTGGATGCTGATGGAGAGAGTTGAGGTGATCAACGTGCGTGCGTGCGTATCTGGGCGATCGGTCGGCGCAGGCGCTGTCTTGCCGCCTGTCAAGGGTGTGGAAGTCGAGTTGGATGAGGTGGAGGCTGTCTACAAGCTGTACCCTGCCACCATCCCATTCTTGAATCTCCTCGCTACGTTGCTGCACACGCCAAAGAGGATTTCACCGCGGAGTCTGTTGGCCGACACCGAGCCGCTCAACACCATTCCCGAGACCCTGGGCCAGCCCTACCGCCTACCTGGCATCGGTCCCTATGTTAGTTTCGTGGTGGACAATGTGTTCGCGGGCTTGCCTCGCCGGGAATATGCGCGACACTCGGAACGATGGAGAATGAACGATCTGTGCCTCAAGTTTGTCGAGCGTGCCCTGGCTGGGTGGGAGATCGAGAACCTCGTCCGGGGAAGCGAAGACGGATCGTTGAAGCGAGAGACCGTCATCCCGTTGCTCATTCATCCCGGATTTGAAGTGCTCACTCGGCTGCTCACGAACTCACCCCTCCAGTCTACCATCCTGTCCTACATCGTCGACGGCATCGAAGGTTTCGAGCGCGAGCTCCCATCTGAAGAGCCTTTCTTTTTGCTGACCATCATTCGCGTGCTTCGGATCATTCGCCGAGTGCTGGAGATCCAAGACGTCTTCCTCGACGTGCTGGTCCCCATCTTGTCCGAATTTGACAGTGCGCCGTTCGTGGGGACCGTGCATTCGCGCTCGTTTTACACGCGGTTCGACCAAGCGCTGGCGTATGGCACCAAATATATTCCTGCGATCGCGGCGTACGTCGTGTACCCGGCCTATCCGGAGCTCGTCTTGCTCTCCGTCAAAATTATATTTCAACTCTCTTCGTCGACATCCGTCACCAGTCTGCTCACGCTCATCGAACGCAGTTCGGACTCGGAGCGTATTCTCAGTGGGTTTAGGCAATTGTTGGACGTCGAGTCCCTGGACGACGTCGACGCGTCCGAAACGCTGGCCGAGCAAATCACGGGTGCTGGTGCGGCGGATCGAGAGAGCCAAGAACCGCTGGATCAAGCCATCAGGATCGCGATCCTCGACCTTCTCGTTCGAAACACGGAAGCTGGGACCGCATACCCCAACGTTGGTCATTTCCTCTTGTTTGGTGGTGCGAAGAGCGAGTATCATATTCAAGACCCTCATGCGATCGGCGCGCGCCGGACGTGTGGGCACGTCATTCTCGACATCGTCAATGTGGGCGTGCCACGGATGCGAGCCAAGGGCAAGGATAGGCAAGGTGCGCGCAGGGCACAGGCGGCGACGATTCACGCGGAACCTCTTTTCAACGTCCTACCCGCTCTGAGCGAGCGGTGCTATCGTATCATCCACCAGCTCTGCTTGCACCCTCGTACGTCGGACGCGACGATGCGCTATCTGCGCACGCGAGAAGACTTTTTCGTGCGTCATCTCGCGGTAATTCCATCCAAGGTTCCACAAGCGACGCAAGAGCTGTTTATCGAAGTTTTGTACCACGACGGGTCGCGCGTACTGACGAGCGTGGCGACGCTCCGCGCGTTTATCGACTTGCGTTCTCGGATACTGGACCTGGCGGCGCTGGATTTGCACGTGTTGACGAACAAGGGTCATCACAAGGGCGTTTTGGAGATTCTGCAGATTCTATATGGGACGGACGCGGGCGAGGTGGATTGGGTGGACGAGATGGGGATGGGGGTGCAGCCGTTTAGGGAGATGGGTCAGTCGCACCTGCGGATCATTGAACTGGTGCAGTCGTTGAGTTTCGATTGGTCCGACTCGCTCACGACGACGGCCATCGACCTCGAATATCTCGGGTCGCTGAACTTGCAGACGTGCGTGCGCGTCGACGCGACGGGGTGCGAGGTGGTCGATCAGTTGACGTTGTTGTCGCTTCTCACGACCGCATGCCGGACGCTGCATTCGCAAGGTTGTATCACGACGACGGCTCAGGCGGACAAGCTCAATACGGAGACGGGTTACATTCTGGAGAGTTGTGCGATCGAGAACCACAGACGACAAGTGGCGCATGCGGTCGCGACCGGCTACGAGGCGTGGCGTCGACTGCTGGACATGACGCTCACGAAATGCTTCCACCGACTGCCTCACGATCGACGGGAAAACATGCTATTCGACCTGCTGCACGTGTTACCTGGGATCGTGCGCTCCGACGTTCAACAAGGGACGGCCGTCTTGCTTTCCGAGGCCATTCTATCTACGATCACGAAACTGCGCGAGGACCGACGACATCAAGTCATGCTTCAATCTGCCGGGGGCGACGTCGACGCGGGTTCATTACCTACCGAGCGACTGTTTGGTCTTCTTCGGAGCCTGCTCGAGTGCGTGTTGGACAATAACCGTTCGGAGCTGGTGCGCGGCAACCTGTATGCTTGCTTGATCAACTATCTGCATCTCGTTTCTGCGGACGACGGGCACGTGGACGTGGAAACCTCCTCTCTGGTCGATACGTTTGGAAAGCGGTCGATGGCGTTGTCGGTGTCTGCGCTCGGATCGAGGGACGAGCTATCGTTTTCGCTGGCGGAGAGCCGCGGTGGGTATGGGTCTACGCGGTCGTCGCCGATGCCTGCACACGTGCACACCTCGTCTGCGTTGGAAGCGGGCACGTTGTCCGTGATGAAGAACACGATGGAGCGGTTGGTGGGCACGATATCTCGTGACGCGATCGACGGGACGGAGGTGTGGAAAACGGTGGCGTTCATGCTGCTCGATTCGCTGGCGCATTTGTGTCGCGGGGACGCGTCGCGCGTGTTATTGGCGTCGTTGATGCGGTATGGCGTCCTGACGAATTTCGTGAGGGGGTTGAAGGAGGCAGAGATGCACTTGCAGTGTGTGTTGAAGCCTGATCCGGGTGCGTCGAGCCGTTTCGAGTTCTCGTCGTGTGTGTATGGACTGACGGATTGCGCAGAGGACTTGAACCCGTTGTATGTGTACGAGGCCAAGATGTCGTTGTTCACGCGCATGGCGCAGACGCGATCGGGTGCGGAGCGGTTGTTGGAGGCGCAGATCCTCCCCATCTTGTCGCAGTGCGAGTTTTTGGATACGAGACCGGAAGAGGATCAGTCGTTCATGGGTGCGTTTTCTCGTCGTCGTTGATAGTCCTGTGCTTTGGCTCACGCGCTCGTAGACCAAGATTCGTTTTTGCCTTGTGCAATCCAGCGGTATCATCAGTTGTTCATGCCGGCGCTGCAGCTGGTCGCGGCCATGCTCGCATCGCTGGGTACGAAGCACACGACGGCGAATCAGCAGGTGGGTCGCGCGTGTTACGGTTGGTTCGTTTGCGTTGTTGTACTGATTCGCTTGCTCAGGCCCTCGAGTTTTTGTCGAGCCATCGAGACACGATCGTGATCATGCTCAAAAACGACAGCGACGAGGTGGCGTTGTCGTATATCGAAGAGATCCATTTGCTGGTGTCGCTCAGCGGGAGTCTCCTTCCACTCGTTCCCAAATCGGAGCTGGCAAGTCGGTTTCTCGTGTTTACTAGCTGGTCGAACTGACGGACGTGATATGAACAGTCGACGATGAATACCGGTTTTGGGGGCATACATGGTGCGGTTTTGGGATTGGCTGCGCGGTGCTTGGGTAACGGCCAATGGAGCCAGTCTGTCCGGCCCCAGACGGAGGCCGAGATCGCGCTCGCGAGCGTGTTTGCGCCCGGGCATCAAGCCGAGACCAAGTTTGACGTGCAAGTGCGACGACAGGAGCTGTTGCTCAAACGAGCGGTGATTGAGTATCTCGGTGCTGCGAGCGAGTTTACGGAGCCCGAAATTTCGTTGGTGTTGTCGCCCGTGTTGTCGGTGCCGAGACATGACGAGCGGCCGTCTCGTGTGATTGGTGAGTGTGATTTTTTTCGTCTTGTTTTTGGGTGTGATACGAGCCCGGCGTACAGCTACGATTCCGACGGTGGGGGATGCGATCGAGGCGTTGAATGGACTGTGCGACGAACTGGCGGCGACGTTGAAGCAGATTGCGGATCTCTCGGCGGAGCTGTCCTCGCGCGATCATATTCGGGTGGACCATATCCAAGAGGTGCGTCACATGTGGTCTCTTGGTGCCTACCAAAAGACTGACTCTTTTGCAGGTTGTTTGTATCTCGGATCCAGCATTCTTGCAAGACCTCGACATGGCACAAAAGCGATCGTTGATTCATGAAGCGTACCAGCGGCTCGTGCGCGCGTTCCGGGACGAAGTCAAGACGGTGCTCGGTACGTTTTATGTTTTCTCTCGTTCGCAAGCGCTATATGAAAATCGGGTGCAGGTACGACGGAGATGTTGTTATTGTTGTTATGGCGGCACGTGGCGCGGTACGTCGAGGCGTCGAGCGATGGCGTCTCGTCGCTGCCGCAGGCTGCTCCTCCAAATCTGCGAGCGTCGATGCGGTTATTGCCGGTACTGGACGTGAACGCGTTCAAGGACGAGTGTGGGAAGCGGTTCGTGGGTGCGTTGACGCGGATATCGAGTCTTGATCTGGTGAGTTGCCATTCGTGTTCGTGTTGCGTGAGGTGCCCAACATTAACATTGTTCCTGAACAGAGCGCGGAGACGGTTGGGCGGGATTGGCAGTCGTATCAGGGGTATATTGAGATCATGTCTCGGAGGTTGAGGGATACGGTCGGGTTGCATGATGGTTTGGAGTAGTGTGGTTTTGATACTTGGTCTTTTGTGCACCCAATGTTGTATACTATCATTTGAGAGCACGGTGTAGAAGTGGGGTGGAAGAGGTCCTAGTGACTGCGTGATGCGTGTCGTCAGCCTCTTATCTTTCCCCACCATGGTCAACATCTTCGTGCAAATCAATGGCGAATGGATGCATGCTCTCACCATTCCACCTGATGATATTCGTAGACTTTCTATCCGACCTCTCAAGTGGCTCCGCTTTGCTACTTTTGCTGCCCTTGGTGCCAGAGGTAATCTCTTGGATGCACCAGCTGGCAACATTGTCAATCCCGAAACTGAGCATGATGATCTTGGAGAAATTTATTATTTTCAAGGCTCTGGTAACAGTTCACCTGTATAATTCAACTACCCCCTTCTAATGAAATATACCTGAGTAGATCCACAACATATTGTTGATAACAGAGGGCTAGAGGGCCAGACCAATTCCTCAGCTTCCACTCGAGGTCCAGGTCCTCGTCGTCGTGACAGTTTTTGCTCCAGGATTGCACAGCGGGATGGACACCTCTGTGTCATTACAGGAGCTGCGGCTGATATGTGTCAAGCTGCACACATTATCCCTCATGGCAAGGGTGATGCGGTATAGTCTTCAATTTTGTTATAGATGCTCTATCTCACAAATGATCTGTTAGTATATTCAGTCCGTCGTTCAGGAACGCAGGGATATGTATCGGGATCAGGGGGCTTTGGGCTATCCAGCAAATGATATCAACATTGATGCTACTCAGAATGGGATTCTTTTGGTTAGCACTCTTCATCATAGGTTTGATCTTGGAAGGAGCACATTTTTGAGGGTATGTGACTTGCCAGGTTGGCTATTGTTTTTTGGTTAGCCTGACTTCTTTTTCTAGACACCAAACTTTGCCCTAGGCACTGATGACATTCCCACAGAGAACTTGCCTGATGGTCTCACGCATCACACTGCAACATTTTGTTCCGTATAACCCTACGGACCGCTATCCAGTTCTACAGGATGATGTTCGAGCCAACTTGGACTGGTCTAGTGAAACTGCCAGTGCACCTTCCACTGTATTCCTTGATTTTGCCTATGGTGTTGCTGTTGTCAAGTCCTGGGCCACTGCTGACTTTCAGCGAGTGCTGGATGACCGACATGACACTGGTTATGATTATCCACCAAATACTGCAACTCTCTATGTTGATGAAGATGATGGCAATGGTCAGTCAGAGGATGAGGAAGATTGTGAATATGTTCCTTCAGATCAGTCTGGTGGCCAAGGACACTCTGGGATGTCAAGGTCTCAAGCCATGGATGCTGTCATGCAGATATCCATGATGTTGAAGGGTCACCCAGCTGGAACAGCATTTGCAATGTTGGAGCAGAAACGAGAGGAAGAGGCTCAGGCACACTCCCAGCAAATTTCTCAAGAGAAAGTTCAGGGGTGGTTGCAAGAAGGTGAGTGACTGCCTCATAGGTCTGATATAATGGTCATTTATATTTTCGAACCTGATACAGGTCATGCCACCAATTGATGGCAGTTTCTGTGGCAGTTCTGTTGTTTCTTGGTCAATAGCTGCATGTAGTTTGGACAACCTTTCGCTTTGAGTGACGACCTCAGGGATGATGCCTTTCCGGAGCTCAGCAAACACTTCTCCACTCTCAGAGAAAGGGAAACAAGTGAACTACACAATTAGGCATGAACGAAGGGAATATCATTTACGTGAGTGACAGACAATGTATCTGCATTGATTGTGAGACTCATAACCGTTGAGCCCTCACTAAGATTCACCCAGTTTGTCCTACACCTTCCACTTTGGATCCAAAACACGTCCATCTAAGCAAGTTTACGGAGCCCGAGATTTCGTTGGTGTTGTCGCCCGTGTCGTCCGTGCCGAAACACGACGAGCGGCTGTCTCATGGGATTGGTGAGTGTTTTCTCATCTTGTTTTGGTTGTGATACGAACCCGACGCACAGCTACGATTCCGAAGGTGGGGATGCGATCGAAGCATTGAATGGATGCTGGATCCGAGATGCAAACAACCTACAAAAGATTCAGTCTTTTGGTCTGCCCAAAGAGACCACATGTGACGCAACTCTTGGATATGGTCCACTCGAATATGATCGCGCGAGGGCAGCTCCGCCGAGATCTGCATTCTGCTTCAACGTCGCCGCCAGTTCATTGCACAGTTCAACAACCGCCTTTGCGCCATGTCGAGTTTGGTCTTGCAAGATTCATGAAGCGTACCAGCGGCTCGTGCGCGCGTTCCAGGACGAGGTTAAGACGGTGCTGCTTGGTACGTTTTATATTTTCTCTTGTTCGCAAACATATAAATCGGGTGCAGGTACGACGGAGATGTTGTTGTGGCGGCTCGTGGTGCAGTACGTCGAGGCGTCGAGCGATGGGGTGTCGTTGCTGCCCCAGGTTGCTACTGCTGCCAGTGCTCCTCCAAATCTGCGAGCGTTGATGCAGTTGTTGCCGGCGCTGGACGTGAACGCGTTCAAGGATGCGTGTGGGTCTTGACCTGGAGAGTTGGTGTAGTTGCATGCGCGAGGTCTGACGTGGCGATGTTCCCGAACAGAGCGTGGAGACAGTTGGGTGGGATTGGCAGTTGTACCAGGGGTACTGTATATTGAGATCATGTCTCGGAGGTTGAGGGATACAGTCGGGCTGCGTGTGGTTTGACTGGAAACCCATGGCATCACCTACAAGGAACGCGCACGCACTGTAGTCACGGTAGGTGGGATATTGCACTGCTGGAGATCTCTTGACAAAAGAAGTATGCGAAGACAGGTTAAAACGCGATGATGCTGGGTGCACTTGTCAAAGAAATCAATGATTGGAATGCTATGATGCAGCTGTGGGCTAGTTGATGACCTCGAAGACATGCAAGGACACAGCAGAGGACGACATACCACCATTCCTGGTACATGGGTACGGAGACGAGTCACCCAAACATCAGACCCGTCGACTCCATGGACTGTCTTGGACGCGACTGAGCTCGCGGTACCTTGTACCTGCCCAACTTGAAAGTCTGCCCAAAAGTCTACCCTTACCTCTCGCGTGTAGTGGCGATGAGTGCTTTGCAGGAAATCCCGTCAATGGTGACATGTACATAGCTAAACACGCCTTACCGATTGATGGAGAATGCATGCAGATGAGCGATACGGGTAGCTCCATCCGATGCCTCCAGGACAAGATATCATTGATCTTTGCTTATGTAACAGGGACAATCAGATTCTCGGCGACATCTTCGCATGAATCCTTGTTACGGTGTAGTACCATCGCGCCGTCGCGTCCTGGATTGCAAACACCGTAGTGCGTCAAGAATGCGTTCCTAAGGGTTTCAAACGAGATATTCTGGGACGGGTTGTACTATACCTAGGGGGTAGTATCACGATACCAGAGATACAAGAATGTTGTTGGTACAGGCTCGGAGCAGAACGTCTTCAATTGACTTGAATCGTTTCTTGGTAGCCGAATCTTCCAAAGCCCATGACAGCCGCCATTTTCCTGTCAACTTCAAGCAAAAGAATCAGCCATGGAGTTCGTAGTCTTACTGTACCTATTTCTGTACCTTCTTTCCTTCGCGGCGGGCGACCTCATAGGCCTTAGTTTTCTCGCAACAGAGCAATCCGCACGTGAACTTGCTCTTGGCAATGTCGGGAGTCGTTTGTCCCAGTTTCTGGAGGTCTATGTAAAGATAAGACAATTGAAAGACATTTGCCAAACAACAAGGAAGATGTCGATGAACTCACGAGAATCCAAGGACCCGGTGGTGTCGTTGTAAGTACCTGCATCATACGTTCTTCATTCTCCTGCATGCGCTCCGAGGTTCTGCGTGCTGCCATTTCTTTTTGAAGTCGGTCGATGGTGGAAGTGTGGGAACCTGGGCACTCGACCATGGCCGACTTGGACCGTCTTCGCGTCTGGCTCACTGCTGGCGGTGGATCCTTCCATCCCTCCGTCGTCCTCAACGCCCATGGTATCCCCATCGTCCTAAACATCCCAGACCCCCTTTGACTCCCTTCCACAGGCCCGTTTGGTGTGTCTGTCCTCGCCCCCAAGCTCAACGAAGACACCACGATCGTCACCTGTCCGCTTTCTCTCGTCATCACCAAAGACACCGCATCCCAGGCGTTGAAGACCATCCTCGGACCCGACGCGCACACCCCGCTCGACGCTTGGTCCGAACGGCAGTTGATCTGCACGTACCTGTGTTTCCACCACCTCTGTCCGGAACAAAGGTCCATCTCGATCGCTCCCTTCTCTGAACCTCGTTTATGACGTACCGCGCAGCCTCCACGACGCATTGCGCCATCTTACATACATCCAATGTCTGCCCCCCGCCGAGAAGCTGTTAACTCCCCTCCAGTTCACGCCGGCCGAGCGCGAGGTCCTCCGCGGCACGAATCTTTACGGCGCGACCCTCGATCGCGAACGCGATTGGCGCACGGAATGGACCCAGTGTCGTTCCCTTGTCAAGAGCGTCAGCCCCGCGTCGGGCGATGCGTTCACTTGGTTCGTCAAATGTGCTTTCGAAGCCCCTCGTTCACGCGCCTGTGGCTAGGGACATGTACCTGACCGCCTCCACCTATCTCTCCACCCGCGCGTGTCCGTCCACCATCCTCTCTCCTGACCCCTCGCTTGTCGCCTCTCCGTCGACATACCCCGTGATGATCCCCGGCTTCGACTTGTTGAATCATAAGCGCGGACAGCCCGTCTCTTGGATCGTCTCCTGTCCAGACGGCTCGACCTCTCCCGACACCATCTCGATCGTCACCCATCCCAAGCCCACGTCCGACTCCGACAGCGAAACGGCAGCACCTCTGTTCGAAGTCTTCAACAACTACGGTCCCAAGCCCAACGACGAGTTCATCCTCGGCTACGGCTTCTCGCTCCCGGAAAATCCAGACGACACGATCACGCTTCAGATCGGCGGCAGCGCTTCGGGGACTTCGCGCAAGTGGGTCGTCGGCCGACGCGCCCACAATGTCAACGGCCTTTGGTTCGATGTGAAACGCATGCTCTCCGAGCTCAGGGAAGGCGACGACCATGACTTCGCTTTCGAAACCGACCTCGAGGTGGCGGGCGTGTTGTCGGATATGGTTGAGGCAAAGATGGACGGTATGCTGACCGTGGTGGACGTGCGACAGCGTGACGGAGTGCGACCGGCGGTCAAAGTCATGTTGGAGCACTACATCGCAGGTAAGTGGGGGTCGTCAGTTGGGCCGCCGGTTTGTCGAGAAGTCATGTCGTTTTCTCCAGGACAACGGGATATTCTGAAGTCGATCCTCGAGTTTGCGGACGAGAAACGAGAAGCGGCGATCGAGGCTGCGAGGGAGCAAGGCTTCGATATTGCGTTCGAAGACGAAGACTGAATGGAAATGCCTTGAACATCGGATGGAACGTGGAACGTTGAATCATATATCGGAATTAGACAGAATTCAGTAAAAAAAAAGGTTGGCCAACTGCCAAAGTTCTTGTTGACTACCGGTTTGCTATCGTTGGGAGCAAATAAGACCGAGTCGTATAAAAATTCTCGATAAGTTGCCCTGATACTACTAGGCTACGCATTCTTTCCTCTCTCATACTCTCGCCTTCTGTCTTGCCCCCAGTCGCGAGGCCGTACTAACTGGGCTGTGACGCACGACACGCAACCAACAAGAAGAGAAAATACCCTATACCATGAATTATAATGAAATGGCGTACTGTATGTTGCCCCGTCATTGACGTCGTGCTGGACGCTCCGAACTTATCGAATATATTATGACAGAGGAATCATCGGTGTCGTTGATACTCTTTTCAAGTTGCGATCGCGCTGGGCCGTGGCCCCGGTAGAACAACTTGAACAGTACAGGCCCTTGGAGGAACGACGAGTACTTTACCCATTGACGTGATCCAGGTCTTCCCATCCAAGCGCTTGTTCGTTCACCGATTGCCCTCGTCTGCTGTTAGGTTCCCTGCCCAGTCGAAGTCAACGGTTACTAGACTTTGACTGGGGAGGGAACCATATTGTGATGAGATATATGCGTTTCCTGGTGTTTGATTCGCGTGACGAACTTTCACCCTCTGCGATATAACAAGGGGTGCCTAATTATCGATTTTTTTTCTGATCCTCTCTTTCGGAGGTGCACCACCCCATCGTACGTCGCCAGAGTCTGTCGAACGACGCAGAGATATTAGGAACCGCGGGAGCTCTTTTGGCCGTAGATGCCACAACTTTTAGCTAGTTCGTTCCCTGTTTCTTCAACTTCCCCCGCGGAGCATCGCGAAGCGCCAGGCATGCACGTGTAGCTATATAAATACGGACAGGAACTAAAGACAAGAGATAGAGAGCTGTGTGTGGTCACGAGATGATCTGATCAGGATGAAGAAGAGTCCGGGATGGGCGAAACGATGGGCATAGTCAAAAACTCCTGGTATGGCTGTGCATTCGTCGGGATTGTGATATACGGGAATCCACATGTGCCCTTGCCCTGGACGCACGCAGCGATAGCAGTCGCGGTGCTCTGGCCCTCGAAGTATGCCCCTTGCAAGAAACCTGCCAGGGAGTTCGTTCAAGTATGCGTCAGTGGGACGTTCGTTATGCGCGGAAGAAAGTCACCAAAGTATTTGACGCTCGTGGCCTCGCCAGCGAACCAAAGTCGGTTGTTCAGCGTCGCCTTCAGGTTTTCCGAGTGTTGCGGCACGTAGGACGGTCCCCAGTTCGAGTACGAGCCATGGAACAGTGGGTCCGATGACCAAGAAGGCATCAGAATATGATCGGGTTCCGGCACGGTGATGTCCGGAAACATCAAACGGAGAACCTCCATGACCTCCGACTGCACCTCCTCGGGAGTGAGCTGCGCAACATAGAGAGACCAATCTCCCTGGAAGAGGATGAGGATGATTGTCTTCGCAATCAAAAATACTACATTCATACTCACAGTTACTGTGACGAAAATGATGCCGGAATCTGGGAAGAATCCGACGTGATCCAAGCTCTGCCATACCGGATACCTTCCTCTCTGCTTCGCTGCATACAGTCCCATCTGATGCGAAGAGTCAATGCAGGATCCTGTACAATGTAGTATAGCCTGACCTCCGTGGGGAACCAGAAAGTGTCATTGAATTGGAGGAAGATCTTCGTATATGCAGCCTATCATAGCGAGCGGTGAGCACCCTTTAAAGTGGTATCCAAACTGCAAAGACCGACTGACCATTTCGATACTGTTGATAGCATCCATTTTCCAGGCTGGAAAAGAAGGTTGAAAGGCAACGTCTGTGTTTTGCAAGACCCCGACGCTGAAGGTGCACAAGACATGGTCGGCAGTGATTTTCATGCCATCGGCAGTATGCACCGTAACGCCGTTGCCGCCATACTCGATGAGATTGACGGTCTGGTTATAGATGATCTGCTGCGGTTGTAGGAATTCCGCAGCCTCCGCCTCTACAAGGTACCTGAATCCACGTTGGTCGATGCACATCCGGTTACTATCAGAGAATCCTCCGTATTCCGGAACGTATGTGAAATTGTTGTTCTGCGCAAGTTGAGGGGTGAGACAAAAACGGGCTACCAGAGGCTTACCCAAGCAGAAGCAAGCCACGAAGTTTGCGAAGGTGACTATCGATAACTCAGAAATGGTCTGAGGTTTGCAACGTATGGCCTACCTGTGCATCTGCACCCATGATGGAATGAATTAGCATCGGCAGGGGTAGAGAGCAAATCAATATAGCTTACATTCCTGATAAATGAATCAGCTGAATTTAGGACACGAGACCGCGACAATTCAGGCTTACAAAGTCTATCTGGTAGTAATCGCTGGCAACTTCTTGCGGCGTTGAAGGAGCGATTCCCATTAGACTGTAGGCGGATCTCAGACTCAGGTCCACATCGCCGTCCAGCAAACGCTGGCCTGGCCCACCGTGATCAGGAGAGATTGAGCATAAATCATAAAAATCATAAGTATACCTGCAACAACCGTGGCCTGAGCAAAATTATCAACGGCATCATTGAAAACATCCGTGTAGTTGTTGAATCCGCTGTCATCGTA
Source organism: Leccinum boreale (assembly GCA_038092235.1). Classification (NCBI taxonomy): domain Eukaryota; kingdom Fungi; phylum Basidiomycota; class Agaricomycetes; order Boletales; family Boletaceae; genus Leccinum; species Leccinum boreale. The sequence goes on along the minus strand of JBBPPX010000007.1, from coordinate 132,093 downwards.
GAAAGCTATCACTCGTCAGTACGTGGCAAGCAAACCTGCGTTGGAAGACGATAAGATATAACTCACTAATGCTCCCGTACCAGTCGTTAAAGATGGTGGTCAAGTTGTGCTTGAGCGCCAATTCCCAGATGGGATTCACAGGGCCGTTTCCCTGTTGCGTTCCCTGGATCCAGTTGGGACCCAGCTCGACGACAACTTGTTTGCCTGGCGCACCGAAAGCTTGGGGAGTCATGCGACCGCCTAGGTTGGCCTTGCTCTCGAGGACAATGAAGTCATTGATGCCCTGCTCGTAAAGCGTGCGAGCAGCAATAATGCCGGTCATACCACCACCGAGGATGAGGACGGTCGTATGATTGGACGCGCCGGTGGAGTTCGAGTTTGCATTCTGGGCGAACACGGGCGGGAGAGCGGACAAGAACGCAAATAGAGAAGAGAGTAGGGACCGTCTTGCCAGTGAGAGGAACATGTCAGGACGGAAGGTACCGAGCGGGAGGCACCTGAAGAGAATAGCAGCAAAAAAACCGCTGCAGATAACGGCATCATCATTATATGGTTCTCAGATCGGGTCTGCGCTGTGGTCACGCGTTGATATACTGGGTCTCCGGCTGCCATATTAGCCGGGCGCTTTCCCGCCGACTCTCAGAGTAGTGGACAGGATTCCTGAAAACTGCAGCTGCAAAGTCGTCAACAGTAAGTAAGTACTTGAGTGTGCATTGCATGCCCGCTCACATTGAAATAGAGGCTATTCCGATCAAAAAGTCTGACTAAGCAATACATTAATATACGTCACGCCACCTATTTTTTCGCCCCCTTATCAGACTCTAGTCCCCTTGAACATCCTGTCATGCTGGTGTTGTATTACAGTTGCCATTCTCGTTGTCTGAGGAACCTTACTGAGTTAGTTAGTCCAATGTCTCCCCCCGCACAGAACCTGTTGATTCCCCTCCAGTTCACGCCGGCCGAGCGCGAGGTCCTCCGCGACACGAATCTTTGGCGCGACCCTCGATCGCGAACGCGATTGGCGCGCGGAATGGACCCAGTACTGTCGCCCCCTCTCTTTTTCTACCACGTCCGAAGGCTTCAGCGCGCTTGTACCATGAATTACAATGAAATGGCGCACCGTATGTTACCCCGTCATCGGCGTCCGTGCTGGACGCCCCGAACTTATTCTGACGGAGGAATCAACGATGTCGTTGATAACTCAGTTCAATTTGCGATCGCGCTGAGCCGCGGCCCGTCCGCCGACAAGATTAGAACAGCACCTAATCGATGGTGACCCAGCGATCCATGACTCGGATCTCAGGGCTACAGGGACGACTGAGAGGAACGATCAGTACTTGCAAGTGATTCATTGACGTGATCCCGGTCTTCCCATCCAAGCGCTTGTTCGTCTACCGACTGTCCTCGTCTGCTGTCAGGTTCCCGCCCCAGTCATAGTCCAATATCGATTAGACTTTGACTGGGAGGGGGCCACATTGTGATGAGGTATATGCGTTTCCTTGTGTTTGATTCGCGTGACGGACTTTCACCCTCTTCGCTATCACTATAGCAGCCTAATAATCGATCTTTTTTTCTGATCCTCTCTTTTGGACGTGCATCACATCGGTACGTTTCAATCGCCAGAGTCTGTCAAACATCGCAGAGATAAGAGAGATCTTGACCGAATCAACTTTTAGCTACTAGTAGTAGTTCGTTCCCAGTTTATTCAACTTTGCCCGCGGAGAATCGCGAAGCGCCAAGCATGCACGTGTAGCTATGTAAATACAAGGGACAAGAACTACAGACTACAGACTACAGAGCGTATGTGGTCACGGGATGATCTGATCAAGATGAAGAAGAGTCGGGGATGGGCGAAACGATGGGCATAGTCAAAAACTCCTGGTATGGCTGTGCATTCGTCGGGATCGTGATATACGGGAATCCACATGTGCCTTTGCCCTGGACGCACGCGGCGATAGCAGTCGCGGCGCTCTGGCCCTCGAAGTATGCCCCTTGCAAGAAACCTGCGGCAATTCATTCAAGAATGTGTCAGTGGGACGTTCTTTATTTTGCGCGGAGAAACGCACCAAAGTATTTGACGCTCGTGGCCTCGCCAGCGAACCAAAGTCGGTTGTTCAGCGTCGCCTTCAGGTTTTCTGAGTGTTGCGGCACGTAAGACGGTCCCCAGTTCGAGTACGAGCCGCGGAACAATGGGTCCAGTGACCAAGAAGGCATCAGAATATCATCGGGTTCCGGCACGGTGATGTTCGGAAACATCAAACGGAGAACCTCCATGACCTCCGACTGCACCTCCTCGGGAGTGAGTTGTGCGACATAGAGAGACCAATCTCCCTGGAAGAGGATGAGGACGATAGTCTTCGCAATCGAAAATGCTACATTCATACTCACAGTTACTGTGACGAATATAATGCCGGAATCTGGGAAGAATCCGACGTGATCCAAGCTCTGCCATACCGGATACTTTCCTCTCTGCTTCGCTGCATACAGTCCCATCTGATGCGAAGAGTCAATGCAAGATCCCAGTACATACAAATTAGCATAGCCTCACCTCTGTGGGGAACCAGAAAGTCTCGTTGAATTGGAGGAAGATCTTCGTGTATGTAGCCTAGCGAGCGGTGAGTACTAGTACCTAAAGCGGTATTCAAACTGCAAAGACCGACCCACCATCTCAATATTGTTGATAGCATCCATCTTCCAGTCTGGAAAGGAAGGTTGGAAAACAACGTCCGTATTTTGCAGGACTCCAACGCTGAACGTGCACAATACATGGTCGGCAGTGATTGTCATTCCATCGGCGGTATGCACTGTAACGCCGTTGTCGCTATACTCGATGAGATTGACGGTCTGGTTATAGATGATTTGCTGCGGTTGTAGGAATTCTGCAGCTTCCGCCTCTACAAGGTACCTGTATCCTCGTTGGTCGATGCACATCTGGTTAACATCCGAGAATCCTCCGTATTCAGGAACATATGTGAAATTGTTGTTCTACATAATGTGTGAGAGGAGACAAAAATGGGTTAGCAGAGGCTTACCCACGAAGAAGCGAGCCACGAGGTTTGCGAAGGTGACTACCGATAACTCAGATATGATCCAAAGTTTGCAACGTATGGCCTACCTGTGCATCTGCACCCAATATGGAACAACATGAATTAGCACCGACAGGGGTGGCGAACAAATTAATATAGCTTACATTCCTGATGAATGGATCAGCCAAGTTTAAAATACAGGACCGCGACAATCCATGCTTACAAAGTCGATCTGGTAGTAGTCACTAGCAACTTCTTGCGGCGTTGAAGGAGTGATGCCCATTAGACTGTAGGCGGATCTCAGACTCAGGTCCACATCGCCGTCTAGCAAACGCTGGCCTAGCCCACCGCAACTCATGTGAGATTGAACACACGTGATAAATGTGACGGATATATATACCTGCAACAACCGTAGCCTGAGCAAAGTTATCAACGGCGTCATTGAAAACGTCCGTGTAGTTATTGAATCCGCTGTCATCGTAGAAATCTGACACTCATCAACACGCCGCAAGCAAACCTGCGTTGAAAGACGATTAAATAAACTCACTCACGCTCCCGTACATGTCGTTGAAGGCGGTGGTCAGGTTGTGCTTGAGCGCCAACTCCCAGATGGGATTCGCAGTGCCGTTGCCCTGTTGCGTTCCCTGGACCCAGTTGGGACCCAGCTCGATGACGACTTGTTTGCCTGGCGCACCGAAAGCGTGGGGTGTCATGCGACCGCCCAGGTTGGCCTTGCTCTCGAGGACAATAAAATCGTCGATGCCCTGCTCGTAAAGCGTGCGAGCAGCGATGATGCCGGTCATGCCACCACCCAGGATGAGGACGGTTGTGTGATTGGACGCGCCGGTGGAGTTCGAGTTTGTATTCTGGGCGAACACGGGCGGGAGAGCGGACAAGAACGCGAATACAGAAAGACGTGAGGACAGTCTTGAGAGGAACAACATTGTCAGGACGCAGGAAACCGAGCGGGGGGCACCTGAGGAGAAAGGCAGCAAGATAAACCGCCACAGATATCCATAAGTAAGTAGGAACAGCATCGCATGGTTCTCACCGGGCCCGCTCTGTGTCACGCGGTGATGCTGGACTCCGGCTCCGTGGCAGACGCTTATTTTCCGCATTCCCAGGGAATCATGTTGGGTCTGAATCTCCCGGCTGCCTCTACCTCAGGAAGGACATTCTCGGTACCTATATTACCCTGAGAGGTACGTTGCCAAAGTGGCCTCACAACTAGTTAGGCGCTTTCGGGTCCAAAAGACTCTTATAGCATCGATAGTGAGTAGTACTCGAGTGCATGCCCGCTCACAAAATTGACAGAGAATTGTTTCCGATTGATGAAGTTGAAACGTCGAAGTCTGACTCAGCAAGAGCTCGAGTCGGACTTGTTGTCACTTTCGTGTCGCCGTCTACTACTTTGCCCACCATCTTGCAAATCGACGAATCCAACAAGATCGGCTGCATCTATTTTCTCTTTCACAGGACTATGGACACACCCGGTGACGAATCACAACTCTCGACATGTCGCCGGCACCAGGAGGAAAACCAACATGTTGATCATACAGCAGTGCGTATACTCAGCGAAAAAAAAAATACTCTGCGACGATGTTTTCATCGTAGAAGCCAAGATGTAGCTGCCTATACACTACGAAAAAAAGATTGTGCGAAGAGATAGTGGCACAACGCATTAGCTGCTTCAAGCAGTATATTTTTTCGGATTACATATGGAGATAACTGACAACATAATCAGCCCAAGAACTTCATAGCATTCTGGCGCTCGAACGGACGGGGAATGGTAGCCTAGGATATTCAAGATCCTTGTGTGGCCAGGAAGAATCTTCCATTCGGATTGCAGGCATGATAGAGACGTTGCAAACTCTCCTCCGCCCGTTCGCTGACGAAATTTAAGCTGCACAACCGGAAATACCATCATAAAGACGTCATACAAGTACAGTAGTCGCCGATAACACGAGAATCATAGGGCAGGCAGAAAACAGAGGTACGCGCTCAAGCACCAATATGTACGTATAGTATGCGCTGATCAAGCGGTACATCGACCAACGTGTTCATCGTCTTGTTGAGTTCGAGCGCCGCACGGGTATGATCCAAAGATCCAGAATCGCCCACTATATGCCTGTAAAACATGGAGGTGATCTTGTTCGTCTGCTCATCGTCCACTGCCCACATCGTCCCAATCACAGACCGGAACCCTGCAAACTGCATCGCCGACGCGAGATGGATCACCTCGTCCGGACTCTCCTCATCTCCCACCGTCGTATGACATGCAGAAAGGTACGCAAACTCCGGGTTTTCCAACTCGCATCCGATGATGTGTTCGACCGTAAATCGGCCGTCGTAGAGCGCAAAGGCGGACTCAAACGGCTGTTTTCGGTTCGGGCGACCGTGACATGCAAAGTGAACATACTCGTTCTTCCTCAGCTCCTCTGACACACGAGATACACAGGACTCCGGTCCTGCAAGACATGTGAACGTAACCAGACCTTGCATACGCTGATTGACGATGGCCAGTTCACTGCCGACGGAGAAAAGTTCGATCTCACCGTCGGCATTGGCCTGACCAACGGCGAGAAATCGTTTGCTTTTCATCGAAGACTTCGTCGATGGGTCATTCCGTCGAGCACGAATGAGAGCAGTGAGGGAGGGAGTGTAGGATGAGATATAGAGATCGGAGAGATTCCGTTGGCCCGTTCGGTACGGTCCGGCAGCGTGCAATGGGAGATGGGAGAACTCAGCAGTGGGACACCACCAAATGCGCGAGTGGACGGGAAGTGCAGTCAAGAGGAAATCGGCAATCGGAGAGACGACCTCATCCCAGAGCTGTCGCAGGAAGTGGCCGAGATCCCTCTTGACGTCCATCGTTTTTGCACGCAAAGTCAATAGCTGGAGCTCCGATAGCAGGTCCTGGACACGAGATTTTGTGATGCGCAGTGGGATGTGGGTCGGGTCCTTGTCGAAGACGACAACGAGTGCATCACACGAATACTCGCTCGCATTCACAATAATGATAGGACCACCGCTCGCGGCGCGCTGTAGGTCCGTGAAATGGGAGGGGAGAAGGAAATGGGCAAGGCCCGGTAACTCGCGGATCTTGGTAATGACCGCCTGTAGATTGATGTTGAGACCGCATAGTCGATCGTGCTGATCTGGACCATGTGAGATGATGACTTTTTGGATATGTGATGTCAGTCGAGTGAACTCGTCCGCGAGGCTCTTTCCTGCTGGTCCTGATGCGACAACATCTTCGAGCGGGGAACGGAGGCGACTGATCTGGTTCCAAAACACACCGCGTCCCTGCTCCAAAAGCTCGACCGCTTTCTTCGGAGACTGGTTGCGAAGACACGCTGAAAACGCATCGACTGCGAGCGACGAGGTCAGGGTTTTGAAGATGTGGAGATGTTGGGGAAGGGATGGTAAACTGGCGAGATGTTGAATAAGTAACCGAAGCGATGTCTCGTACGCGAGAAGGGTCGTAGAGTGGGAGAAATGTTCAGCAATTTGCACCCATCTCCTCGCAGCAAACAGATCAGATGATGAGACTATAGGCTGAGGAACATGTGCCAACTGGGCGCAGAGGATGAATAGATCCTCCCTGTCCTTCGGCTGGCCCCATTGCGTAAAGCGGATACGAAGACAGCGCGCAAGTCGGTCTAATAGCCATGATCTATCAGGATGACCAAATGGACAAAGGTCGAGTGCTTGTCGCTGGAGGACAATAGCCTCGTCGAGGTCCGCCAGATCCCCAAGCAGATCGTATCGATCAGCAAGATAGATTGCAACGTTGTGCAAAGACCTTGAACGATCAGGGTGCCCAGGTGGACAAAGGTCGAGCGCGTGTTGCCCGAGAAAGATGGCCTCGTTGAGGTCCGCCACCTCCCGGAGCCGATCGTACCGATTGGACAGGTAGATTGCAACGTTGTTCAACGACATTGAACGATGTGGGTGCCCCGGCGGGCGAAGGTGAAGCGCCTGTCGCCCAAGGACGATGGCCTCGTTAAGATCTACCAGTTCCCTGAGCTTATCATACCGAATGGAAAGATAACTTGCGACGTTGTTTAACGACATTGAACGATGTGGGTGCCCTGGCGGGCGAAGTTTGAGCGCTTGTTGCCCGAGCACGATCGCTCGGCTGAGGTCCGTCATCTCCCCAAGGTGACTGAACCTGTCTGAGAGACAATTTGCAACGATATTGAGAGATGTTGGTCGGTCAGGGTGCCCTTGCGGGCGAAGTTTGAGGGCCTGTCGTCCGAGGACGATGGCTTCATTAAGGTCTGCCATCTCCCCCAGCTGATTGAACCGATTGAAGAGAAAGATGGCAAGGTCGGTCAAAGACGCTGAACGATCTGGGTGCGCTGGTGGGTGAAGATCGAGCGCTTGGCGCTCAAGAACAATGGCCTCATTGAGGTCCGCTACGTCCCCAAGTCGATTGAATCGATTGCAGAGACAATTTGCATTGATGCTCAGAGATCTCGACCAAACTTCATGTCCTGGTGGTTGACGTTGAGAACTAAGTGCTTGTTGCCCGAGGGCTATGGCCCCATTGAGATCTGCCAATTCTCCCAACTGCCTGTACCGATCCAAAAGACCGCTTGCGACGTCATTCAAAGACGTTGACCGAAGCCCTTCTGGGAGAAGGTATAGAGCTTCCTTGGAAACGGCAATTGCTTCTTCGATGTCCACAATCTCCCCCAGGTGGTTGTAACGACAGCGGAGATGAAGAGCAAGCAGTGTCAGCGAGTCCCATCGCATGGGGTGACCAGATGTGCAAATATTTAGTGCTTGGCGATCAAGGACAATCGCTTCGTCGATGTGGGTAGTCTTTCCCTGCTGAAACTTGGCGAAAACGGACTCTGCCCTTGAGAGTAACTGTTCGACTGGTGGCACATTATTTCAATTTGACCGCGAAGAATAGAGGGAGGGAAGTACCTTCTGAGTCCATGTGGTGTGTCCAGATTTTTGGTGAGCGCTGGTGAATGCTGTAGATGTGCGTGCATGAAATGGTAGCGTGACAGTATGGCACTCTTTCGTCGGCCCAATTGTCACATTAACACAGGATTGCTTGCATTTCGGTCATTTGAATTATTCCTTTCTCTGTACGGAACTGGAAGCCTATTAACGGCCCGCAACCCGAGAGTCAGTTGAGTGCGAGCGGCGAGCACTGATTCAAAGATCTAAAGATCTGACCTTCGATTCGAATACTTGGACATAAGAGTCAGCATGAAGTTTGCCTTGCCAATTCAAAGAACGGTTGTACCTGGTTATCAGCCACATTCATATATCGTACTCAGTGGCGGGAGGGCGCTCTGACTAAGATATCGTAGCGGCGCCCGGGAGCGCCAGTCCCTGACTCCGGAGACGCATTGTTATATTCGCAATGGCCCGGTGTATAATGGCCTGGAAAATATCGCCTCCCCCCAATAGACTTACCTCGCAAACAATATCAGGATAAAACAGTCAAGAGGGTAGTTCGTCCAAACTTCAAGCAACGCACTTTGTAGTGTTCCAATCGGATGACTCCTGTGAATTGTCTACCTCGTGGAAAAGTCGACAGTGAATGAAAGTCGGCCGATGCAAAGTATGTATTGCACATTCTTGGAAAGGGACACGTGAAGCGGCCCAAAATAAATTTCCAGTGAAATCTCATTAAATGCGACAGAACCAATAAAAGGGGTTTCGCACTGAGTGCAGATGATGATTTTTTGATGCCTTCACTAGCCAATCACAAAAGCAAAAGGCTTGGGGTGGAGTAAACACATTCAGATGTTCGGAGGCATGATATACGGCATCATGATAAAAACAGGATAATCGATGTGTTGTGAGGGTGGATACGTGGAATGTAAGCCTTGTCGATGAAACGAGGTGCGTGACACGGCAGCTTGTGTATCAACCTGTTCTACAAGTCAACTTCAAAGAAATGAATAAATGAGAACATACCAACGACTCAGAAGAGGAGGAATAAAGCTGAAGTAATCAATCGACAAAATTATATATTTATTCGCACGGTGCCGTTTGCACGTTTGTGTAGGAGACAAGTGCAGGGACAATACAGGACTAGACTGAGCCACCCCAATGTTTGAATGTTTGAATGATCATTAATCATTTTTGAAAACGACGACTGCCTCCCTATTAAACGACGACTTTTCCCTTCAATCACGCCTCATCCTCGGACTCGGATGTGGCACATTCTGAAGCTACACGAAGTTGTATGATATCAATTCGTTGAGATAGAAGATACGGTGTGTCATTCAAGTGACATACATGTTTTTGTTCCCCCACATTGATTGTTTCGTATATAAGTCTAGTGACTCTAATCCAACATCGTGGCCTATAAAAGATCTGCTTGGGGTTCGAGGCCAAGATTGTAAATTCTATTTGCGTTATGGAAGAGGGCATTCTCCACGATCTCGATTGCTTGCTTCTCCGTGAATTCTTCTCTGTTTACAGAATCGGAAAGAACCTGTGGGGACCAGTTATTCTGGAGAGCAGACTTGGTAAGATAACAATCAAACCTCGTAGAGTACCTGGCGCGCTTGAACGGTTGCCAAATAGTACGTCTCTGGCCACCAGTGTCCGTCAGCTAAAAGGAACCGTGCGTGAGCGATCGCCTCCAAAACGATATGTACAACCTGTCGTACTTGACCACAAGATCTTGTTCGTCGGTGCGAGCTCTAGCACTTGTCGAACGGCTGCCCGTTGTCCATCGCCTGACAAGAACGGAAATATTTCTCCAAAGTCCAAATATACGTTGTTGTACACTGCCGCCAAGTACCCAGCGTCACGCGTGTACGGGTAACTCGAGTGGAGGATAACAATCGGCGTGTTGGGATAAGCTTTGATGACGGGTTGCATATGTGCAGGCGAGGACTTGATCAATTGAATGTCATTGTCCCCAAGGCCTGCTCACAGGTGAGTTCCCTGTTCCATAACAGATGCCGTCCTCACCTGTGTGAAACTGTACTTTGGAGTTGTGAGTTGCATTGGGATAAGGTGCTGGTTTACGATACCTACCTGGCTTTTGAAATTGGCCGGCAATCTGAAGTACGATGCGAACGAGAAGATCGTTGAGTATTTTTTGTTGTAAGCGGAGGCTCCCAGTTTCCTCGTATTGCAACAACAGATCCACGACGGCTTTCTCGGTTTCCACGAAGGACGCTGAAGCTGAGGGTGCGATATCGAGTCCAGTTCTGTAACGATGCATCTCGATTCTGACACGGTGTCATGTTGGAACGGCCATACCTGTAGCAAATCACAGACTTGAAGCCAACGACATGCTCGTCCTGGGCATAAGCAATAATAGTGGCTTTGAACTTGGTTTTCAAGTCTTCCAAGATGCCAACGGCGGAGACAGTGGATGTCAATGGGGAGTAGTTTGCTATTACTCCTCGAAGGATGTTCTTGGGTACGAGTTGATCAAAAGATAGGGGCTGTAAACAGAAACGAGAACGTTACCTCGGCTTCGGCCTCGATACGCACGATTCTCTTGGAAGGACTGGCTGTGAAGCGGTCGTGCCATTTGTAGGATTCGGCGAGTTCTGCAACGCCGCCTAAACCATCATCGAGCAGGATGCATTGGATGCCGGTTGGCTTGAAACACAGGTGGCAGAGGTCGACATAATCCATGTCTTCACGCTTGTCCTTGAGCTTGTCCCAGGTGGACTCTCGATCCTTCAAGCCAAAGAGCTTAGAAAGTTGCCCGGTCGCACGATAACTGGCCAAGGTATAGCAGGCGTCGTGGGTCAGAGCGTCGTCGCTGGCCTCTGAGATGATGCCTTCCAAGGGAAAGGCAATGCGGTTCCTTTCAGCGAGGAGGGGGTGAGCGTGGTTGTCGATGGCGGGATATGTGAGGGCGGCGTTGGCGAGTTCGGGATAGTAGACGGGACCCATGATGGAGATGGAGAAAGAGGGGTTACTAGTAGTGGCTGATGTCATTCCGAGTCGACTCGCGTCTTATCGGTCGGATCACCAAGTTGAATTCAGGCTAGAAAATGCCAGTGCAAATTGCAGAGCTCAAGCAGGCCATCCGAGATGCGTTTCCTGTCTCCCATCTCGAGGTCGAGGACCAGTCCAGTGGATGTGGCGAGAGCTACTCCGTCCTTCTCGTCAGCGAAGTGGGTACCCGAAGTTCTGTTTCATGATCGATCAACGAGTGAGGAATCATCCACAGGCGTTCGAGAAAAAGACAACGCTCGCTAGGCATAGACTAAGTGGGCAGACGTTGTCCGCAACGAATTCTCTTGATAATCGTTTGCAGTCAACGAGGCGTTGAAGGCGCAAATCTCGGAAATGCACGCATTTTCACAGGTGAGACGTTTGTTGGTCTTATCGAATCGACTGGACGCTCCTTTACCACCAGAAAACGTTTACTCCAAAGCAATACGAGGCGTACTTGGCAAAGGACTAAGTGGTGTGAGAAGGAGTTGTATTAAGCGAGGCTTGTGGTGCTGAGTGGCGTGTACAATCCCTTTGCATTGTTCTCCACCACGATGCGATCGATGCTGTCCAACTTTTGTTTCCGCTTGGACCACGTTCGCCGGCACTCCACTTTGAAGGTCAAAGCGTCTTCCATCTCCTGACCAAACGCTGTCTACAATGTGGTATACTCAGCGATATATAAAGCTCGGGCCATCTTGTCCAGAGACCTCCCAACATCAACTCTCTTGCCTACTCCTACTCTGAGTCCAATATGTCTGACGCAGCTCTCTCGCAACAAATCCACGACTTGGACTACGAATGGGACCACATTTTTCACCAAATGGAACAGGACTGGCCAATCCGCGAGAAAGTCTCGATGGCCTTGAAAGAAGCCACTGCTGCATTTGCAGCCCAGTTCACGCAACCAGACGCATACAAATACATCGAGACCTGCAACCGGTTCGCAGAGTTTCTCGACTCAGAAATCTCTATGGACGATTCCGAACAGAGATTGGTTTTACAGATCCTCCAGGTATGCACATTTGTGTCGTCGAGAGCTCGAGTCTGATGACGAGTCTCCTCCAGATTGCATGTGCCATGCACGAAAACGCGGTCAATAACCCCATGCTGACAGCAACGGAGCTCTCGTCCCACCAGTTGGCCAGTACATCACTGGTCGCTCTCTGTAAGAGCGTTGTTAAGAGTGGATTTACAATCCCTGAGCTTCGGTGTACGTCCTTTTCCTCTAATCTCGCATGTCGCGCCTCATTTCCTGACGATCGAGCCGAACAGGCGAGGCGTTCGACCTTTCTCACCGAGTGTACCAAGCATTCTCCCGAGCGACTGATGTTCTTGACCTCTGCAAATACTTTGAAGTTACAAACATGCCTGACGACTGCTTTTTTTCAACGCTGGGAGTGGCGCAAGTGAAACGGACACAGCGTCGTCGCCTGTGTCTTTCAGCCCGGGATTCTTCACTTGGAGATCATCCGTGCATGACGTCAACGGCGTTGACCAGTCTCCACTATCGGCGATGGCCAAGGGGAAGGCGCTCGCGACGCTCAAGGAGAAGCCGAAGGGCGCACCGCTGGAGCGTGCCCATACGATGCCCCCCTGACACAAACGGCGCCTAGCTCTCATTCCTCTCGGACCACCTGGGCTTCATCAAAGGTGCATTCTCGGCGTGGGTCTGGTCTTAGTACGTTGCCGGAGGAGGAGTAGCTTCCTTCTGCCTTATCATTTTCTTAATACTTGCCTGATCTCTTCACATATATATGATTGTATGCTCTATGATTATGGTCGATAATGTTCCATGTTTTGTATCTATGGTTTTTCGCGTCACCGCCTGCTATTACTATCACTGGGTTGGTCGGTTTCTGAAAGCTACAATTATCCCTCTAACAACATGTTTTCCCTTCAGTTATACTTCATGTAGAGTACATTAATATTCTCAGGTGGTACGGGATTGAACGGCGCCAATCCATGCAGTATTCAAGTTCGTAGAGATGGAAAAAAACAGACAACGAGCAGGCTGCAGAATCGATGGACATGCCGAGTACTGCCGAAGCGGAGTACTTACTGCCTGTGACACGGCCAACTGGCTCTTGATGGAGTCACAGTGATAGTAAGTATAGATGGAAGCACATGATGTTCGGGAATAGCCTAATGATAACATGATGAGATTCTGCCATGCATTCCTGTTTCTGACCCGAACACCTCCCGTGACGGTTTGAGTCTTGGACACCCAGATCTTCCTCGGTTGTCATATCGAGTCGAAATGTTCAAACCTCCATATCCTCCCTATGATCCGCAGGACAAGTCTAGGTGAGCTCCAGATCACTCGTGTACTTTCCAGCACCTCTGTTAGTAGTCCCATGCTAATCATTTGCTAATCCTTTGAACATCTAAGCTTTTCGTGAGTCCCTCCATCGCTCACGAACCTCACGCTCAACTATCTCCACAGCTTCGAAACCGTAGTCAAACGCTGGCCGATCATCATCACAAACATCATCAGCCATGTTCATGAGCTCATCCACGACATGACGATGGAATCCCGCAAGCTCATCGAGTCCGAATCGCCAGATGGGGAAGCACTGGAACGCGCAAAGGTGCTGGCAGGCAAGATTGAAGAGGGGCGGGAGGTAATCTCGAAATGCAGCCGCTTGAAGCACCATATGGCGAGGGATCAGTCGCTCGAGTAAGAAGATGGCCGTCTCACACCCGTTCCCACCTACTTATGCATTCCGCAGACCAATTTCGGAGGACGGCAATGTCAGCGTCGACGTATACAACGACGAGCTCGCCCAGCTGGCCAAAACCCACCAAGACACTTGGTTCACCGCGCCATGGCTCTTCGCAGAGTATGTCATTCAGAGCACCGGAATTCCCTCCGTGCGACCTAATCATCCGATATTGTCTTCCTGTCACTGTCAGGTGTTACTTGTGCGTCATCTATCGACCGTGATCGCTTTTGACAGGCACGGAAAGGGGGAATAGGTATCGTCTACTTCGATCATACTTCAACGAGACACGTCAATGGCGCAACTTTGATCCCTTCTTTGCGCAAAAGGAGCAAATGTTCAAGAACAGTAGTGTCGCGATCTACCGTGCGTGATGTATATCTACCCTAACGTGCGACGCTGTTTATGCTCTGGGGGAAAAGAGATCTCGACCTCTATGCACGAGCTCAAAAATGACAGGGAGGAGCTGAGATCGAATCCGGATAAACTTTTGGTTATCTTCCGAGAGATGGTACAGATGTGTCTTTGGTGAGTCGATATTTCCTGAGTTTCTGATGTTGCAGTTTAAACGCACCTTTCCGTAGGGGAAATGCTACTGTATGAAGTTCTGAGGCTGTCAGGCAGTTTCCACTCACGACTGGCATAGGATCTTTCCCTCTTGACCCACATGACACCATCGGATATTGAGAACTTGCAAATGGTAGGAATGGAAGCTCAAGAAAGGCGGAAAGAGTTCATCCTCAGAGATGATCAAGCGGCGGTCTGGGAATACATCAAGAATCTAGGAGAATCAGGAAATCATCGTTGTGACTTCATTCTAGACAATGGTAGGCGCAATCCATTCTTGAGACCAGTTGATTGATATATTACGAGCAGCGGGTTTCGAGGTATTAATTTCTGCTTGACTTACGACTACAGTACAGACCAACGATATTGCATTTGGCAGCTGTTCACCGACCTAGTCTTTGCGGATTTTCTGGTGACATATACCCCTTACTTTTCCAAGGTCGTTTTTCAGTAAGTGTATATCATGGTGCTGTGGAAGACATTAACCTCTGTACAGCCCGAAGCTTTTCCCATGGTTCGTTTCCGATGTTACACCTACCGACTTTGAAAGCACCATTACGTCCCTTTTGTCGAGCACGTTCTTCCCGGAGCCAACATCCCCAAGCATCAAAACTGCTCATTTGGAAGAAATGGTAACACGGTGGCGATCATACCTTGAACAAGGCATCTTTGTCCTGAGCACAGACATCAAAGAGACACATGGTCAAAGTGTCGAAGGACAAGCACTGACCAAGTTCTGGACCGAACCATGGCCCTACTGGAACATGAAGGAGAGAGCAAGCCAACTTTGGGATTGGCTTCATGACAGCGACTTCGTCATTTTCAAGGTAGGTTCAGTCCTCGTTGATCTATTTTTCCTTGATGACCATTGTTGTTGCTGCCACCAGGGTGATCTCAAGTGCGTGTGTCTTGATAAGATCATCGATCATTCGTGCGGGATTTATTGATGTGTCGTTTCCAAGCTATCGCAAGTATGGTTGATTTCATCGGTTGAGCGGGAACAATGTTTAACCAACTTGAATGTTTCAGGCTCACAGGGGACGTTAGATGGCCTGTCTCCACACCGCTTACCACAGCACTTGGTAGGCTGTCGAGCCGACGATGCACATGCTGAATCTGAGCGGAAAACTTGACAGGCCCGCTGGCAGGCGCTTTTCCCTTGCTGAGCCTCCGCACGAACAAAGCCGACGTCGCAGTGGGAATCTCGCAGCAAATCGCAGACGAGCTAGATGCCAAGGGCGAGAAGTGGCGGATAAGCGGAAAGTAGGTCACTCCTGCGAATCGCAAGATCGGGACGGGCTGACTTGACCGTGACACTCTTCAAGATATGCTCTGGTGAGCTTCGAACGGAGGACATCTTGAACTGGATGCCATGCGATGCCCGAGTTGCCTGTTTTTACTGGCACAAGGTATCAAGGTCCAATTGGCAGTGTTTCAGCTAGATTTTAGAGCACGTTTGTGTTTGAAATTACAAGTGGACAAGTCTGAGTTTTAACGCGCATGTGTTTCAACTGGCCATACTTTGCACCTGGACTGAGTTTCGGCGCCATGAACGTAGCGGAGAGCAACGGAACTTGCGCTCGTCACACAATACTAGTAACTGCTAGTAACAGTTTAGGACTATCATAGAAATTAGACAAGTGTAAGTCCCTCACACGTCCAACAAGACGAGTGAGGGAAAGACGGTTTCCACGGCGACCTAAATAGCGTCACGACCATGCATATGCTGGTACATAGGTTAAGCTAGCAAGTGGACAATGCGGCCACGGATTATGCCGCGAAACGTAGACAATCAGTATTACGTCATATTTATCGATGTCCGCCATCATTTTCCATGCGATTTCAAACCTGCTGAAAGCCTGAAACGAACTGACAGTAACTACTACACATGCACAGGCTTGCACTGTTAAACCCGAACTTGGTTCATTCTCAACGCCGAGGGTCGTGGGCGCTTTGCAGTCCATCTGCCAATCCGAGGTGGTCTCCAGCAACTTCGAGGCTCAGTACAGCTTGAACACTGGATTCTCTGGGTTTTGAGTCAACAGTACAGACTCTGGCTTCGGGCGGCGCCGATGATATCATTTATCAAGGTATCGTGGCAATCTGGTTCTGACACTCCGATCGATCGGCATATCAACTCTTCGGGTTTCACCTCTATCGTCGAACTGGAGACTGATCATATGCATACAAATATCTGCACTACTCCACTCCATGTGCATCAGTTATCCCTCACTTTCTTCTTCGGCTCTGAATCAGTAGGCTCTGCCTATCATCGCCGCATCTCCACGACTGGCTTATATTTGTGTTCCGTCTCCCGCTCCTCTGCATGCGCTTGAAGACGGACCATGAGATGATGTCTAGGTTGTTAGCCTTCTTGCCTATTATGGCATGCAAAATACGGGTAAGTTTCTTGATTTAATCCATCCTTGCAAATGGTCGTGATACGAATTCATCCGGGCTTTTCGTACCATAGTGTGCACGAATAACACGATCAAAAACGACCATAGCCTTTTTATTATTTGTGTTAGTCAACTGCGCCGTGCAGATAGCCTGGCATACGGTCGTCTTTCTATGCTTCTCCCGGGGCCGCCATCTCGTGAGAAGTGCTATCGATGCCGCCGGCGTCCGGCGGGGCTTTACTTTCTTCCACGGCGATGTTTTGCAAATCTGCTCTGGAATACCGACCGTACGCGGGACGTCGTGTCGCGAAGTTTACAACGGTTCTCGAACTTATGATTCCTTACCTTCGCTAATGTCAAGCATACAATGCATGGAGGGACTAAGTTGGCTGGAAGTTTAGTAAGCGCTACGACTGGAATCGGCTGGTCCGATCACAGACACTAATGATACACCTGCAAGCCTTGTTAATTCCAGAAGCGAAGAAATCGTGTATCTAGTCCTCCAGGCTTGGCTTCTTTTGGTTTCGATCCTCGCTGTAAGTATTCGCCCCTTAGACCACCATGTCTGTGTTGACGTTCACTTTTAGCTCACAGAGGAATCCACTCCAAACCTGTATGCATTTCTGCTGCGATTCATAACATCGTCTAATATATACTCTAGTATCGTCATACTTGTTGCTCAGGTCGTGAACACGGCGTGGATCTTCTGTCGCGTCTTTAGTGATACCTCAGCACAATCGATTTACAACAGGGTGATCGTTGATCGGACATGCGAGGGTTATGATATCCTAAGTGGATCATGGAATGCACGCACGTTTCTGGTGGTGGGTCATGTTTGCCGATCATGATCATCATTCTCACTAGGTCTACCAGTCTCTGGCATCTAGTATTGTCGCTCTTTTCTGCATGTTGTTTTTTGCCTTCAAGCTAGCAAAGGTGTGTGAACATCCAGCACATACATACATCTTATTGAGAATCAAGGTATCGCGCAGTTGTACTCGAAGGGAAGCCTATCCAGCGTTGGCTCGTCTGCTGATGTAGACAGGGTATTAATGGTGTGTTTGACTTGGGCTCGTTGACAACGGTTTGCTGACACGCAGAATCAATAGTGGAGGCGTTGGGTGCGGGTTTTCCATGAACTGACAATGTTCTTTGCACTCGCATCTGCTGCCATTTGGTACGACAAGCGGACAACTTACATGGTTGCTCCGTACTCCACGGACAAGTTGCAAAGTGCTGCTTTTCATGTCGTGGTCACTGTGAGTGATGGAAAAGCCTCTAGACCGGAATCTAAATCAACTCACATCGGTTTAGATCATCTTTCCGTGGATGTGGCTGGTCAGTCAGCATATATTGCTCAACGTTGCGCAATGCTGAAGCATCTTGTTAACCTCAGGGCATGTACTCCATCTCCAAGGAAAACCGACTTATATTTCTTGTATACGCTATCTTGAGCGTTTGTCTCTTGGTAATCTCGGTTGTTTGGTTCATAAGTCCTCTCTTCGTATACGAGTTCCGCGCATGGAGTTCCTTTGCCGCCCTGACCATAACGGCGGACGTCTTACTCGTCGTGACTTGTGTCATTTCCGTTGTCTGCAGACTCAACTTTGGCAAAGGGCTCGCAGACTTTTGTGAGTGACGGTTGGATCTAGTGCAGACATCGAATCCTGATTGTGGGCACCTTTTGCAGTGCTCGTCGAACGAGCACTTCAAACTTCCGGTTTCGCACGCGACGTGTTCCGAAACTACAAGAGCAATCCGCCGTCTTGGCCCGCAGTTGCTATCTTGAAGCTACCACGCGCTTCTTCCCTCGCAGTAACAATACACACAGATGCATCCTTGAATTTCGTCCAGTCTCCCGTGTCCCCAACGTGGTCGCGCTCTCTAGGCTGCCCGGACCAGCTGGAGAATTGTCATCCCCATCGACTTCAAGTTGACGAGAGATATAAGAGCGTCATCCTCATCGGCAGGGAGAACTCGAGGCCGAGCGACGTCGAATCCATCTCAGACGATGACGATGACGATGAGAGCTTTGTCTCCTGAGAGTGGAGTCTGCGCTAGACTTTGCGCTAGAGGCGTATGTACATATATGCTTTTTCGTTCGTAAGGCGACGCGGGGATATGGACTGGTGTTTATCACGGACTAGCTTGTATCCTACCGATATGTGTATCCCTTCCTTCAATGTTTTTGTACCTTCTGTACCAAGGTTACTCACATGGAATACCTCTCACGTTTCATAGCAACATAATGCTACATATAATCAGGGGCGAGACTGAGACCTATAATTTCGTCACTGTTCCTCTAACCAGCGCCAAAGCTCCTTTCCAAGCTGAGGATCTTGCGTATCGGCACGCGGTGTGCCGACGCGTGCCCACGGAATGAGATACTGATGGGACGACGTCAGTCATTCGCACCGTACCTCGAGGGTCGACGGAGAGAGAACCGACTGACCTTTCCGCCAAGCTTTGCAGCGTCCAGAGCAGTGCCAGCATACAGCTGAGTGAGAGCGCCGTATGAGACATCCCACATGCACAAAAACTAAAACTCAAAATCAAATCAACTCCAAATTCAGCGACATGGACGAGTGCGTACAGCGATTCGCTGAAAAATGCTAACTTGATGACGAAGTATATCTGTCCTGATAGGACCTGAAGGAAGGATAAGTATTATACACATGCATGAGGGTCATGCAAGGGCTGGCAACGCGAAGCACGGACCTGGATTGAGGGCAACCGAGACGATGCCTTGGTCATGATACCTTCTATGGAGTTCGTTCGAGAAGACGATGATGCCCTACGTATCATGGTTGGACGCGCGCCGACAGCATCCTGAGCATTCGCTTACCGTCTTACTCTGTCCGTACAGCCTGATGCTGTTATCGGCTCTCCTCTTTGGACTGTCCTTGAACGTGTCGAACCGAAGTCCACCAAACCAGTGCCCTATGGACGACGTGTTCACAACACGCACGGTTCCCTCTGGCGAGGATTTAGCGGTGGAAATGAGAACGGGCAGCAACAATTTCGTGAGGTAGAAGTGGCCAAGAACGTTTGTTCCAAACTGTAGGTCATATCCATCGTCAGTGACCTTGTCAATGGGCGGATCCATGACTCCGCTAGATAAACAGTTTAAGCGGCACTTAGAAGGGAAAGATATGATTGCACATACGCGTTGTTAAAAAGGATATGCAGTTGGCTTTCCCGTCTACAAAAGATAGGTAGGTTAATCACATTGGAAAAAAGAGCAAGAGACACGTTCGCTACCGCAATAATTGCTCCGCGAACTCTTTGACTGATCTCAAGTTTGACAAGTCGAGCTTGAGAAGGTGGGCATCCTTTCCAGTGAGATGCTTGAACTCCTTCAGAGCTGCCTCGCCCTTGGACACGTCGCGACATGCAATCCAGACTTTGGCGTTCTTGGTGAGTAGGACCTAGTAGGCAGGAGCAGAGAAGCAGGGTGAATACGAGAGCACACGGAAGTTGAAACTGAAGTCAGCAACAGACCCTCGCAGTCTCTTTTCCGATTCCGGTGTTCGCTCCGGTGACAAGGGCGACTCTGCCTGTCAAATCCGGAATGGACTCGACAGTGAAGTGAGGTGAAGGCGGGTATGTTTCGCGGAAAAGGGAATAAACCAAACCCATGACACGACTATGATGCTAGGTAACAAACCTGGCGCCAGTGGCCCGGCATCTGCACTGGTATCGAGAGTCTGAGACAATTACGATATACTTTCGCCGGACACACCCGAAGTTCGGAACCGCCGCACGTAAGAAAGTCCATGATCGATTGATCCATGGTGGTAGAATCTCCGGGGCAACACCAATTGGAACCGTGTGAGGTCGCGGTTTCAGGATATCGTCTTTCAGATATCGTAGGAAGGTGTGAAGATCCATGTAGGTTACAAAGCGGTGCGCACTTCAAAAACGACGGCGGGATGAACAGTCCAAAAATGGAAGCAGGGCGGGAGGCGCACGGCGGGACGAGCGGCGGGATCACGCGTGCCAACTTACACTCTCCCAAAAACAAACCCCCAAACCGCCCAAAGGCGAGACCTTCTGGTCACGGTTACGAGCCTGAGGAGTAATCGGCTCACGAAAAGACCCAGTGACTTGAACACGCTGATGCCCATCATGTTGAATTGGCATCGCAGCCTGGCCCAGGACCGCTCAGGTCATCTTGCAGTACTCTGTCTGTGCAGTACGCGCCTCCTTACTAGGCGCAACGTCGCTCGAGTGGTTTCATTTACAACGACCCGCAATATCAACAATGTACGTCTTTCTCATTCGTCCAAAGCACCAATGGCAAATGCAGATCAAACGGAATTCAAGTCGATATCTGAAACACAAGATGTCGAGGCCTTGGACACCTTACTCAAGACAGTTCGTGAGTCCCCTTGCTATTGTAATTCATCCCATCATCGAATTGACCCCTTTTCCAGGCGCAAGGTCCAATCCAGCTCACCACAAGTATGGGACACATCTTCTTTACTACTAGCACACCAATTCCGAGCTAAGACCTATCCCTAGTGTATTACAACTGAGAAGAAGCCCACCGTGGTCGGAGACACTCTTAAACTCATCTACTTCTCCCGAGCCTATCGACTACACGACTTCAATACCTTCTCAAGAGTCACTACCTCCACGTAACATGCATGACACCTACACGCAAATTCTTCTACCTTTCAAATCGTCCCCAAATTTATTCGAGAAATACACCAGTGCCTACGGTAGCCTTCGTACCGGCATGCTCATGGAACACCTGGACTCCTTAGCCGGTTCGATATCATACAAGCATATGCTTGGACCTGACGCGGAGACTCTTGGGCGGATCTCAGAAAGAGAGTTTTACATCGTGACGGCTTCGGTAGATCGGTATGCACCTCCCATCTACACAGTGCAGCCCGATCACAACAATGCATACTACAGATTAGACATGCTGGCGCCGCTCTACCCTGTCCGAGATCTGCGCTTGAGCGGGCAGATCATCTATGTTGGAAAAAGCTCGATGGAAGTCGCCGTGAAGATGGAAGCGTTTGACCCAGTTGGAGAAGGAGAAACATTGATACTTGGTATGTCGCGCCTGTGGTGAATCGTCCTATATGGAACACATTCTTCCCTATTGGTTAGGACGCTTTTCAATGGTTTGCAGAGACGCTCGCTCGCACAAAGCATACCCAGTCAATCCTCTGATAGTGAGAACTCCAGAGGAACAGGCACTTTACTCTATGGGAAGAGGTCGGTAGTAGTATCTTGCCGTTGAATGCCTTACACGCACTCACCAAGCTCACATAAGGTGCTCAGAGCCAAAGAAAAGCACTGGCGCTTCACTCGCTTTCGCGCGTTCCTCCGAGCTCCGAAGAAGCTGCAGAACTCCACCAGATCTTCTTGAAGTATGGGCAAGACAACTCCTTCAGCCCGCAACATGACAAAGTATGGATGGGGGATACGAAACTTGAGAAAACCATGCTCATGTTCCCCCAAGAGCGCAAGTGAGGTAGAATTGTATCGTGCTGCGATATTTAGCTAAGTAATCCAAGTGTCCACCAGATTTTCGGAGGTAAATATTTTCTTCCTTCTTCGACCACATTACTGACCGTGTCAAAACAAGGATACCTCATGCGTCTTGCTTACGAGGTAATTCAACCTTGACACCTCCGCACAGGTCCTCACGTCCATCGACACAGCTTGGTTTTGCAAACTCGTGCCTCTTCACAAAGTCGCACGTGTCGTTCCTTTCACTGGATAACATTTCTTTTCGAAAGCCAGTAAACATTGGCTCCATTCTCCGGTTAGAGTCGCAAATCCTGAATGCCAGCCACACAGACAAATCTCCTGACGCGGTTGTAAGGCATTCCCCCCCCTCTGGTTACTCGTGAGATTGACCTATGAACATAGCATGTTCGAGTCCAAGCGAATGTTGTCGATGCAAAGACAGGTCGGGAAGAAACTACGAATGACTTTAGGTTCACCCTAGCTAGCGGTGAAGAATGCTGCGAAGTGCCAAGGATCGTTCCACGGACTTATGAAGGTACGGATTTCAACTAGATCTGAATTCAGAGCTCTCATGACGTCTTTTTTATTTTATTTTGTGATGTGCGTAGAAGCAATGCTGTGGCTGGAAGGAAGGAGAGCGCTCGAGATGGGTGAGCAGGTACGGTCAAGATGGCGCTTTGGACAGCGGAGACAGTAGCTGGTGGCCAACATGTAATTCGTTGGATTCTGGATATCTTCGTTCAAGTGACTGCATGTAAGTACATATCGACGATTTCACTAATAGAAGACGCAGTGCTTGTCCCGCAATTTCGCCCTCCATCATCTACTGTGACTGCCATATTTATGGTCGTCAAACGTCTTAGCAATCGGGGATTTCTACTCACATGCGACACCAAGAAAACTGAAGAACTCGGCTGCCATCCTGAACACAGGGTCGAGGTTGACGTTTTTGGGATCTAACCCCCGAAACAACACTTAGAGAGACTTTTGCGGCGACACGAAATCGTCCTTCTTTCAGACATTTGACTGAGAAACGAAATTGAACCTATACAGTAGAGCGATCAAAGTTTTCGACCGACTGTTCTCCTTCAGTTTGACATCACAGGTTGCGAGTTCATTCCAGAAATGACACAGTACCTCACCACCGAATCTTTGAGATTCCACGATTAGGTAGTACAAAAATTGAGGAGTGGCGCGCGCTAACTTGCCACCTTCTTTGCCCGATTCTTGGATCCGTTTCGTAGCAGCGCAGTCCCATATATCGTTCCGTTCGAGGATTTCCAGAGCGTGTTGCTCCAATGTCGAACTCAAGTAGATTATGAAACTGGATGAACATACAGCCGATAACTAGGCAGAATCCTTGTTTACGGGCGGGATCAGGCCCAACAATGGAAGAGTGATCTTGAATGTGATACATATAGTACAGGGTGAGCTGGCAGCCACTGCTGGTCCGACCCGAGTCAGTGACTCGGCAAGTCGTAGTAGTATATCATGTAAGTAAACAAGGCTATAACTAACTTTCCCACGTAAGTACTCACGGCCGCAAAAATATCTAGTGTGTTCAAGTTCCTCCGACTTACTCTGATATGATGATAGTATGCTGTCTGTAGATCATATATTCAATATATGCACCCAAAGCGTCCGGCATCAGGGACGGACTGGTAATGCAACGACCTAGGGTATTTCTGCCTAGGTACTACAACAGTGGCAACATACTAATAGCAGTTCAAGTTCCCAGCCCTGACTTGAGTTCCGCAAGCTTCTAGAACCCGACGTCGCCACGTCCTGACATTCACTACTACCGGGGGTTACAGGTCTGCAACTCGCAAGGCACCAGCCCTTCACTGATAAATACGCTTGGTGGCTCGACGGCCGGGGTAGAGCAAGGACACTGGAACGCGCGGTATCAAGATTCAAGCACCTTCACTGTCAGGCGATTTTTGATCGAGACGCGTGCACGTGATGCCACTACGCTTCATTCGTTCCAAGGTTTCCGCCATCGATCCCCTTCAAGTCGCCATCTCTACGACGGCCTTGACCAGTGATGTTCTCTCTGCGCTTCAGTTCCCACCTGCTATCGCGGCTGTTGCAGTTGTGCTTCTGATCTTGGAAACCGTCCAGGTTAGTGTGACATCGAGGTAACACGCGAAGCGCGTCTTAACTCATTCAACCATGTGGTACAGAGCATACAGACCAATAAAGCCAGTTGTATTGCCCTGGCCCGGCGAGCGGCACAGATACTGGTCGATATAGATCATCAGATGCACGGAAGATGGGACTCTGCGCCTGAACGCTTGGTGCAAAATCTGCAGAAATTCGAGGCGTAAGTCATGACTTTCTCCCTTCGATGCGCGTTTCCCCGATGACACGATAGATATTAGAGTTTTGAACTCCATCCATCAATTCATGAAGAAGCTTGCTGACTCGAAATGGAGCGACCGGTTTTGGCGAAAGAATTCAATCGAGGATGCGCTCGCCGAGTATACTAGGTTTATGGACGAAGCTACGCAGTCCTTCCAGGTCTGTATAGTCTTAATACTATTTTCTTCTCTCAACTGTTGCAATGTAGCTTGCTACACTCATCGAATTGCATCACACTGTTGGCACGCTCTCCCGAATGAACACCGAGAACACCGGAATAAAAGCAGCGGTCCAAGCGCGGATCGACACTCCTCCACCCTACGAGAAGAATAGCACACAGGGTCCAGACGTACGAGGACCTGTCGAGGCAGAGTTGGATGCAATATCCAGCGCAGCTACAATCGTCCATGTACCCCAGCTCACGGGATCATCGACAGAGCTACCCTTTTCTTGGAAATTTGAGGGTACAGTCACTGAGATTGCAACGGATGGTGTCCGAGATTCTTTGAACGATCACTTTCTACCTGAAGAGTTATCATCGATGACATTGGATAGCAATCATGGGGTATGTATCAGTGGTCCTCATGCACTATAACGTCTTACAAAGAACCAGTTCCGGCGATACCATCAATCCGAGGTTATGCTACGGGGTCGATCTTGCCTCAAGGAAGGTTGGTGGGCGGGATCAATGGATGTGCAAGTACAAGGACAACCTGCCCTCGTCAAGAAATACGATGGTCCAAGGGAAAAAATGTTGAAGGTGAGCCACAGTTGACTGCTTTCACCTAACCTTGGGTGGTAAAACATACATCATAGCAATGGTTGAGAGATGTGAAGATGCTTCAAAGTTTGTAGTGAGCTCTCGCGATCACTAGCGTTCTGTCCATATACTTTAACGATGCGTAGCCACCCAAATTTACCCCAGATGTTGGGGTTTTCGGACGATGAAACTCGGACTCCGTTCATACTGTTGTCGAACGGTGAGCACACTCTACGATTCGGGATACTCTGTAGAGCGCTAAGTCAAATTCAGTGAAGACACAGAATCCCGAGGCAGTTGTACGAGAAATGCTTCGAACCTCAAGTCTCGCAACCTGTATGGAGCTTATGCTCCGGTTTGTATGCGCGATTTTCCATCTTGTGAACACCTATCACTCACATTCAGTTTAAGTATCGGGATCTTTCAGTCAGGCTTATTACGTCGAACTCTGGCATCATTTACTGAGGAGCATTGTTAGGACACAGCGTTGTATGTCCAGAGACAACTGGACCTCACGGATAACCAAGTGCAAGACTTTTTCGAGGTAGCTTGCTACACCCCCATTCTGTGAGACACTGACGTTCGATAGGCTGCGAGGTTCCGTGTAGATTCCCAGAAGGCTCTTGTCGTAGGATTGCCTCCCCCCAGCGAAGGGAAGTGGTGTACGGGACGAAACTATGGCTTGGCGCACACCATATTTGATGCGTGTCTACAGGTAAGTTGTTACGTTACACTCTTTGTTGATGATGATAATGAATCCTTCTTCAGATGTTACCGAACCGAGGTCGGATCACCTATTCGTACGATAAATGCGATGAAGAGGGTTGGTTGCTAAATTTGACCATTTCGTTCATCACGAAGTAACACAAAATAGTGACAGAGGGTATGCAAAAGAAGATCAACCATCTTGTGACTCTTGCACAATCGTTGCTGCCCCGTGGTAGCGAACGACCCGAGCTGTCGTTAAAACTTCAAAAGCTTGTCGAGGACAGTGACGTTGACACGCCTTGCTTAACGCTGCGCCAAGTTCGCGATCTGACGTTCCACGCTGGTGCTCATGACCATTCTTGGTATGAGCGTAACGTGCCAGCCTGCAAGTTCTCTGTGGGTGACTTGGGGTACGTTCCTCGGGGAAAAGACTGGGATTCATATGTTCGACTGGGGAACGTCGTCATAGACGACGATGGATTGCTGAAGTTGTCCTACAAGGCCAACGGAGAACATTGGTGCTGGGAAGACGTGCCAATTCGTCGACAGCCACTGCAGGATTTTGAACTGCCGATGAATGTATCAGAGTTTGTATTTTACTCCAAGTGTCTCTCAATACGCCCTTAACATCTGATATAGGTGGCCGGTCGCCGTGCCCTCACACAAGCAAATTGACGTTGTTGTAGTTCACGAGGCATTCGCTACGTGTGTCAAAGATGCCTGGCAGTACCTGCTACACAATGGGAAAAGCATCGCACATGACGCAGGAATCAAACCTGAAGATATTGTTCTTGGTGAGACCTCGTTGCACCGTTCTCTTCGTCGGGCTTCACTTACTCTTTGCAGTAACGCACTCTGGGACACACCAACACTTTTACATCAAAGACTTCCGACCTCAACCATTTGGGATGAATCAACATCGGATCGCAGCAAACCCGCAGCAAACGCATGAATTCCACCAGCCTCCGAGGTTTGGCCAACCCAGTCACCCTGCTAGTTTCAATCGACCCTTGTTGCCGTCGATTGTGTATCTTTTCACGTCACACGAACCATCACACGAACCATATTGGTCGTCCTCCCCGATGTGCGCCATGCCTGAGAGAGAGCGCCCTCCGCTCGAGCGGCACCTCACGTATATGAACGGACAGTAAGTGGCATGATTCGAAGATCCATTGGATGTTCTAATCTGTATTGTCGTACGCGTCACAAGGAAATCCGGGTTCTTACGCTATGTGCAGTTACATGCTGAAGACTTTGAGAGTGAATAATGTATGCATGCATATATGGATGATACCCTCTGCTATGGTAAAAGAGTGCACGTCGTGGCGCGCGGAATGCATATGCCAATGAAACTCTGGACAATCTTGGTTTGAGAGCAAAACGTTCAACAGTGCGATAGCCTGCAGAAATAATCTCACGGCCGGTGTGACTCGATGGACGGTCGCTGGTTGGACGAGGTGGGTTGAATATGCGCATGGGCAGCGCAAAGAAGAGTCGAGCTCAATTGTCGAGAGAGAGACGTCCTCATTTGTATGCGCAAATAGACTTCAGCCTTGTTCACCATCATGGGGATGTGGCAATCGACCCCCTTGCGGATCAGCCCATGTCTAAACGACACGAGCACGGGGAGAGGGTCAATGGCGGATGGGCCCTCTCGACACTACCAGTCCCTGAATTTCAATTTTGCATAGACAATGCATAGACGTTAACTTCGTTCGGAAGCTGGAAAAAAATATCCTTTTTAGCGCTGAAAATTTCAAGTTGTTTGTTCGGAGGAAAGCGACTCATCTGAGAGGACACAATCGGTTGCTGGGACACGCATCCTCACTGCCTCGTTTCCACGTTGTGGCGACCAGACCAAGTCATTGTCGTAATTGACTTTTCCATTCGACACGACACCACTCGGAGCTTGAGCGAAACCGCAATCCTGGGAGTAGTCGGTAGGGACATCGGCGGGATCAATATAAGGACTCAGTAATCGAATAGAGATGGGTCACCGTAATTTGCATCTAGTATTCTCGTCCCCGCCGCCGCCGGCATCTGCTGGGGCCTTACAGAATATGACGGCCTTGTTGGCAGGTTCTAATCACTGCACCCTGGTTTTTCATATGCGTGAAAAGAAAAGAAAAAATGGAAAGAAAAATGGGGGTCTCCCGGCTCCGCCGAATTTGTTTTCAGCCACTAGGCTTTGGAAGCATCGTAACCCTGCGGTGCCGAGTAGACGGAGATGATAGGACGGAGGTAGTCAAGCTCCAAAAAAAACGGGAGTCGGATTTGATTTCCGATTCGACACACCGAGAATCGAAGGAGAGAGAGCTGGCGACCGGTGATCCGCCAGAAGGCTGTCGAGTCAGTCTCGAGTCTAGATCCGGCACGGGTTTCATAGGAACACACGCGCACGGCATTCAACAAGGTCACTACCGGTCATCTCCGCGACGGCGACTTGAGCACCTCTTTTTTTATTTATTTCATCCGTCCCAGCCCTATTCGAAGCATCGTTGCAAACGCGCCAATCGCAGGAGAAATGTGACTTCGATTGCAAGATCGGCAAGGAAAGTCGCTGATCTACTGCTCTTTAAGGTCTCCCTTGTCAACCAGTGTTTCGATAGGAAAGTTGTCCCCGCCGACGTGGTCCAGACCTGTGTCGTCAGCCAGAATAAGCTTCTCTACAGTTTTCCGCGCAGGGAATAGAACGGAGGTGACATAGTAAGTCACAGACGCGACAATAAACTTGATTTAGATTGGAAACTGAGCATGACGCATTGTGAGTATCAAAGACTTACCCCATAGATCCAGGCTATATCGAAGAGATGGGTCGCGTAGCCCACGCTTACAGATGGGTTGATCGAATTGATCAGACCAGGAAAGGTAGGTCCCACAGTCACTAGCATTGCCAGCACAGCTCGCCAATTCTTTGAAAATGTTATTGCATGATCTGAGAAAGAAAATACGGCGACTCACGAATCCTCCGACGTAGCGGTATCTACCATTTGGATCGTACATGGCAGGAACATCAACCTTTCCCTTATGGACTAGCCAGAACTATAAAGGGAACGATCAGGCGAATGAAGATTAAACCCGGATACAAGCGCACATCCGTGACCATGATACCTGCGAATGGTCCCAAGAAAACGGTATATCCATTTATGAAATTCAGGAAGCCTTGAGCACTAACCACAATGTGGCGGGGGCACGTCAGAGTGTACTTGAATGCGAAGCACGATGAACATACTGAGCTAATATCTCCCAAGGAACAAAGGCCCAACCACCGACGATAGCGCATATGATTTGACCACGCCTGATATTGATGTACTGCTCATCCTTTCAGCGTCCATGAAACAGACAATCGAGAAGAAATGACCTTTGGAAGTAAGGCAGCCATGTCATTCCCCGCGCTGAACGTATTGGCACTAATGTTCGTTCCGATCATTGCAAGGCAGAAGGAAAAGGAAGCAAAGAAAGCAGCAGCACGATTTTGCCATTTATCAATGAGAAGCATGGGATCCCACAGTACTTCTCCGTAAAGCTGGATTCCAGCGCTTGTGACCGTGATCCCAGCGAAACTACATAGGGTGAATGCTATGGGTATAATCAACGGTTGCACAAACTGAATAAGAAATAGCTCGTCAGAGGGGCATCTCGCGCATTTGCGAGGCTACTTACGCTTTCTCGTTTTTTGCAAAACGCTATAATATCCATGAGGTACATACGACACAAAAGAAGAATAGAACCTCACAGTAAAATCGGGGATGTTGACAGACACTGTTGCGTATGTGCCCAATACACTATTCAGGGCGCTGAGCCAAGTCCAGGCCAACTGCGTCCCAGTAATAGTTGCCTTCTGAGCGAAAAGACCATCGGATGGTGGTACGCGAATGAATGCCCAGGCGACGATGGCTACCCATGTTATGGGAACTATCGCACTTTTGACAAGGAATAGCCATCTTAGTTTCTGTGGTGAAAGCAGAATGCATGGAGACTGGATAAGCCAATAGATGAAGTAGCACACGAGCCCTGAGCTCGTGATGCTCGCGCGAGGAGGGAGATGGTTTGGCATCGTCGCGATTGAAGGCCATATTGCCTTGATCATCTTGATTCTACCTCAGTCGACAAGTCGAGACACCGACGATCCAGAATCTCACCTGATAAACACATTGCGACCCGTTGTAGGACTAATGGAATAGTTGATTGACTGGCTGGTGTGGGTGGTATAATGGATGGCTCACCACGATACCAAACCAAAACAGGGCCAGTATTACACGGCTACAAACAGTGAAGTAGCTGAACCAGAAGCCAAATGAAGACCTATTTAAGATGGGAAATGCGACATGGAGACGAGCACCGATGGTTCCGTTGAGGACTATAACAATGGATATAATAGAGTAGCCAACAGCGATGCATGGGAGGGCTTGTTTCCTTTCTCGATTTCAATAATTGCACTACAAGGGTCAAAAGCGGCGACGGACCAAGACAGGCCGACTACCAGCATTGAGCTAGCGCACTCCCATATTGGGATTGAAGCGGCATCGGATAGCCAGTAAGTGATCTAGGAAGAGCGATGACTACGGTGAGGAATCCTTGGCTGTGATGCCACGCACATAGTTCCAAGTGCTATCCTCCAGGATGAATAGGCAGTAGTAGAGCGTCGAGAAGATGTTAGTACTCACGTCCAAATTCTCAGGTGAGGAGGAACAGGATCGAGATCCTTGTTGGTGAAGCCATTCGCTGACGTGTCTAGGTCGAGGCGGAAGAGAGAAAACATGAAAAAAACATGTCGGCATTGTGAGTACAGTTTATCAATACTAGCAGCCGTCGATTAGATTAGGTGTGGTTAAAATGAAGTCATCACGTGCTCTCTTGACTGGTCCAGTGGACACTGTGGACCAAGGCTCTAAGTTGAGTTGAGATCCGGGCCACGTACATAGTTCCAAGTGCTATGCAGGATGAATAGGCGGTAGAGGGTAGAGGAGATGCTTAGTAGTACTTACGGCGCCCAAGTTCTCAGGTGAGGAGGAACACGAGGTAATCCTTGTTGGTGAAACCAGTCGCTGCCAGTGTCTCTGAGGTCGACCGGAAGCGAGAAAAAAACATGTCGGCATTGTGGTGCTGGCAATTTATAACTTGTGACAGCCAGCGGCGTCGATCAGATTAGATGCGGTTTTGAATATGATGATCACGTGGTATCTTGACTGAGCCGGACCAAGTTGAGATGCCTTGCAAAGTCTGACTCGCCCAGTCATCTACCACACCGTCATTTTAGCTAAATGGCAGATGCATTCGATGTCATTCCATTCGAGGTATGTCGGATTATAACATTTCTCACCGCTGTGTATCACGCCCTCCGAACAGGACATCAGGGGGGAGTGGAAGAAACTGGGATCCGGTTCCTTTGGTAACGTGTACAAGGGTCCGTCTGTTCCCCGCATTCCCTTCTCCACGCTCACAGATACAACAGGCTCTTACTTGGGGATCGACGTGGCCATCAAGGAAGTACTTCCTTCCACCAGCTATGACGTCGCCAAGTATTTCGAGCGCGAGTGGCGGCTCATGAAGTAGTCTCCTTTCTCGCTATCACTGCTAGCCGCTCAACTATTTTACAGAGAAGCCCGTCATCCAAACGTCGTGTTATACCTTGGGCTTTCTCGAGCACCACCCCCCGATGGTCGCATCTTTATTGTTTCTGAGTATATTGAAAACGGTCAATGCATCAAGTCCTATGAAAGCATATCCTGACCTTGACCCAGGAAACCTTCGACAATACATCTTCGACAAGAAAAAGCCTTTTCCCTGGCGTCTTCGCATGTCCTTCGCAACCGACATCGCCCGCGCCTTGGCCTATCTCCACGCCCGCAAATGCATACATCGTGATTTGAAAGGAGAAAACTTGCTCGTCACCGCCAACGGTCGCCTTAAGATCACAGACTTTGGTTTCGCCCGTATCGCAGCACGAAATGAAGAAGAGAGCAAGAGACTCACCTTCTGCGGCACCGACTCGTATATGTCCCCTGAAATTTTGCTCGGCCATGAATTTGATCTCCAAACGGATATCTTCTCTCTTGGAATAATTTTCTGTGAAATCGCATCCAGGCGACTCGCTGATGACCGTTATTTCAAACGCACTGGTCCCACATTTGGGATGGATGTTCAAGAGGTGCATAAACTGGCGAACCCGGGATGCCCACCTGCTTTCCTGTCTCTCTGCCTCGACTGCCTGGCCGATGATCCGGCTGCACGCCCTTCCACCCGCCAGATCCTTGACCGTTTGCAGGATATTGAAGCCGAGGTCCTAGCTCGGCCAGAGACGGAGGATCTTCACCTGGGCAGCGTCAAGTTCATGACAGGTGGGAAGCGGCCCACAGCCCCTCGCATTCCCAGTTTTGGCGTTGGGATCGGGAAGGACATCAGACATTCTACACCAACGGTGGCAGAGGATATCATGGCGACTCTGTCCAGCGGTGAAGAAGACAGTGATGAAGAGCTTACTCAGAATGCCGTGGAAGGCGTTAATATTAATATGCACCTCAATAGCGATTGGAGCAATGCCAGGGCCACCGACGGTAGGCAATTTAGCCCGTGTTGTGAATGTGTACCTTGATGCATTCCTGCAGGAAACAGCCAGAACAGCACTTCTCCCCTTCTCAATACAACCTCGAGCACGTACTCGGACTATAGCATAGCCGTTGTTCGCGGACACGCGGGCAACGCCACCGAAAGCATTCCAACGTCTTTATCTTCAATTCTCACGATCCGACCTTATCCAGATCCAAATGCTACGTCGGATCCTATCACTCCGGGGGCGACATCATCCACAGACGACAGCATAACGCCTACCAGCTCGGACTCCATACTTTCGGTGCAAACGTACCGCACTGCTCAATCCTCCGTTCAATCAACCACCGGAGCAACAAAGGGACATTCTTCTATTGGGTCTGCCCCTATGCTGCACAGATTTACATTAATTAGACCAGGTGCAAAACGTTCTATATCCACAACGCCTGCCAAACACCTCGATGGAGGGTGGAATCCCCTTGAGTTGTTCTTCTCGAGTGGCCTTCTGGTGCAGAAGTGCGATATTTGTGCAAAGAGGATTGGATGGAAGCCTGTCCTCGAGTGTGACGACTGCGGACTTCGGTGGGTGGATTCGATGCGCTCGCAAGAAGTACCATCACTGATATGATGCGGGTGGTGCATATTCACCGTTGAATCTTCCCTCCACAGAGCACACGTCAAGTGTGGAGAAGTAGCTCCTCGGGATTGCGGTGTCCGTCCTATTCGACCTACACAGCATGGCGTTACCCACCCGCCGTCGCCGCTGTCGAAAGGACGACAGATCCATAATCCAAAGCGACACTCCATCATTGCGACTGTGGCACGATGAACGCCGCCGCAGACAGCGACAAGCACGCAAGCTGGTACCTGGTACCTCCTTTGTCCACTCTTTATTTCTTTCTGCATCGGAACTTAGTTTTCTCACTTCCGGGACAATTTACGTTTTTTGAATCCTCCTTCCAGTTTTCCTCAGTCGTGCAATGGACCCCAATAATGATCACTATGATACCAACTCCCTGTACGCCTCATTTGACCTACTATTCCTCGATGTTGTAATGTCCAAGTTCAATCCCTATATACTTGTTTTACAGTTTCGTAAAGATGGAAACCTGAATGCTTGTTTCAGAAGCGGCACCAGATCTAGAAAGGTACCAAGGTAATCGAAGAATGGAAAACAATTGGTAATCTTGAAAAACCCCGAAACTTAGACCTGAAGAGACACCGCGGCGAAGGGTCCCCTGGAAAATTTCCAACGGCCAACCAATTTGCCTCATGTGCCGCGAAGTCGGTAACACGATCATCGTAGCCTGCGAGGTTATCACTTACGTGGTGCGTCCATGACTTCTGACGAATCTGAACGCGTAATTTTTTGCCGCGTGCGGCATAACGTTGCACGACCGAATTTTCCATTAGCCTAACAGGGGTTGTTTTCTATGAGGCCGTTTCTCCGACCGCACTGGACTCGGTCCTGGGTATAAATGGAGGCAACCATGGTCGAAGATGAGCCCAACGAAAATGTGTGCTCCCTCACTTGATATTTTCCTCCTCACTCTTATCGTCCTGGGCTGTGTGAGTTATTACCGTCGCACCTCACGACCGAGACGCCGGCTTCCATTGCCTCCGGGCCCAAAGCCCCTCCCAATCATTGGCAACGTTCTGGAGATCGATTCGGACCAACCATGGCTCACATATAGTCTGTGGCGAAAGAAGTATGGTGAGCGAGGTTCAACACGATCGTTGATTGACTGGGCGCTCAACCTTCAATCCCTTGTCCGGCGGGCCAGGTCCAATCGTATATTGCCGGCTACTTGGTCAGGACGTCGTCGTCATCAATTCGGCTCGAGTCGCGAAGGAGCTGCTCAACCAGCGGTCGTCTACGTATTCCGGGCGCCCGTCTATGTGCATTAGCAAGCTGTACGCTAGGCTTTTTTTTTCTGGGTGGCCAATCAGCTAACGTGGGATCCCGCCGCTGCTCCCGCGCCGACAGATTCGGTATTGACTTTACCACGGGGTTTCTCCCCTATGGTCCAGAATGGCGTGCACACCGGAGGATATTTCACCAAGCGATGAAGTTGGAGAGCGTCGAGTCGTACCAGAACCTCTTTCGATCCAAGGCGACGAAGCTGATGCAGAGCCTCCTCGATACGCCGGACGGCTTTGAAAATCATATCCGATTGTGAGTAGATCTCCCAGTGTCCCGTGGTCTGGAGTGCTAACGACCCTCTGTATAGATACATCATATCTATCACCATGGCGTTCACCTATGGATACGAGACGGATTCTTTAGATGCGCCCCTGGTGAAATCCATTGCAGAGTTTGTCCAGTTGCTCAATGACGGGCTGCCTCCTGAGCGGAATGCGATGCTGAGTGCTTTTCCGTTTTGTACGTATTTCTGCGATCTGGTGGACGTGTGTGGTGGGCTGAATCAGTCATGGTACAGTGGCGAATATCCCGGCTTGGTTTCCTGGTGCAGCGTTCAAGAGGGATGCGTTACGGTCGCAGGAACTATCGCTGAGATCTTTGGACGACCCCTTTGATTACGTGAGGAAGAGTATGGTGCGGCCGATATATTTCCATCTTCACAACGTTGCCGAGTGATGTCTTGACCTGGCAGAAAACCGGCTCGTTTTCAGAGTCTATGGTTTCGGATTTGTTGGACCAGGTGAATGGAGCGGAAGAACCTGCATTCCAAGAAAAGACGATCAAGGAATGTGCAGCGACCGTGTACATTGGTGCGTCAGTTTTTCATATCTCATGACTTTGCAAGCTGATCTTGACTTGGTCCCAGCGGGGTATGATTCGGCAAGTCGTGTATCGCAATGGTATTTTTAATTTCAGAACAGCTGACTTTTGTTTGGGATTGCAGAGTGCGGCCACCCTGCTGGCATTCCTGATAGCGATGATGCTTCACCCCGAAGCACAACGTCGCGCACAAGCTGAGATCGACTGGGTACTAGCTGAAAACGTTTTTCCGGACTTTAGTCATCGAAAATCGATGCCTTACGTCGAGGCCGTTCTACGAGAGACGATGAGGTGGCACACTGTTGCGCCGTTAGGTTCGTCGTTGACCACGAACGTTGTTGGGAGTGCTGACCTTGTGTGTAATCCAGCGTTGCCTCACATGACTTGCTGTGACGACGTCTTTGAGGGTTATTTCATTCCAAAAGGTGCGCTTTTCCAGTTGAAAGTGATGATATCGAGTTGACGCGTCTTAGGTACGATGATCTTGCCAAATATCTGGTTAGTAACGCGAACAAACTTGGCGGAAAGGCTTTGACGAAGCTGATCCTCTACAGGGAGATGCACCACGAAGATAGCGAGTATTCTGAGCCCCATGTCTTCAACCCGGAGCGGCACCTCAACGAGGATGGGACTGTGAGAGATGGCGATCCCCTCACGTCGCGCGTCGCCTTTGGCTTCGGACGAAGACACTGCCCGGGCAAATGGGTTGCGGATTCTGTACTGTGGATGGGGATTGTGAGTATTTTGGCAGTATTCCATATTGAGAAGGGAAAGGACGGGGCTGGGAATGCGATCGAGGTCGAGCCCAAGTTCACGGCAGGGGTGGTTCGGTGGGTTTGCTTCTCACTTGGTGGCCGTGATGAAGTTGACGTTATGCGCGCCTCGTCTTCGCAGCCGTCCACTTCCGTATTCATGTTCGATCATCTGCAGATCCGCATCGAGGGAAGCCATCGTTCGTGAGGGCTGCTGCACCGGGAATGTAGACGGGGTGTAATTACTTACTACTAGTTATGCGGTGATCGGGGTCCTTGTGGAGATGATAAATTAGCAACGTAAATTTAGACTTTGTAGTACCGCTCGTCCTCGTTCAGACGAGCTTGCAACTCAGACACGACCTCCTTGACGTTTCCCTCATCCGCGACGTTCTGAACCTCGCAGCGGTGAGTTCATTGACGCTCACAATCCATCCAGAACTCAACGCTTCGGTCGCCACTGCACACTCACAGTTACATGGCCAGAACACAGGCAGACGCAGATGCTGGCCCAAAGCACAGACAGAGATCAAACACCACCACCTTCTCTTCCTTCACCGCTGGGTGGCGTAGACCCAGGCTAGAGACTGTATCAAACCCTGCACCCCAACCCCAACAACCAGCACTGCCTTTCGATGCCCTGGTCGATGCCCTATCTCCACCTGCCGTCCCGAGCCTCTCGCACGCTCGTGCCTTGGCGTCTGTCATCGCTGCCCAGTCCCCCCTTCCCAAAGCTGCGGTGCTGAACCCTCTCCTGGGTTCCCTTTGCGGCGTCGATTCGCCTCCACAGTTACAATGTGCAGGTTACGAGATCATGGCCATGTATTGGGAGAGATTCGAGGGCAAGGTTGTCACTTCAGATCGTCTCGCCCATTGCTCTCTCCTTTTGCACACCTCATGGACCCCAGAGGTCGGCGACTCCCGCCTCCGAGCCCTCCGTTCTCTCACCAAGGGAGGCAGCGAAGCCAGTGGCATCGAGATACCGTTGCTTAATCTCCTCAAAAGCTGGATAGAGGGCGCGTTCGACGCGTATCTGTCGTGCGATTTCTCTGAGCGTGCGGATCGCGAGCGCAGCGTCGAGTCCCTCGCAGCGTTTGTGTCCACCATTCTCGAACACCCTGAAACCGTCGCACGCATCTCGGAGGGAGACCTTGCCACCATTCTCCAGTTTTATGCATCCTTGGTCTCCAGAACGCTCGATATCCCGCTCGGTTTAGACACTACTCCGATCGCTTCGATGAGTGGGTTCAGTGAGCAGTCTGCTGCTGTGAAGGCAGCGGCCGCCAACGGGCATAAGAGGCACTCCTCCTCTATATCTATTCGTTCCCTCCCTACCTCTGCTATCCACCCTTCTCGTCATCCCGCAGAACTGATGACCACCATTTATCTTGATCATCTGCATTCTCAACTAAAGTCCCTAGCTCCCAAGATACTAACCCTCATCCTCCCTCTACTATTCCGGGCTCAAGCATTCTTTTCTTCCCCATTGCCTCGGTTATCCGTCATGAACAGCCGTCCTCGTGGACCTGTCGGTCTCGAAGAACGGATACAAAAGATGTTGCATTCCCTTTTTTCAGGACCTTATGGCGCATCATGCATGATGACACTCAAGCGGCACTTATCTCCATGTGATCAAATGATGGATTCTCACAATCTTCTGACATCATTTGGGGCTCATCGGACCTTGCGTTTCGACATCCGTCAGGCACTTTGTAGCAAAATGGCCAGGGCATATATTTCCAGATTAGGCTCTCACGGCTATACTCCATCCGGAGCACCTGTTCACATCGACCTCGAAAAAGATTTGATGGAGCGCGCCTGGTCCAAGGACGATTTGTCTGGTTGGGACTTGTTAAAACTTGGGCGTATGCTGTGCAAGTCGATCGAAGCTTGGGCAAAGTGGGCCAATACAGGGTCCGATGACACTACACGCGGCGACAGGGATCGTATATTGGACGAAGCGGCGAGTACTTTGAAGGACATGTTTCAAGAATTTGATGACAGGGAAGACGGGGTCGACATCGACGAAGAGGAGGCCATCATAGCTGGTGAGACCCTTCGTCATTTAGTATCTTTTGTTCATCCCCTCAAGTACGTCCATTTTGTGCTATCTGGTGGTTGAAATACTGATACTTGGATCGGAAGAAACTCGAATGATATGCCCATGATCATTCCACTGTCGCAGCCCAGTGATGCTCCAACACCGTTCTTGCGAACGTTGACTTCCCTCTTGGCGCGCGACCATTCCACTTATATGAACCCTTCGCTGTCTACTACTCTTCTGTCCATCGCTGATCACTTGACTGATACGGACACCGCTAAGCTCCCTGCGGTTATGTTCGAGCAACACGACTTATCTCCCGCCTCGCCCGACTGGTTGCGCAATTGGGAAAGCATCCTATCAAATGCCACTATATTTGGTCCGACGCGCCCCCTCACACGACTGGAAGTCATGAAAGCGCTCGAAGCAATCTATGACTCTTTGAAGGACATGCACAGCTATAGGATGGATCTAGCAGAGCTCGTTTTCAGGTTTTGTCAGAGAGAGGCGAACGACAGCTTGGATACGTCTGCCAACATTGTTATGGGCCGAATTCTCGCCGATGAAGTTGTCTTGCGCACGGTAAACCGGCGTACACCTTCAACCGATAATTTATCCAATGTTTCTCGTTACACATCGACTGGGGAGATGATTGAACTACTCAAAAAGGTTGCCCTGGATAGCGTCGTAGAAGACGACGACGACACCGCTTCTATAAACACGTCGGACACGCTGTCCCCTAGTCCTTTTGTGGCCTTCTCTGGGGGTACGGGTACCCCAAATGTTGCTTCGCCTGTTCTCTCACGGAGACAGTCAGAGTACCGCAGCATCTCGATTCGGGATTCAGGTCTGCCGTCCGTCATGTCCTTACTATCGACACTTGCAGGGTCACGTTCCCAATTACAGCAATCACAGGAACAGCCCGATAATCCACCGCCACCCGTCTCCTCTCCATCTCCAGAGCCATTGTTCACCCGCGCATCTCTCGCAGTGGTCTCATTAGTTGCGGTATTCAGCCAGCTCACGTTCACGCCCTACTCTTTGACACAGGAAAACGTCGACTTTGCTATCTCTGTCTTCCTGGTCATCATTCAGGTGGTGACCGATGCGAAATGCCCGCGAGCCCGGATCTTGGCTTTGCAATTTCTGATGCGTCTCCGAGCTGATCGCGATCATCGCATCTATTTCGCCGAAGCTTATCACGACTCGGATGGACTTATTGCCAGCCTGGCTTCTCTGATTGGACGCGGACCGGATTCTCCACATCAGGACGAACGCAGTCAATCCACCGATACCCCCCAGGAGGATCCTCTCGCTCGTCGCTCAAAAGGTGTGCAGGAGCGTGATGGAAGGAGGTCTTCACGCGGACGGGGTGTCCGACCCTCGCATTCAACATCGAGCAGAAGTCGCTCAAGGGCTCCATTGCCCGTTTCGCCGCCTCAGTCGGCTACGATCAGTGTGAAATGGAGAGATACCCTTTGGTCCATCCCCGAGACACTTTCGTTTATCGCGGTCGATGCGGACACGCCTAGCGAAGGGATCATGTCTTATGATCCAGCACAAGAATGTCCTCGTGTTATCCCGATCGACGTTTTTCTCTTGGGCGTTCTAGGGGTACTCGAAAAGGAGAAAAGTTGGGACATCCTCTCTTATGTGTTATGTCACCTTCCCGTGCAGCTCTCCAACAAGCATCTCTTTTGCGGACCAAAATGTCGGGCGCTCTTGACCAGATTATTGACGGTGATTTGCTCCGGCGTCACCGTTGGCGATTTGGGGTCCTCCATCGAACGATGGCCCGCGGGTCTCAAAGCACGGGATGCACAGGGCCTCGCGTATCACACCCTCACGGTCTTGATAAGTTATCGCCGTTGCTTCGAGCTCCCACTACGACATGCACTCGTAGACGTCCTCAGGGAAGGCCTGAACGGACAACCGTCGACCATCATCTGCTGTCTCCATGCTCTCACGCTTTCAGCCTTTGAAATAACGTCCTCCGTCAAACGAAGCCTCCCTCCTCTCCTCGAAAAGCTCTCACAAATCATGTCCAATCCCGATATGGCCGTCCACATTCTCAGCTTCCTCTCCATTGTCGGGTCCATCCCCGAGCTGCATGCGAACTTGCGCGAAGACGACTTCAAAATGGTATTCGGCGTCGCTTTACAGTACCTCCAATATCACAACCGTCCTGGGACAACGCCCGTCATCTCATGGGCGATGTCGCAGTACGTCCGGATGATCTCTTTCTATGTGGTTTACGTTTGGTTTCTAGCCGTAAGGCTTCCTGATCGGCCACGACATGTTCCGTACATCACGAGGCAACTCTTGTTGGCCAACGAGGAAAGATCCGAGGTCGACGAACCGACGGAGGTCTGCTTTGACTGGCTAGCACGATATACCTACGCCAGTGCAGATCCTAGACCTGCAAACTCGGTGCTCGGCGAGATCGTGATGAATCCGACCAATGTGAACCCCAGTTCATCCGAGCCAGCGATTGGCGAAAAGTCATGGTTGATGGGTAACGCGATCGTCACCATCCGGGC
Source organism: Leccinum boreale (assembly GCA_038092235.1). Classification (NCBI taxonomy): domain Eukaryota; kingdom Fungi; phylum Basidiomycota; class Agaricomycetes; order Boletales; family Boletaceae; genus Leccinum; species Leccinum boreale. The sequence goes on along the minus strand of JBBPPX010000007.1, from coordinate 91,493 downwards.
GCTAGCAAGGCTGGGGTGGATCGAGGTCATTTCGAGGCGTCCGTCTGGGTTTACCAAATTCATATGCAAGCTGGAAAACGTACCACTCGTCGGCCCTGGGGAGGTCGACCTGGACGTGGTATCCTTGCCCGCTAGTTTGCTAATGGAGAGGGAAGCTACCAAGGCAGAGCGTCCTGACCCCTCGGAGGCGGCAGAGCCAGCAAGCGATAGCCATGTATGGGACGGGTTTTTTGATCCTTGTCACGAGTTCTGACGTGTTCGTTTGCAGGAAATCCAGGAACTTGCTCTGTCCTCCACTGAGCCGCCTTCGGTGCCTGCTCCGGACCCAATTACAGGCTACGTTTGGAGTACGACTGCCCCCTCCCAGCGCCGAAAACAGGTCATGATAGACCCATCGTTCTTGCCTCTTCAACTCTCTTCCTACCCCAGTGCTCCAACGCATCGACGAATCGTGGACGAGTCTGCCCTGCCTGCCCTCTTTCGAAGCCTTGACCGCACACCTGTCATTGACACGCACAAGGTCGGTATCATGTATGTTGCGCCTGGCCAAACCCACGAGCTGGAGATCCTCCGAAACACGTACGGCTCACCTGCCTATACCCGTTTCCTTGAAGGAATCGGTCGTCTCATCAATCTCCGCGGGCAAGTTGACGTCTACGCTGGCGGTCTCAACCCTGACGAAGACGGGGAATATGCTTATGCATGGTGGGATGATATTGGCCAAGTCCTCTTCCATACCGCCACCATGATGCCCAATGCATCCGACGACGAGTACTGTGTGTACAAGAAGCGACATGTCGGCAACGACTACGTCAGGATCGTGTGGAACGACGGAGGCAGGCCATACAAGTTCGATACGCTCGCAACGCAGTTCCAGTTCTTAAACATCGTCATCGAACCTCACTCGTTGGGAGCGATCGCGGCGTTCTCGAACTTTAGGAGCGCGACCGCTGCGCCCGTAGTGGACGTCAGGCTTTCCCCGTTACACTCCCCACTTCTGAGGCCTTCCAGCGGGGGCAATGGCACGACAACGCCTTTGCACGAAGCCGAGAACGAGTACTTCAAGGTGACGGTTCAGCGGGCCGAGGGCATGAAAGACTTTATGCCGATTGGGTGTTTCAAGCTCATTAGCGCGGAAAAGCTTCCGCTTTTGGTCAGGCAACTCACGTTGCTGGGCGACTGGTTTGCCAACGTGTTCGAGAAGACGGAGCGGGACGAGGTGGAGGTGGAAGTGAACACCAACTGGCGGCAGAGGCTGCAAGTGGTGAAGCGGTTCATGAGGAACATGGACATGGAGGATTCTTCTGGGACTGGAGGCGGGGGAGGTGCAAGCGAGAGCGGGGAAGGTGTGGAAGGTGTGATGGGGCAGGAAGCGTCGAGGAACTTTACGACGGCTTACTGAACCGTTCGGCGAAAAGCGAGCACGGGCTCGCACATTTGTGTTGTTTTTTCCAGTCATTTTCTACCTGTCGTTCGTTTCGTTTCACCTTTTTTCCATCTTGCATTGCATCATCAGGTCAGGGGTATATCAACCACAACTGCATGACACTCACATCTCTTCTTCTACATGTTGTATCCCACACACTACTATGTCCTGTCTCTTTGTAGTATTAAATGCTATTCGAGTGGACCTGGCGAGACGACATCGGAACCTGGCAATGTGGCATTCGAGTATCGCGATGTAGAGTCTAAGAGACGCCGAGCCTGCACACACTTCGATGTCACTGGCATATAAATAGTCTGTAGGTGATAATGATAAGGCATGCATCATCCCAGGGTCACCGGTGGTGTACGATGTGCGGGTTTTGTAGCGACCCTGCCGGTGTGTAACACTACTAGTACTTGGTACTATAGTACGAGCAGGCGCATCAAGAATTTCGTTCTCATCACTCGAGACCGCGCAGGATATGGCGTCATTATTGGCATGCGTACATAATACCTATCACCTATCATACAGTAAGTAAAACAACAACGTCGGACGCACAGCACGGAAAACAAAACACGATAGCAGAATGATAAAGTTAGGATAGATATCGGCGAAAAAGATAACCTAGAGATGAGGGACATACTGAACCCAGGGGACAATCTGGTGAGCAGAGCAGGGCAGGGCACGAAGGCTGAGAAGCATCAATACCGCGAGCATCACTCGACATGCAACAGCGGAAAAAACCCCAAACAAAGACAGGGCATCATAGCCGCCAATGGTTACTGAGAAGTACTTGGCTTTCCCACTCAAGACCAATGCAAATACGATGACCGCGACGAGTACACTCCTTGTCAAACCGAGAGCTGCAGCACGCCATATCAACTTCTCCTTCTCCGTCGGAAATTCGTAGTTCCATGCGGTCAGGTGTAGCACACCCAGGACAGTCCATGCGACAACCATTGCAACATAAGGCGGATTGCCATATTTCGTGTCTTGAACCCCTTTGTTCAACACGGCCTTTACTTTGCGCATTAGATAACAACCCTAGAATATTGTTTAGTTAACAGTAGAAAAACAGTTGATGAGAACGCGAACCTCCTGGAGTGGGGTTTCCTCGTCATTGGTTGACTGCGCTTTCCTTCCATGCCATAATCTACGGAGAAAGCTAGGTTGTGGCCTCCATGCTGCTGATCTGCATTCCATGTCAGCGAGACTCAATTGCATTTTTTAATGACATACAACTTCTCTGGTGAATATACCTTTGCCTCTGGGCTCTCATAGAAAATATGAGGACATCTGACACTAAGCGGCTTGTTCCACCATAAGAGGAGATAGATCACAGCAAGCACGGCCATGCAGAGAGTGTCAAGCTCCACCAGTGTGACCACAAGACCGATGGAGTGACGGACAGCAACCTGCAGCACAAACCAGAGCAGTTGGATGGTAAAAATAGCCTTTGTCACGGTATCTGATTTACTCTTGTCCTGAAGTTCGTCCTCTGTGACAAGTGGATGATCGATTTTGCCTGCCTCGCAGAGCTGGAGAAATTTGATGGCCTCGATCACTTGCATATTTCCTTCCTTGTCACGATAAACAAAGCCACCAGTTTCTGCGAAATAGCTGTGTGTCATGGACCATTCATATCCCTTCTCTGAAGATCGGTGAGATGGTCAGACCCAACCAATCAACCAATCAAGAGATCGCACCACGAAAAAGTATCACTCTTTTACGAGCTCTGAACCATTGTCGAGTCGCTACCCAGATCACATACTCCGGGGCGAGGAAGCTCCCGATGACGTACAACACATGTCGTGTTGAGATCCATACCCCGTCTTCTCCGGGTTTTGGTACGTCGACATGGAGTGAATGCCATAGGCAAATCACCAAGGTCAGTGCACAGCTCCCCAATATACTCCAGACGTTGCGATACGACCCTTCCGGCAGGTCCGGGCAGGTAGTGCTCGTCGCATTAATAGCAGTTCCCTGGACGCCGCAGGTAAGATAGAGCAAGGTAGATAGTAGACGAATCATGGGAAAGCGAGGATTCCTCTCGTTCGCAACCCTCGGAACGGGCTATTTGATGAGCTCCGATGTGCGGGCGTCATACCCGAAGTAGGTACTTCTACAAAGAAATCTGTAAGCCACATCAACGCCCACTACAGCAGTTTCGCTTTCGTTGATGATGCATGATGAACCATTGGCACGAGCGTCCTATATAGGGGCCTCAACACACGGCCCGATGGCTGGCAGCGCCACTGATCTGGAAAACTACACGAATCTCGTGTATTTGTAGTTATCGTCTGCTGACCAGTGACGGAAAGGGGGCTAATGAAGGATCAACGCGCGATGCGGCGTTCGTACAAGCGTTCAATGTGACTGCGCAGTGACAAAAAAAAAGAAACGCACGGAGGATTTGGGGCCAATGTCTTTCGACCAGAACCTGTCATTCTCCAAATCGCAAGTCCGACCGAGTTCTTGCCGTACCTAAAAAACCTGGTCGACGCGGAGACGTTCTTGGTCGACGAGGCACTGCGGAGGGACGAGCCGGGTCTCACGCTGTCAATCATTATGAGATATATCCGAGGAACCTGACAGTCAGGTGTTGCATCACAACGTATAGAGAGAGATGCCGAGCCTGCACGCGCTTCAACCACCGGATCCTTGCTGCTCTGTGAGTGTGCAACGAGTATCGCATAACCGAATGTCTCGAAACTGGTCCAACTTGAGTACACATGCCGTGCGAGAGCGCCGTGGATATCCGCTTAGTCGTGCATGAGTAAGGTCCTCCAAGAAATGGTGACATCACATTCGACGGTGCTATTGAACGTCAAATTGGAGCCATAGCCTTGAGCTGGCTGATGCTGTGCGACGTGAGGAGAATTATTGGCGGGTCGGACCACCACTCACACTGGCATGACCAAACAATTGAGAGTCCTGAGATTAATATTGAGTGGCCGTAGACATTTCGGGTTGAAGACTGTGGGGTTGCACATGGAGAATTATTTTCGGACGTGCGGAGGAATCCGGCGAAAGCCGAAGTGTTTCTTCGGAGTCGCTTATGCCAGGCAGACATAAAGACAAGCAGCAGAATCTAACATGCGGTCGTAGGAACAACATACAGGCAGGACAGACAGGATGGCTAAACCAGTGAGGAGGCGGGGATACTCTGACCCCAACTTGTTTGCAACTTCACTAGGCACCCAACCGTTAATCCAGCCTTGAAGTCGGGCTATGGCATGATTTGCCTTTTGGTGTTGACTGCACCAGAACTCCATCGAGCATATCGAGATTATCTGAGAGGAAAGTATTAGAGTGCTGGCGTCGACATCACTGGCACGAAACTCATAGTACTGATGCGTTGTGACAACGTCAAAAAAGTGACCCTTTACACTTTTTGACGAAGTCACAACATATCGGTATGAATCATACGACGACGCGCAGCTAAACTCGTAGAACGGCAGAAATACTGCCCGAGAATGCGAGTCCATGTTGATAACTTCGCAAGGGGTGGTTGGAAGTCTAGCCCGAGATAAGTTCGTGGTGGATAATGCTTCAAGTGGAAATTCCTTTACATTCTAAATCTAAACGAAACATTCAATTATCCAAACATAGGTACTAGTGAAAAAAAATGAAAACTAGAAACAGGAATCAAAGTGAGACGAAATGACCCGTCTAGTCAGAGGTGAGGTCGATGATGTCCTCGTCTCTACCCTTGCTGCTCTTAGAGCGTGCGACGAGCAGAGGCGCACGGCGTACTGCGTGGGATGCGGCGACAGCGTCTCCGGCGTTCTTCCTGCCCTCGAGATTAGATCTAGTTTTCGCAGATGCCAGAGACTCGACCGACGATGTCCGTACGTCCATCTCAGAGCCAATGAGCGCTGCAGGCTTGAATTTCGAGGTACGTGCAGGATTAGGATCGGCAAGCATGTCCTTTGCGGGTGCAACGACGGGAACAAGGTCAGCCATACGATGAGAGGCGGTGCGAGCAGGAGAGGGTGGCGCAGACCATATCATGCCCCTGTCCGCCCATCCGTCCAGGTCCTCGTCCAGATTCTCTTCGTCCGCTTCTGCCTCTCTAAACCCTCGGTCACCGTCCACAATGAGCCCCGCGTCGTCTCCATCCTCGGAATCACTCGAGATGGAGATTGTAGAAGTGTCGCTAGTTCGGGGTTTCCGCCCCACACTCTGTGTAGATCCAGGAACGTCTGGCTGTGGCTGACGACCATCTGATGCCCTACAACCTTCTTCTGCACCACTGGTCCACAAGGCGTGGTTTGCGATAGAAGTAGAATGAGACGTCCTCATCAAAGTCGGAGACGCCGCACGATGACGCGCATGGGGAACACGCCGCGGTGACGAATGTACGGCCGATCTCCGCGGTGACTTGCACAGTCTATCTCCCTCGCTCTCGGTTGTGTGCGCATCCTGATCCACCGATGCACGACGGCGTTGCTTCGTATTTTCGTGCGGTTTCGCGTCGGCTGGTGAATGGGACCGCGTGGGACTCGCAGGGAACCTTTGCAATTGCTTTGATTTCACGAACGTGGCTGGTTGTGCGGAGGCTTGAACAAGCAAGAGTTTGACAGGAGAAGGGGTCGGCGTTGGAGATCGAGGTGGAGATGGTCCACGCGGTGTCGAGAACACGTCCACGATCTCGACCACGTCGCCACCGTTATGTTCGTCGTCATGCCTGCTACCGCGTCGTTCTCCGAGCCCCGAACTGCACGGAGATACGGGGGACTCGGACACACGTTGCATTGGAAATGGTGCAGGTCGTCCAACCATGGCTTTGGTCTTCTTCGTTCTCGACTTGGAACCACCACGATGAAACGTCGGTAACTCATCTCCTTCGCCTCCTTTCTCTTCTTCTTCGCTCTCTAAGCCAGAGGGAGGAAGTAGGATATGGGCCAGTTTCGATGGTGATCCTGTAGGACCTGTACCGAGAGGAGCAGAAAGAACGTGTTCATGAGGAGGTAAAGCCGTGTGCATCAATGTCGAGGGAGTATTCTTTGTTCTTTTCTCATTTTCTCTCGCTACCAGGTCGATCACACCCTCCACAATTCTTCGCGGGCCTTTCCGAGGCTCGAACGAGACTTTACCAGCACCGACGCTCACGCTCTGTCCGTGGGTCATTAGTGCCTGACCGATGTCATTTGATCAAGGTACCAAGAGTGACATCACCTACCTCGTCGTGCGCGGTAATCGCCACAGTTGCGCCAGTCAATGGTCCTCGAAACTCGCTCACCACAATGTCTGAATCTGTGTCTGATAGCTCGACATACAAAGCCTTCTTCGCTGAAGGCGCCGGTCGCGCCAGATGACGAGTTGAACCCAGTGCAGTGGGTTTAGTGCCTGACGGACCAGGATGTGACGGGCTCGAGGGCGATTCCTCTTCTTCGTATCTTGGAACAGATGACTTGGGTTTGGAGGGAGCGTCGGCCGTGGCGCTGGACTTGGACTTGGTACGAAGAAGGTCAAGCGGGCGTGACGATCGTGGTAGCAGAGGTGGGAGGGCCTCCTCTTCCGCTGCATATGTGCGCTTTGAAGCGGGGGGGTCCGGTGCCGATCTCTTGGCTGCAGAGGGGCGAGAAGTAGACGGCTTCGACTTGATCGGTTTCGCAGTGGATGGTTTCGTCGAGTTGTAAAACTCGCTCATCGTACCGGTGTTGGTCTCCGTATTCGTCGCACTGACCTTCGCACTTTCCTTTGTTTTCAATTTCTTGGCGCCAGTTTGCCCCGTCTTTGCCTTTCCTTTACCCTTGACGCTTTCCTCGACATCCTCCTCGTCAGAGGAACATGGACTCTCACCACCACTCAAATCAAAACACTCGTACGCCTCGTCTTGCGCTTCCGACGCCTGCTTTGGCTTCCTCCTCCTTCCACCTCCAACCCCAACAACCTTGGTCTTTGTTTTCGTTCTTGCGACTTTCCTGGTGGTGGACGGCCCAGGAACACTCTCGTCCTCATCATCGTCCAAAACCTCCGCCCCCTTGGTCTTCGTTTTCGTTTTCGTTTTCGTTTTCGTCGCCCTGACCCCCGTCGCTGTACGCACCCCACGCCCACCTTTTGTCCCGCGCTTCGCCTTCTTCTCCTCACGCGCCTTCACCTTCTCTTCGTACGCCTCCACCAGCGCAGGCGCTGCAGCGTGTATCATACACGCAGGCAACCACAAACGAAGTGGCGTCATCGGGTCCTTTCGGCGCGACTTGCGTTTCTTCGTGCCCGACTTGGCCGCAGCGCAGGCGGCGGTCTCTAGGCGTTCTGTGCCGCCCTCAAGGTCATCGTCGCCGCCACTCTCGTCTGCTTCCTGGTCTTCGTTTTCGTCTTCGGTGTCGATACCGAACAGTCCGCCAACAAGGGGTGGACGGAGGCCCTTCACGCCGCTTTCTGCGCGCTCGACAAGTGGGGTAGGATTCACGAGTACGCGGTACTCGAGCGTAGAGTCCGTAGACACATGAGTGCGTTGCGAAAGGACCTCTAGGAGAAGCGGAGACTGTCCGGAAGTAGATGATGTCGGCGAGGATGGGGACACAGAGCGAGATGAACTGGGAGATGCGGGAGCGGTAAGGCGAATGAGTGAGGACAGTGTGAAGGATTCAGGTGTTGGTCGATCGGAAGTAGTTGTCTTCTGAGACTTCTTTGACGGGGAAGAAAGTTGTAGGATGGAGAGGGCGAAAGATATCTTCTTTGTGGGTGAAGAGAAACGCCGATCATCATCCTCTTCCTCCGGAGGACTTTGGCGTGCATCTTCATCTAAAATGACCCTCCGCACCGCTCTGCAAACAATACCGGGCCAAACCACAGTTCTGAATCTGTGTACGATGACATCTTTTACCCCCCACTCGAAATAGAGTTCGCAGAGAGAAGCGATTCTCATCGGATCTGGGTCATTTCTCCACACGCCAAGTGGAGTCTTGGGGTTACCCTTTTGAGGGGTGTTTTCGGAGGTGAGAGGGTCTGCATAGGACATGAGGACGGGTAATGAGGGAAAGTCTTCTGGAAGTGACGCGGCGAGGGAGGGTTTCTTGGAGGGCAAAAGACCGCTCTTGTTCGTCTTGAGTTCGTTTCTGACGTCTTGTCTCCATTGATCGATGAACGAATCAAGCCGATGACCTTTGAGTTCTTTCACAGCCTTCATGAGAGAATCGCCAAAACCGGCACGAGCGAGACCTGTGGCAAATTTCTGGCCACAGCCAGGCAAGCCGGCGGGAATGTAATCACCGCCCGAGAGCAGGCCGATCAAAATGGTGCCTGGACGGGAAAGGGCGACGGATGGATCCGAGAGGATAGCTCGCGATGTGTATGTGACCACATGGTTTCCGTCGTCCTTTCCCTGCGCGTTTTTGACAGGATGGGCGCGGTTACCGGAGAGTGTATTGCTGGGACTGCGAGAACATGAGACAACGCGAAGGGAGAAAATACAAACACTCGCTTGCGAATGACCATGGTGGCACCGAAAAGAAAGTTGTCAACGTCATCGCTGAGGACTGCATCAATGATGCCGATTCTGTTGAGATAGGCGAGTTCGGCTTCAGCCTCCCCTGGCGCGATGCGCCATTCAAAACCAAAGGCTTCAATGATGTTTTTCATGCCCTGTGTGAGCCAGTGTGCGTTTCCTCCCACGCGCTTTCCGCGTTTGACGGCAGGTCTGTGTGGGCCATCGAAGACGAAGAGGGGTAGTAAGGGTAATTGGAGCAGACGGCAACAGCGAAAGAAGAGTGTGCGAAGCTCTGGATTCTCGCCCTCCTTGCCGTAGGCTGCATGGAAGAACCAAATGGAAGCGTCAATGCCAATGCGGAATCCACGCTGGTGATTAGGATTGGCGTTAAAGCCGTCCTCGACAGCGAGCTCTGTAAGTGAGCGAACTTGTCCAGCTGGCCGTAAAACCTGCAGAAATCAACGTCGATCAGCGTCCATTTCCACGAATTTTCGAGTTACCTCCCAAAGACCAGCAACGCCCATCCGACTTGTCCAATATCAATGTCCACTGTCCAGAAACAACAACGCAACACGATTCACGAATGGATTTCAATCACGTGTTCACTCACGTGAACGCAATTTATTGGCATCCCGATTTGGCCCGGTACTTCCTGATCCCGGCAAAATTAAAGTTAGAAGAAACCTTCAATCATAACGGTGACAACTTTTCGCAACCGTTGTAATACGTTCAGTGTACCTGACGCCACGTATCAAACTCATTAACATCATGATCCAACGCCCGGGCCAACTACATTACCTCCATGCCCTGACTGCATCATTGTGGCAGCACAGCGGAGCAGTGCTCCGTTCCTGATCAGTAGCACCGCAATGTGTCCCTTACTCTCTTTTAAACACCCCTTTGGAAAGTGGGGCCTTGATACTGTATTCTTGAGCGTCTCTTTCCACGCATCCCTCAAGACCATGTCTTCTCTTCAGTCGACATCAGCTGCGGTTCAACTGAAGGATTATATGACACGTATGTTCATATCATCCCTTCGAGAGATCAACATCACAGCGGTCCTTGTACAGTGGTCATCTTTACTGCCGCCGGTTACGATTACGGTGAGTCACGACAGCACAACTTGAAGTTACTAGAATTGACTTCTATGTTTTCAGTTCTTACATTCTCGAAGGAGGTATTATTCCGCATGCTTCTGTGATGCTTTTCTCGCTGCTGATTCGTACAGATAGAATACATTTGGGTCGGTTAGACAACTGTTTGTTATGGTAACATCATCCTGATGGTTGGATTACAGAATAAACCCTGGACCTGGGTGTCGACATTGTTCATTCTCGTACGTGCCAACTTTCAGTACGTCTTTATGACCTGCTGCGCAAAACTAACCATGCTCTCAGGTTCGTTATATCGGCATTTTCACTCTAGTGTGAGTTTGAACTTTGTGGTTGTCGTACGACGTGCTAAATGGAACCCCCAATTGATCAGAGGCAATAACATCGGTATGTTCATCAGTACAACATTTTGGCTGAATTGTAAGCCCGATCCAAGTGGGAACTAGCTTCTTTCCTGATCACACAAAGGTATTTCGCTCGATTTGGATGATTAACGCAAGTACCGAGATGTGCACCTATAGATGTACGTGTTCTTTTTTCGGAGTCGGGGACTTGGAAGCGTGAGTCACGACTGATGTCGATTGCGCAGCTGTGCGTACACCGATCCTAGTGCCTTTCTGTCTGCTCAAATCATGGACGCTTTCAAGGTCGGATAATCCTGATTGTCTCTGGGTGGACATTCATTCTTTTCGTTGCTGCAGCCAACTGTGAGTTGTTTCACTTGCTCTTGGAAGATGAATTAAGATGGTGATTATAGCTGTGATAATGCTCCGTACATGTGCAATGTATAATGGATCGAGGCTTATCTTTTGGTCGCTCCTCTCACTGTTAATCATATCCACAGTCCCTCTCGTAGTGACTCAAGTTATCGCTGAAACGAGGCCTCGGCTTGGTATGTGTCGCTGAATTGGATAAGCCGGGCGCTCGGTACTGACCAGCAATTACACCCCGTTGGACAGTGCCAACCGTCCAAATACATGGCACTTTAACTTGTCACTCGACCATTCTTGAAATGATCTCGCCTGTTTTTATAATATTATCCGCCGCCTTCCAAATCACATACGGTGCCGTGATGTGCACCCTTGCAATCGTCCAATTCGCGAGGCAGTCACTCGAAATGTACCGCATGACGAAGCGGTGGCAGTTCGATCGCTACATGAGCTTGCTTGTCAAGCAGGGCATACTCTACTTTTTTGCGTGCGTTCCTGTCCTTTCCTCCTTGTAAATCCTGCTTTCCCCCCAAAAAAAAAGTTGACCCTGACTCGCTAACGACGACTTTTTCGTTACAGCATTTTCGTGCTTAGCGTTGTTAGCTTGTTGGACGCGACTCAAGAGTGCTCACCGCACGGATGGCGGGGGGCGCTGGCGATCATCTTGCGATACGTGCCCGCGTTCACTATGACGCCTCGCTTCGTCATGAGCATACGGCAGCTGCACGCGCGGGACGTTCAAGGAAGATGCATGAGAGGGATCGATTCGGGGTTCGGCTTGTCACAAAGCGGCGGGATCGGGGGATCCGAAGGCATATCTATGGAGGTCATTGCAGTCCGGACATTGTAAATGGACATCGTCCGGTAAATTAAATTGATAACTGACATGCGTGGGTGAGCGCTAACGTGTGCGATGGATAACATGTACTCCGATCGTTAGAAACGATCGGGTTGGCCTACGCTTGTCCTCAACAAGGTCCAATATATCATGATGAACTTCAGACCAAGTAAGACATCTGTCATTAATATACACACCCGGTGGCCTCACAGTGGATCTCCCCGGACCTCGTTGTAATCGCTTACTAGTTTTTATCGCCTACTAGTTCGATCTATAGCCTTAGCCTACGCTTGTCCCTAATATGGTCCAAGAATGAACGTTTATCGATCGACCAGTGCGGACGATCTTATCTATTGAGACTAGTCACCTTCTAGTGACAACCGGGCGTAATAGCCACCGAGATCGCTGATAGGTGTTGCCTGGTACATTCATGTTTATTGTTCCTGCTGCAGTGTAGTAGGCAAACACCGTCTCTGTCAATAAAGATATGTAGCGCAGTATCAAGTCTACATTGCGCGGACGTGGACGTGGACTACTCTAATGGAGAAATGACCTCTAAGGTAAATAAAAATAAAAATCGCAGTTAGGGCCGCAGGTGGGTAACCTTGAACTGAGTGTCCTCCCACCACCCAACCACGTTCAAAGCTTTAAAACGCCTCTTCGTACTCACGCGACATTCTTTGATGACAAGTCTACATCGGGTCTCTGTACGTGTGGAAATGGCCTCGCAGAGAGTGTCAAAACCAGACGTCAGTTTGTCCTTTCTTGAAAAGACGACCCTATACAACTCCAGTTCCTCCAACGCCGGCACAAAGATCTCGTTTCGAGCGATGCCACCATTGTCTCCCGAGCGGTCTCGAGAGGGGAAAGAGAGCATAGAAGCGATGTTGGGCATAGAGCATTCACTGAGTTTGATGTGCCGTACGTTCCAAAACGATGTCAACATGTCCCTCCAAGAGTACGGCAGGGGGACGGGTCCAACGAGATGAATGCTTCGAATGCTTCTCATACCGAAGGAGTGACACTTGTAGCTTGAGGTGGCACTGGTATTATGTTTGCCAAATAAGACACAACTCCCATAACAGACCACGAGGTGAGTGTTCTCATCCGATCCGAAGGAAAACGCTGAGGAAGGGAAGGAACATGCACGTTCTGACGTGCTGAAGGTGAACGACGCGTTGAGGTCCTTTTTGTTATCAACGGTCAGCGAGCGAAACTTCGGTCCAGCGGGCGTCGGATCGTGGCATGGGTCGGTTCTTGGGGCGAGAAGAGATGCAAGTCGAGTAAAATCATCGTAAGTGAATGTTCTATCTGCACATCCCAGCTCGACCTTTGTCGTCAACGGTATGTCCACACAGGACAGCAATGCGTTGAGTGTTGAGATTGGGGCCTCGATTGACATGTTAGAGAGGCGTGGAAGATGGATCACCGGAATAGTGTTGAGTTCTCCACTGGACAAAAAAGCATTGGCGCTAGGAAGGGAGCCATGGACATGTAACTGTACGAGATGTGGCATACGACGCAGCATGCCAAGGAATTCCGCCATTGTGAGGATTTGGGGATAGGGGAGTTTGGTAGAGTGCAGATGAAGGGTCGTCAAGGCACTGAATTCGAGTGACTTCCATGACATGCAACAGTGTTCTAACGTCAACGTGCGGAGGGCTGGTATGTTTCCTTCGAAAGGAAAAAAAAATGTTCCCTCTGATAAGTAGAGGTCTTTGATTTCCACATGTTGCAAGCAAGGTAGGCACGAGGAAAATTTGGACAGGATCTGATAGGTGCATTTCAGGTCATTGAGGTACGCAAAGTGAAGGTGAAGCTCTTGTATGCGTTGTGCGTGGTTCATCAGCTGCTTCACGGTAGACAGCACAGAAGTGCAATCAGCCTTGAGAGGCTGCTCTATCCAGATTTTCAATGGTGCCTTCTGCGATCTAGCCAATAGCTCCTGAGTCCAGCGCTGCGATGTTGTGGGAATGTAGGTCCAAAGGGTCTGGCAATTGAGAGCTGTATCCCGCCAGTGGCGGCAAACGTATGAAACATTGACCCAACTAGGCGTGGTCGGATTGGAATGACTATATGCCTCTTGAGCACAAGAGTCGAGAGCGTTGTGGATGAATATAGTCTCCAGTATCTCGACCAGCAGATGAGAAAAGGGGGAAATGGGATTGCTTTGGAGGTCAAGGCGGGGGTCGCGCGATAGCAAAGATATTCCATCGACATCCTCGTGCGGGCGGGCTAGGGTCATGGTGGTGGAGAGGGTGAAAAGAAAAGTTGCATCCCCTATTCAACTTATGACGCGCCACCTACGGTTTCGCACGCCGGTCCGAGTCACTGAGGGACTACCCATTCTGGACAACGAGTTTTTGATCGAACGTCCGGAAATCTCAGAATCGGTGATGAGTCGGCGTCATCACTCCTAAAGATGCTGATGACTTCCCGCACAACTTTAGAAGTGATGCTCCTGTGGTCTCGACGATCAAACAGGATAGTTCCGTGACCGCAAGCGAGCGACTCGACTTTTAGTGAACAGACGAGAGAAGATACTACACTTATGCGAAATGTATGCCTTCGTCATGAAAAGCAGACAACAATCTACAGCAACCGACACGTCAACGAACGAAATCACCAGAACCCGTCAGCGAACCACCTACTTTAACAGATCATCCACCGTCATCTTGGCCGCCCTCTGGTCCGAATACCCCATCGAGTTCAAGATCTCCTCCACTCTAGCCTTCATCCCCACGCTATCTTCTACCATCTTGTTCTGCAGCGAACACCACGTCCGCCAGTTCTTCTCCAACATCTCCAGTACCCCTTTCGCCATGAACGTCGCATGCACCGTCTTGTTCCTGCGCGAAAACACGATCCGCGTTAGCCCGTCAAACTCCTCAAACTTTATCGGCGGCGGGGGGTCGAGCGGTGCCATACGGACGACGGACGACTCCACGAGCGGTGCAGGCCGAAAGTTGTTCTTCCCGACGTGCATGAGCAGGTCGACTTTGGCGTACAGCTGCACGTTGGCGGAGAGGCGCGACCAGAACTCCGTGCCAGGCTGGGCGACGAGTCGGAGCGCGAACTCGCGCTGGAACATGAGGACGGCGACGCGGCAGAGCGGGCGGTGGGAGAGCAGGCGGAAGACGAGTGGGGAGGAGATTTGGTAGGGCGTGTTGGATATGCAGACGTCAAAGTAGGGAAGGTCGGCTTTGACGAAATCGCCGATGATGATGTCGAGCTTGCGTTGTTCCGGTCTTTGGGTGGGTGTTAGAGCGAAGGGGGAGGGGAAGGGGTGTACGTACTTTCCCTGGACGCGCTTGGTGACCTCTGCGGCCATCCGAGGGTCCATCTCTACGGCGGTGACATGCTTTGCTTTTTCGAGGATGCGAACGGTCAGATTTCCAGTACCTGGACCGACCTCGAGAACTTTGTCCGTTGGGCGGAGATTAGCCTTGGAGACATCAACTCGGAGTGTGCTTCGATGATCGCAAGCGACGCACCTTGTCTACGATTCTGATGTGACAGAAAACATGATCAAGCTGCGGCTCTCAGAGCATGGAATCAATCGATGCCTACGTTTGCGCGATCTGGGGATTTTTGAGAATATGTTGGCCGAATCGCTCGGTGTTGAAAATTGGGTTTCGAACGCCCGACGAGCTGCCCTCGCCATTGTCTTGGCTTTTAGAAGGTCTTGCTTTGGCAGATTTTATGGAGGACGGGTGTGTCCTCGAGAACCGTTCGGACGTTGCGCGAGGCATGAAAAAGCGTAGTGGCAACAACACGAGGTTGCCTTTTTAGGCGAGTTGATTCAACTCTGCTACAGTCAACGATGTTCAAGAAACCATTGTCGAAGACCAAAACATCTGGTACGCACTCGTTTCGTGCAAACTTGTAACAGAACGATCATATCTGGGCTACCCGTAGCACCGATTCGCAGCACCGATCGGCGAAAATTGAGGCAGCGCGTCGTACAAGAGTATGGCATATCCCCTGAGCTGGGCGATCTATTCGTACCGGATGGGCTCATGTCTCAAAAGATTGCGAATTATTCCGGTGTTACTTCTGTGCGTATTTCAGATCACTTTGTTTGAAGGGTGGTTTCACCCTTCCAACCCCTCAGGTCGTTTACCTGTCCTCCGAGGGCGATCCACTCTGGTTCACCATCGGCAAGGGTTCAGACGATCTCATTCCTACAGGTACAACCGGTACTTAACACGCATCTAGTCTCTGACGCGCTGTGCAGTGTATACCCTATGGAAAAAGTACGACCTGCTTCCATGGCTCGCCACACCAGCCGCAGTTATACCCGTCCTCGTGGGTGGCGCTGACCTTATGGTTCCTGGTGGTAAGCACATCTTCCGTTTACCGTGACAGCCCTCACAACGTTGTATTCAGTCTTTCAGGTATCCAACCTGCTCGCGTCAGAGAACCAGCTCGTCAGCATCGTACAATGCACAACATCTCCCTCGATGTGCGGACCTCCACTCGCAGTCGGCCGATTGGCAGTGGACTTGGCCACATTGAAGGAAGGTGGCAAAGGCAAGGCCGTTCATGTCTTGCAGACGTGGAAAGACTGCTTGTTCAATATGGGAACCAAGGCTGAACCTCCGGCCGAAATCGAGGTCATAGAAGACGAAGGACCAAACGACGACGCGCCGCCATCGGAGCCGACCAGCACTGACGAAGAAGAGCCTGCATCCAATGACGGTGTGGCGCACAACGATTCGAACCGGATGAAGGGAGCCGCTTCCGGCGACTCGTTGCCTCCGGACGAATCGCTGGCGCCCGCTTCTACACCAAAGATCTCGACCTCCGCTCCGAGCGAGCCGGCGTTTTCCAAGGAAGGTGAGATTGATGGTTCGCTGCGAAAAGTATGTCGGGACTGAGATCATAATATGTAGAGGTATCGGACATCTTGCGCACCGCCGTCCTCCAAGCTATTAGCAAAAGCACGAAGACTTCCGCGCCTTTCCCCATACCGGCGAGCACCTTCTATTCGTCATACATCCTGCCTTCGCGGCCTGCATTCATTCGCAAGTCCTCGCCAGATGAATGGTTGTCTATTGAAACGCCGTCCCCGTACCCACAGATCGATATTAAGCACTCGAGTTACAAGTCTCTTGTTGCTTTTTTCAAAGTCCTGGATAAGCAAGGGATCCTGGCACTCAAAGACATGAATCCAGAACCCCTGGTGATGAGTGTGTCGGCGACACAGGCTGATGTGGTTGCACATCGGCCGTATACATCACTTCGAGACATTCAGATAAGGGAGCAGAAGCAAGCGAAAGGGGAGGAAGAGGAAAGGTCCAAGGTACGAGAAATAGAAGTAAAGAGGTTGTGGAAACCACATGCCTTCAGTGGGTCTGAAAGGTTTTTCTCCGAGGGAGGATTCGAGTATGTTTTCTCCAGTCAATCCGAACGGCAGTTATTGACATCGTCTTGGTCGATTTGATGCGATACAGCCCCTCTGTGTTGTACGATTATTCCGATTTGAAGTTGGCAGTGAATCACTACGTCACTATGCGCCAACTGACGAACCCGCAAGACCAGTCATATGTCAACGTTGGGACAGACGAATTGTTGTTCTCGACGGTGTGTGCTAAAAGCAAAGCACGGGAGGGCGTGGAGTTCTTGAAGCGTGACGAGGTTGTGCGGAGACTTTCAGAAAAGATGCAGAGCTGGTACGAGGTGCGAGCAGAGGGGAAAGAACCAGTGCTCAAGTAGGTCGTTTCCGCGGTTTCCGAAACGGGACTAATGTGATAATTGTGAATAGGAAGGGAGTGCTGAGTCCGATCTCTGTCGTGGTAAAGGCCCGACAAGGCCGCAGAAAGTCGAATACGCTGGTGACGGGGTTCGAACCGTTTTTCCTCGAAGCTGAGGAGATGGCGGACGAACTCAAACGGTTGTGTGCAGCCTCGGCATCAGGTATGCGTTTCACAACCTATGCTTGCTTTTTTACAAACGAGTTTGTAGTATCGCCTAATACCCATGGGAATGCGTCGGGATTGAAAGTGCTGGTGCAGGGAAAGCAGATCAAGCTTGTCACCCAGTTTTTGTTATCTAAGGGGGTTCCAAAAGAGTGGATAATGTCTGTGGGGCCCGGGAAAAAGACGGAGAAGAAAACGGAGAAGAAAAAGTGACCCGTGATACTTTACATAAATATCAAGTAGTTCGCTTCTTCGGTCCGTTCAAGTACTGCACAGATGGCTGCTGCCGCCCTTTTCGCTGCTCCCTACGCCGACATCTCAGCGCTCCCGCCGTGTCTCGAGAACAGCTTCTATGGCATCTTTGGCGGACAGGCGCTCTTCAAGCCCACCGAGTCTGATTGTGTGTCAATCGTCGACAGTTCCGATTTTGTGGTCGTACCGTTGCCAACGGGCGACGAGCAGCTCGTCTGGCTGCAGGAATCCGCCGTCGACCCGACCCTCAGAATTGAAGAGGAGGTCGATTTCTTACGCCAAAGCGAATACCAGACGGTTTTGTTCGAAGGTCCCATCTTCTCCGTCGTCCACCACGATCCCACCATCGTCGCCGTCCCAGACGAGGCAGCTGCCTACGCTCTCTCGACGTTCCTCCCCCGTTACTGGAAAGCCTTCCCGATCCCACCCAACCCAGTCCCATTCCGCTCCGTCCCCAAGCATGCCGTAGATCACATCCGCAATCTCCTCGCGACCGTGCACTTTGACCCCGTCCTCGCCAGCATCGTCAACGGCATCTCCGTCAACCTCATGCGCAAACACATTCGCTATCTCACCAACGAGGACGGCATCTCCGGGATCGAGTCTCGGCACTCGTTTGCCAGTGGGTCGCGCGTCGCCGCGGCTTGGCTCAAGAAGCAGTTCGAGCTCACGGGCGCGACCTGCGAGCTCAAGCCATTCCTCGAGGGCTTTGCGCCCAATGTCATCTGGTATGTGGTCCTCCACCTATCCAAACCTGTACATATGCTGATGCGTTGTACGGCAGCAAATATGTCGGCACGGTAGACTCGCACTCGACCGTTTTGATATCGGGTCACTATGACTCTCGTGGTTCGTTTGGCTCCTCGCGGGTGAGTATATGCGTCGTGTGTGTATGCTGTGATTTCAGGGTGACACTATGCTCTTGTAGGCACCGGGTGGAAACGACGACGGTTCCGGAACAATCTCGCTGCTCGCCATCGCTCACCGAATCAGGGAACTCGGTCTCAAGTTCCGCACCAATGTCGAACTCGTCGCATTTGCTGGTGAAGAGCAGGGATTGCTCGGCTCCAAGGCGTACGCTCGTGCGTCTACGTGTTTCTCTGGCTCGTCTGCTGCTTACCTATCCCACATAGAGGAACTGCGTGAACAGAATGCGAACGTGACGCTAATGATACAGGCGGACATGCTCGCATACCATGCCCCGCTTGAACCTCCCCAACTTGGTTTGCCCATGTAGTACGTTATCTCTTATCTACGTATGGTGCGACTGATAGTCTAAAAATGCAACGCACAGCATTGGCACATCCGAGGTCGCGGAGCTGGTGGCAAAGATAGCTGGGATATACAGTCCTGAGCTAACCGTCGGGTACACGGCCGCGTGCTGCAGCGATCATCAGGTATGTTTTGCGCGATCTCCTTGTCGAGTTCTGACTAGATTTTTCCTTCAAGTCTTTCCATCAACAGGGGTACGCTGCGACGCAGGTATTTGAGCGTGCAGGACCGAGTAAGTCGTTTAGTTGTCCCCGACATGGATGTCAACGTATTAACTTTGTCTAGTCGCCGATCCCATGTATCACAACACTGGTGCGTACCCGTATTGGCGTTTGACGTGATTTCCTCTGAAATTTTGCTAGGTGACGTGAGTGACAGACCAGGATACGACTTTGAACAGGTCCGATATATCTCGAGAGTCCAGGTATGGCGTTTTATCGGAGAAAGTTCGACGGTCCTAATCCATATGTTGCTTCCCAGTTTGCGACGCTGTTACATGCCGCGGGCTTTGACCTCCCCGGGTGGACCGATTAGCCTGATGTTGCACCTCGACCGGAACTGGTAATATCAATATCTTATGAGTATAAATATCGGTGTAACGTATGCTGTGGGCAACGATGTTGACTTTTCTGACACCAAACGTGAGTGGGAGGGCTTGCCTTGGGCTTTCCGCTCGCAATATGCTTGGTTCAGCGCAGCGCAAGAGTGAACGTAAACAAACACTTGGTCGGCACTTGGGTGCGCATGAATTCGTGTCGCGTAGTATGAAATTACATCGTTGATTCATGCCACAGGCTCAGCGTCTCTCTCTCTCTACGTTGCGATACTCGAATGCCGGACTGCCAGGTTCCGATGTCTCCATGATCGACGGCGTGAAACCCGGCTCGTCCCTCTGCAGTGCCTCGTCGACCAACACCTCCGCGTCGACGAGGTTCAACGATCGTTTCAAGTACGGCAAGAACTCGGTCAAGACCTGCAATTCCGAGAACGACAGGCTCCGATCGAACGCGACCTTGCCCACAAAGTCCTGCATCCATTTCTATTTTTCCATCAGCCCACGCCGAAAACGATGAACGAAAGTGCAGCGCACCTTGAACGCTTGCACGATCGGCATCGCGCGTTTATCCTTGATCAGTCCCTTTTTCCGTTAACACCGCCCTCGCGCGCGCGTCGTCGACCTTGTCCTCGGCGGTGAAGTTTGCCTCCCTGACAGCATCCACGCCTCCTGCCACTCAGGGAACCGCGTCGCGAACGACGCCAAGTACACCCGCACGCTTTGGGCGACTTGGGGTCAAACGAAGGGTCGTCCGACTTTCCCATTCCCCCTTTATGGAGCTTCTTCAACAAGGTCGTCTCGGCGTTCCGGATTGGCAGTGCAATGGCTACTGCTCTGTCATCTGAGCGCTCCCGCCATGCCTCGAGGACAAATTTTATGGCATCTTTGGTGAACAGGCGCTCTTCAACCCCAGAGACGCCCATGATAGCATTATGTATCATCTCGAATGGAGGCAGCAGCATGTTTCAATGGGCGCTGATCGTGGCTTACAGATTTCTTTCTAGAAGAACTTCCAAGGTTCTGATGCCAAGAGTTACCAGGTCACATTTTGAAGGTTCGCGACCCCCGAGCTCGGACCGTGTATGATTGACACCCGCACATCGGAACCCGTTAAATAGCCCATTCGAAGGTCACGAACGATAGTAATCCTTGCTTTCCCATGATCCACCTGCTGTTTGCCTTGCTCTATCTCACCCGTGTCGTCCAGGGGACTGCTACTAATGCGACGAGCTCTACCTGCCAGGAGCTGCCAGAAGCGTCGTATCGCAGCGTCTGGAGTATATTGGGGAGCTGTGCACTGACTTTGGTTATTTGCCTATGGCATACACCCCATCTTAGTGTACCAGAACCCGGAAAAAAGTGGGCATGGATCTTTGGACAGCATGGGATATCGGTCATCTGGTGCTTCATCGCCCCGGAGTTTGTGATCGCGACAGCAACTCAACAATGGGTTGACGCTCGTCAAAGAGTCATGGATTTTGATGGTGCAATCTTATCTCTTCATTTGTTGATTAGTTGGGTCTAACCATCTCACCAATCTTCAGAGAAGGGCTATGATTGGTCCATGACACACAGCTATTTCGCACAAAGTGGTGGCTTTGCTTATTGTCATAGGGAAGGAAATGTGGAAGTCATCAGCGCCCTCAAATTTCTCCAGCTCTGCGAGGAAGGCAAAATCGTGAATCCGCTTGTCACACGGAACGAAATCAACGATAGGAGCAAGTCAGATGCTATGTCAAAGGCTATTTTTACCATCCAATTGCTCTGGTTTATGCTACAGGTTGCTGTCCGTCACTTCAATGGTCTTGTGGTCACACTGGTGGAGCTTGACACTCTCTGCATGGCCATCCTTGCTGTGATTTATCTCCTCATATGGTGGAGAAAGCCGCTTAGTGTCAGATGTTCTCATATTTTCTATGAGAGCCCAGCTGAGGCAAAGGTAGTAGTATATTCTCATCAGAAGTTGTAGGTCATAAATAATTCAGTCGAAGTCTCGCTGACATGGGATGCAGATCGGAAGCATGGAATAAACCATGGGATATAAGGAAAGTGCTGTCAACCACTGGCAATGACGAGGGAAAATCACTCTAGAGGGCCGCAGAAGTTCGCACCCTCAGCTGTTTTTTCTACTGTTACATTACTAAATGATATTCTAGGGTTGTCGTCTAATGCGCAAACCAAGGGCTGTGTTTAACAAAGCAATTCAAAACATGAAATCTGACTATGCATTTCTTGGTCCACTGTTTCTCGCATGGAGTGTTCTGGGTGGGCTACACCTGATCGCATGGAACTACGAATTTCCGACCAAAAAAGAGACGTGGATGTGGCGTGGCGCAGCTCTCGGATTGACGGGGGGTGCACTCGTTGGCGTTATTATATGGTTATTGGGAAACAAAGTTTACTCAGTCCGTGTTCGTGATAACCTGATCTTGTTTATGACTTCTTCCGCTCTCATATGTCGGGTGATGCTCGTGGTATTGATGTTTCTCAGCCTTCGTACGCTGCCTTGCTCTGCTCACCAGATTGTCTCCTGGGTTCAGTATATCCCTCATCTCTAGGTTTATCTTCCTCGCCGATATCCATCTTCGAGTTGATATGGCATTCTGCTATCATCCTTTGTTTTCCGTGTTTTTGCGAATGCTGTGCGCCCGGAACATTGATGTTTAAATTTTACTGTATAATACCCATGCCATCATGGGCCTCGAGTGATGAGAGCTCGTGGTACTAGTACAGACAGGCAGCCTAATCGCTACAAAACCCGCACTGTACGCGATGATGCATGCCTGATTATTACTAGATTGTTGATACGGCGTCGAGCTTGCGCGTGCAGGCTCGGCATCCTCTCTCTGTATACGTTGCGATACTCGAATGCCGGACTGCCAAGTTCCGACGTCTCTATGACCCGGCTGCCTCGTCGACCACTGGCAACAACACCTCCGCGTCGACCAAGTTCAGCGATCGTTTCAGGTACGGCAAGAACTCGGTCAAAACTTGCGATTCCGAGAATGACGGGCTCCGTCGAACGCGACCTCAATCGATGACAGGTTGGCCCGGGTATTACTTACTAGTAAGTAGTATCTCTCATGAGTCCCAATAGACACTCAAATCTTTATGTAAGCAAGCCTGGTTGGCAGTTGCCAAGACTCGCTTGGTTCACAGTGATTCTGTGCCAAAGAGATAGACATGAACCAAGACACCTCACACACGTTCTGAGGAATCTCTGTGCACGTTGTTAGTTGAAGCAGGTGAACATGGTCGGCACAAAGGATGAATTCGAGGAATATTGCTGGACGCTCACAAAAGAGCAACGTGCGGTGAGTCGGGAAAATAGTTTTATTATTAACTGGCAAACAACCACATTACCTTGTCACCTTGATTAGCTCCCCGACTGGCGTACCTCGCAGGGTCGCGGCCCATCTGAGATGTGGTTACCATTACAAATGGAAGTTGCCTCTGCTATGCGCTGCCAGTGGCTGTCAGTCTCGCCCATTCAGACAGGTCAATACGCTCTTCATATCGGAAAGCCGGGCAACCGCACGTTTCTGGCTCTGGAGAGAATCCTTCGCTGTGACAGGCCTTCCTTTCGGGTTTGCGGAGCACCAAATTGGATGCTGATCAAGAGTGAGGCCGATGATCGGTGACTGGTCCTTCAGCAAACGCACTGCCGACGTCGACGTAGGCTTCCGAACCAATCAAAGCTTTCGAATGGACATTACATAGGGGTCCTTTATGGGGTAGGTGTCACTTGCACGATCAAACAAAAATTTGGAGCCTGAGGAATTTGTTCTTACTGAGCGCTTAGCGCTCAACGCTCAACGCTCAGCTATGCTGAGAATGTTATAAAGTACCATATCCTTGACGCTAAATCCGTTCTTTCTCCCATGCGCCCCAAGTACGGGATGGCAGGAACTAACAGAGTCAAGGTTCACGCAACACTTCCGAGCACTAAGGATACTGTGGGCACGTCGCTCAGTATCGCTCGTCGATCATGGCTGGACGCGCACGATTACTGGTCGAGTGCACGCAATTCGGGGGTGGTTGTTTGCGGAAGACGAAGCGACCGACCGAGTTTCGTAAAGGGTGCATGGCTGTCCCATACGGCCACAATGGTGGCGATGGTTTGTTACTCCTGTCGGACGGGCACGGAGAGAGAGGGTGACTGACCAAGTCCGTGAAGAAGAGTCGCAGGTTCTCGTCTTTTCCGTCGCCGCTGGGAGTGTAAGAACAGACGAGTGGGACTTTGGGGCGGGCTTGGTGCGTGGGGACGGCGACTCGGAGGATGCATGCAACTGTACCATGTCCAGACATCACCCCTATCCAGGGCCCACTGGCGGCACAGTCCAGCGGGAGCTAGAGCGTTCGAAATCTTTTCAAATTTCGTTCGGATCTAGAATGAGAACGGGTGGGAATATTATGCAGCAATTTATGCTATACGAGGACTATCAAAAACGTGCTGAAGGTACATGCTTAGAACCGAGTTTGAGTGGCAGCCTAATCTTGAAAGGTTTGATTCTACCGTTTGAATTCTGTCAACGATCCGATGAAATGCTACTATATTTTGATTGTGGCTGATCCGAGCCTGAAAGTAACATGATGCTGTTATTTGTGATGGGATGAATGGAAGGAACTTGGAACCGAGTTTGAGCGGCAGCCTCGTCTTGGAAGGGTCGAATGTTGGAATACTAGGCTGTTGGCTTGCTGTGCTCTGATTAATTGAACAGGTATTTAATAAATTAAATCCTCTCAATTTTGCACCAGAAACCTGTGAATCCCCTGTTCTTCAACAACCCGACATGATTGTTCCACAAGCCCTCCAAGCTCAGGCTGGGATTGCTGCTGCCGCCTTTTTCCAGGGTTCGTGGATCTTCATACGTTGTCCTCTCAACCTTGTTTCTCAGTCTTGTTTAACCCAAGCAGCCTTCCGCCCTCAATGCTTTCGCAGTGCGGTTGTCATTCCAGGTGATACCTGCAACAGCATAGCTGTTCAGTTCGACCTCCCCGTGTGAGTCACGTGATTATTGATACCACTGATGAGTCGGCAGCTCACAACGCATTCTGTATAGTTCCGCGGTTTTTCAACAGAACCCACAAATCAACCCGGGATGCACTAATCTCATTCCTGGCGAGGTGAGGTGATTTGTAATATAGTTACTCAGTTTTGGCCTGAATGTGCTATATAGACCCTCTGCCTCGCGAAATCTGGCCACTTTGATGATGCTACCGCGTATGGTTGCATGACACACCACATTGTTATGGAACACGACAGTTGCGAGATCATCGCATCCTCGTACGGCATCACACAGGAAGAGTTGCACAGGTGCAACCCGGACTTGAGCTGTTCGCTGTTGCATCCCGGCCAGGTCAAGCCTTCACACTTCATCGTGACTATTAAAGGATGCTCATTGATCGTCCCACAGTACCTGTGTGCCATTTGTACCAAGAAGTTCCACAATCTGGATTAGCGAGCTTCGACAACGTGTAAATGTCCGGGATAAGCGCACCGGGAAGTATGGTGATCGGAATCGAAGATAGCTCTGGCACCCTCAGTGTACATTATATGACGATGATTGTACTTATATTGGAGTTGCACATCAATTGGTCTTTGGTTCATACCGTTCTCTGTAGGCGCCGTAGGAACTAGGCAGCGGCGGTGCCACTGGAGACCTTGCTTGCGTGTGGTTATAACACGAATGTAATCTGCACGACATCCCCCTCGCGATCATGTCTAACATGTAGCCAGCATGAATAGAATGAAAAAAAAAAATGATAGCCCATGTGCCGCTGCTCGAGCAATACCTCTGCGAACTCGGAAAACGACCCACAGACTTCATCAGGTGGTGACTCATTCGACCTTTGTTTCCTGGTCGATACTTGCCAGTTTTCACTGCCAATTTAAACGATCAGTATACGGGAACGGATGGTATGATGTGGAGCTCAAGCGATCAATAAGAACGTGCCTATGACACGCCAGAGACCGAGTTCGACGGCACCGTCAGCGAGATCTGCGTGTACGCCGTCACCCATCACTGCGATCCCTGAGTGTTGGGGTGGAGGCAATTTAGGATCGTGGAAATCCCGTTTGAGATCCCGTAGCACAGTCTCTCTGAACGTTCGCGCGGTGTCCTCGAGCGCGAGCACGAATGAGCCTGGGCCAAGGATAGGCATGGTTGGACACCCCTTCCTGTCCGGAGGCCCTCATCCTCACCATTTCCCTCGCTGAGACGAGCATGCACGCACACCCCCTCCACAATTCGTCGTGTCATGGTCTATTATGCTCTCCGTGAGTACTGCGCTCGACTTATCGTCACTCCATACTCCCTCTCTTTCGTTGAGGTACACCCCGCAGACGAGGCCAGACAAACGCAGTATTACTGTCGCGTGAGCACAGACGTGTCAGGTCGCGTATACAAATAGAAAAAAGAAAAAGAAAAGGCGTAACTCGACTGACCCTCTCGCTCTGCTTTCCCGAATGTTGTTCTCCTCGTCCTCCTGATCGTCTTCTTACACACCTCGCACAGATTGTTTGTTGAGCATGTTTCCGTATCCGTTGATGTCGAAGTCGCGTGCCACAACGCGCTCGTCGAGACGGACCTTGCTGAGGGCATCGTAGACGCAGGTGTGACGGCGAGACAAAAGATTTCGACTTCGCGAGACCCGATATTGCAACTACATAAATCTTCGTTACAGCCCGTTGCAGAACGATCGAGCGGTCCGAAAAATTTCGATGTACAGTGGACTTTGAATGCACGTCTCCGACTGAAATATTCCAGTCTGTATCGGTCCCCTGCTTGCTTTCTCTCAAGTGTTATGCCGGACAAGAACCTTGCTGCACACCCACATGAGAAGCCACGTCACCAGCCTCGTCCTTTCTCCATGCCACTGGCAGATCCACCTCCCTGAGAATTACGAATTGATGGGCTTCATAATATCCACCTATGTTTATGTATCTTGTAAGCAGCGCGGCTCGTTTTGCTCAATGGCTAGAGTACATGATGTTGTACGTCTCTTCAGCTGAAGCCTGCACACTTTAATGTGCAACATAGGGTGAAATGCCGGGTTGTCTCCATCAGGCTTTCTAGGAACCGGGGCGGTCTTGAGAGAAATCAATCAGGAAAATAATACCGTGTACCATGACATTGAGAGAATGTAAGACGCGATATTCGATCGTACGAACATCAACTTTGCGCTTGTACAAGGCGTTGATCTGGCGCTTAGTGGATTCCACAACCCCAGTGAGGGAGCAAATTTGAGATCGTGTAAGAGGGACTCGGATATTCGCGGAACCGGGGAAGCAACGGGGCAAAGAGGCCCTTTAAAGCTTTATACCTGGTCTAGAGCGTCCTACATCGGCTTATGATGCCCCATGAAGACGAAAATGGATTATAAAAAATTTAAAAAAAGACATGCGAACAACAGACTCCGATCGAACGCGACCTTGGCCCCAAAGTCCTGCTTCCGTTTTTCTTTGTTTTTCACCATCAGCCCACGCCGAAACGGACGAGAGATGGGGGTGCAGCGCACCTTGAACGCTCAGTGCACGAACGGCATCGCGCACGCTCTTGGGCGACTTGGGGCCAAACGAAGGGTCGTCCGACTTTCCCATTCTCCCTTTATGGAGCTTCTTCAACAAGTTCGTCTCGGCGTCCAGGATTGGCAGTGCAATGGCTACTGCTCTGACATATGAGCGCTCTCGCCAAGTCTCGAGGACAAATTTTATGGCATCTTTGGCGAATAGACGCTCTTCAAGCCCAGAGACGCCCATGATAGCATTATGCATCATCTCGAATGGAGGTAGCAATACGAATGTTTTATGGGCGCTGATCGTGGCTTGCACATTTCTTTCTAGAAGAACTAAGGTTCCGATGCCAAGAGTTACCAGGTCTCATTTTAAAGGTTCGCGACCCCCGAGCTCGGATCGTGTATGATTAACACCCGCACATTGGAACCCGTTAAATAGCCCGTTTGAAGGTCACGAACGATAGTAATCCTCGCTCTCCCATGATCCACCTGCTGTTTGCCTTGCTCTATCTCACCCGCGTCGTCCAGGGAACTGCTACGAACACGACGAGCTCTACCTGCCCGGAGCTGCCAGAAGGGTTGTATCGCAGCGTCTGGAGTATATTGGGGAGCTGTGCACTGACCTTGGTGATTTGTTTATGGCATACACCCCATCTTAGCGTACCAAACCCCGAAAAAAAGTGGGCATGGATCTTTCAACAGCATGGGATGTTGGTCATCTGGAGCTTCATCGGGCCGGAGTTTTTGATCGCGAGAGCGACTGAACAATGGGTTGATGCTCGTAAAAGGGTCATATATTTTCATGGTGCAATCTTATCTCTTCATTTGTTGATTGGTTGGGTCTGACCATCTCACCAATCTTCAGAGCAGGGCTACGAATGGTCCATGACACACAGCTATTTCGCACAAAGCGGTGGCTTTGCTTATTGTGGTAGGGAAGGAAACGTGGAAGTCATCAGCGCCCTCAAATTTCTCCGGCTCTGCGAGCAAGGCAAAATCGTGAATCCCTTGTCACAGAGAAAGAAATCAACGATAGGAGCAAGTCAGATGCTATGTCAAAGGCTATTTTTACCATCCAATTGCTCTGGTTTGTGCTTCAGGTTGCTGTCCGTCACTCCATTGGTCTTGTGGTCACATTGGTGGAGCTTGACACTCTCTGCATGGCCATCCTTGCTGTGATTTATCTCCTCATATGGTGGAGCAAGCCGCTTAGTGCCGGATGTTCTCATATTTTCTATGAGAGCCCAGAGGAAAAGGTATATTCTCGTGAGAAGTTGTAGGTCACAAATAATTCAGTAATTCAGTCGAAGTCTCGCTGACATGGGATGTAGATCGGAAGCATGGAGTAAATCATGGCATGCAAGGAAAGTGCAGTCAACCACTGGCAATGACGAGGAAAAATCACTCCAGAGGGCCGCAGAAGTTCGCACCCTCAGCTGTTTTTCTACTGTTGCATTACTAAACAATATTCTAGGGTTGTTGTCTAATGCGCAAACCAAAGGCTGTGTTTAACAAAGCGATCAAACACATGAGAGCTGATTATTCATTTCTTGGTCCACTGTTTGTCGCATGGAGTGTTCTGGGTGGGCTACACCTGATCGCATGGAACTACGAATTTCCGACCAAAAAAGAGATGTGGATATGGCGTGGTGCAGCTCTCGGATTGACGGGGGGTGCGTTCATTGGCGCCGGCGTTATTACATGGGTATTCAAGTTGGGAGACAAAGTTTACCCAAAGAGGGTTCGCAATAATCTGATTTTGTTTATGGCTTCTTCCGCTCTCATATGTCGGGTGATGCTCGTGGTATTGATGTTTCTCAGCCTTCGTACGCTGCCCTGCTCTGCTCACCAGATTGTCTCCTGGGTTCAGTATATCCCTCATCTCTAGGTTTATCTTCCTTGCCGATATCCATCTTGAAATGGCATTCTGCTATCATCTTTTGTTTTCCGTACTTTTGCGTGTGCTGTGCACTCAACGTTGTATGATATTTTACGAGTCACTATATGATATGCATGCCATGTTTTGCGCGGTCTTGAGTGATGAGAACATCCTTGATGGCATCAGGGATTTCGAGGCTAGCTACCAGGGACGCTCGCACGCGCACGACGTTCTGACAACTGGCAGAGTCACCACAAAATTGCACATCACGCTGGGATGATGCATGCTTGATTATTACTAGATTTTCTATATGGCGTCGAAGCGTGTGCTCTCTTTACACGTTGCGATACTCGAATGCCGGACTGCCAGGTTCCGACGTCTCTATGATCGACGGCGTGTAACCCGGTCCGTCCCTCTGCAGTGCCTCGTCGACCAAGAACACCTCCGCGTCGACCAGGTTCAACGATCGTTTCAAGTACGGCAAGAATTCGGTCAAGACTTGCGATTCCGAAAACGACAGGCTCCGATCGAACGCGACCTTGGCCCCAAAGTCCTGCATCCGTTTCTGTTTTTTTCCATCAGCCTCCCACGCTGAAAAACGATGAAAGAAAAGTGCAGCGCACCTTGAACGCTTGCACGAACGGCATCGCGCGTTTATCCTTGATCAGTCCCTTTTCCGTCAACACCGCTCGCGCGCGCGCGTCGTCGACCTTGTCCTCGGCGGTGACGTATGCCTCCTTGACAGCATCTACGCACGCCTCCTGCCACTCCGGGAACCGCGTAGCCACGTACACCCGCACGCTCTTGGGCGACTTGGGGTCAAACGAAGGGCCGTCCGGCTTTCCCTTTTTCCCCTTTTGGAGCTTCTTCAACAGGGTCGTCTCGGCGTCCCGGATGGTCTTGAGCGTGCTGCGCATGTACGCGCCGGCTTCGATCACGGTGCGGTCGGCGGTGCGGTCGGGGTTGGGCCAACGAGCGAGCTGGATAGACTTGGGTTCGTGCAGGAACGCGAGCCAGATGTGCTCAGCAGAGTGTGGTGCAAAGGGCGTCATGAGCAAGGCGGAGGTGCGGACCCAGTATTTGACGAGGTCGACGTGCATCCCGACGTCCGCCGTGACTTCGCGGTACCAATCCCGGATGTTTTGGAACTCGTAGAAGCCGTACTTCAAGGCGTCCTTGAAGGAGGTGCTAGAGTGACGAGTCAGAGATGCGGAGATGTGATCAGAATGAGAAAAGGACGCACGTGTCGTAGTGGTGCTTGGTGATATTGATGTGATCGATGATTTCCTCTTCAAAGACGCGATCGTGGTAGTTTTTGGGGCCCGTCCTCAACTTGGATTCGTCTTTCAACATATCCTGACGATTCGCGTCAGTAGATGACCGATGCACCTGAAGAGCAAAATATGTACCTCGCACCATCCCAGCAACGTATGCAAACGCAGGATATTTGCGTTGGCCGTCTTTTCGTCAAAGTTGGCGTCCTCGATACCGTCACCAGCGTCGGCCAAGGCCAATCGCATAGCGTCTGCGCCAAACTTCTGGATACCTTCTCGGAGGGTCAAGGAATTCCCCTTGCTCTTCGACATCTTTTGTCCGTTGAGCATCAAGTGACCGTTCATGCGGATGCTCAGAGGCCTCTTGTCTTCTGGGAAGATGGCGACGTGGTTGTAGAGCAAGAACGTCAAGTGGTTTTGTACCAGGTCCTTGCCGGACGATCGAATGTCGAATGGATAAAAGTAGTTGAATTCGTGCTTCAACGCGTCCGCTTTCTCCCTCGGGAAGGGCTCGGGATTTGGCCAAGGTCCGTCGCAGAAGATGTACTCCCAGGCTTCGTCGATCATTTGTTGAGCTGTCACGCCCAGAGGGCCGACGGTGTGCCCGGTGATGTCGCCGCCTGTTTCGGTACAGTGCGTGAGATAGGATGAAACGAACGGGTTGGTATGAGGGATATACCTTGAAGTAGATGGGCAAAAGTATAGTAGGCCGGATACAGCGTTGAGTCGCTCAGACTCTCAACCATGAACTGGGGATCCCAGGGCATCTTTGATCCTAAACCGTACGTACGCGCGCATGCCCATTGGTTCAGCCAGGCCAAGGTTGACTCGAACAAGTTACGGGTCTCTGTCGTCCAGGTGTTCATCTTTGCCAAGTGTCTGGAGCATACGATGAGCACGACATCCGCGAGTCCAAAGAAATGGCATGCCTTTCAGTTTGTGCTCTCCAAGCCGCTTCACCATAGTCCATGTACCACTGATCCATCAAGGCAACGACACACTCGTCTGCACTGCGCGACACGACCAAGTTCTCGGGCTCAGAGTAGACGACGGCCAATCCTCGTTCTATGAGCTGTGCGCGAACCTTTGGTTTGGCGTCTTGAACCGATTCCCCTTTGAAGTCACCGATAACCATGGCACCGCCATAGAAGCCCTCTTTGTATGCGATCTCCTTTGCATCTGTTAGCGCCTTGGCGTCTTTGGGCGATTGAATCTTGAGTTCTTTGCAGACTGCAACGGCGGTGAGATCCCCATATTTTGTGGTCTTGATGACAGGAATGGGCTCAAAGTCCAACCACTTGGGATCCACTTTGTAGTACTCTGCTTTTTTACGCAGGTCTTCCGTCGTCATATAATCGTCTGGCGAGTCGGAGGGTACGGAGGTTACGACGCCAGTTCCCTGTAGTATGAGTCCTGTTGAGCGTCGCTACAAAGACAGAGTGAATGAGATTCGTGCCTTGGTTGCTTTCACGGTGTCCATTGGTAGGACGTATACTTCAGGGATGACACCGAGAGGAGCCTTGACTCTGGTCCCAACAATGCTTGCACCGTCGATCTCCAACAACTGCACAACCTCCCCTCGCGAGGGAGAAAGGCCTTGGAAAGCCATGTTGCGCGCTGCTCGGTGAGACACAAGGAAGGCATCTTTGTCGTTGATGGCGAAAACGCCGTACTTCAAAGACGGTCCGACGAAGCAGTTAGTTTGACCGTACCTGCAACCGAACGGCGTGAGCAAACTTTGGTGGATGCGAGCGTGACAAGACTTACATTGTCTCCGGGCGCAGGGTGGCGGGGACCAAGTACACTGTCCTGCCCCCAACCTTACCCTCGACGGCTGTCTTGGCTGCAGGGCTCCATTCGACCACCTCCATCTTTACGGCGACGTACTCCTGGGGACCAACACCTTCTCCTTCAGATCGATCGTGATCCATACATGGTTGACCATCTTTGGGACTATAGATGGTATATCGTTCGCCAAATTTGATTTTACCCAGTGTGTGTAATTTGTTCATTTGCCATCGGACGAAAGAGTCATAGTATGGGTTGAGATCGGTTGTGAGGAAGGAGCGACGCCAGTCTATCCGGTTGCCCATGGCATTGTTGTCAGCCTAGGTTGAAAAATGTTAAATAAGAAATAAATCGCAACGTGAGACGTACTTTGCATATCGGTGGAAAGTAGGACAGCCAGTAATAAGGATCAGCAAACTTCTTGACCTCGACACGGGGCACGCCGATGGATTCCATGATTTGGAACTGGTAGGTGAGACCTGTGGACTTGGCAGCTATTTTTCCCTTTGTCGCTTTTCCGACCTGAGCAGTCGTGGCCGGGCCGTTCTCGGTCGGCTTGGTTGCCTCGTCTTCCGCGCTGGGATCATATCGTTCAAAATTTTCGCCGAAAAGCTCCATCTCACGAATGATTTTGTCTGATGCCGCCTGATGGATGCTTGAGTCATCTCACCTCTATGATAGCGGTGGAGACGCACCTTGATTGGCATCCCGGTTGCATGCAGGCCGTGGGGAAACAAGACGCGCTTTCCAAGCATGCGTTGGTATCCAGCAGAGAACTCTATTTTTGAGATAGTGAAAGCGTGACCGAGGTGCAAAGATCCGTTCATGTACGGGTAGGGAAAGTTTCCGAACCACTTTGGGTATTTCTCCTTGATCTGGTCTTGGGAGAGGCCACGGACTTCATCCTGCGAGGGAGCGGCGGTCTCGAAGAGACGATCCTCCTGCCATCGGGCTTGGTATTTCTTTTCCAAGGATGTCAAGTGATCTCGTTTCCCTGTCTGAATGCAAATGAGCGCCTTGTAGTATGAAGCCAGAGACAATATGGGTCTACCTGTGCGAGCTCCAAGGTATTAGCCATGCTATGGGAATGTATTTTACAACGCCAGAGAAGGCGGAACGTCGCGGTGGAACGCAACAGAGCTGTAAAATAGATTGCGATCAGCTGGTCGAGTCACAAACAACCGTGTCACACACGCGTCCAGTCACGCGTGACAACGTTCATCATGCCTGGGCCATGTAACAACAACAACAGAAGAAAGTTGAAGAAGCAACAGATCAAGCGGGACAAGCTTAAATTACAGCCAGTCATACTCGAACTACCAAACGACGACGGGGTCTTCGTCGCTACTCCAAACATATACGATCCTGGGAACGGACCACGCGTCCGAGACACGCGTACATTCCTCGCCTCTTACTTTGCTCAGCCCCCCGCTTTGGAAGATGAATTGTGTGCAGAGTTTGCCCAAGATGAGATCCTGCAAATGTTATGCACCGTCCTGCCCGAGGAAATTGCCATAGTACGTTGTCCATTCGGGTCGTCTCACGGGTACCAATCTCCGTACAGATCTTATGGTACAACAAGAGTCGAACCACGGGCCGTGTCTGTCCTTCGTGTCGACGTTTGTATAACTTGGGCGACGTACTTCCAGACCTGATTCAGGAAAATCCTAAGCTCTTTACCGAGACTCAATCACCGTATCTTGCTCGTGAGCAAGAAATATCCGGCTTATGTAGGCAACCGTCCAGCCGTGTGACAAGTTATTGACTGAATACCGTAGGTTCACCCCTGTGCTTCATAATGGCGGCCTTCAATCATCCCGGCGCTATCAAGACTACATGGGGACGCGTGGCAGAAGAGATAGACGAATATACGTGGGACCTCCTAAACGGGCCGGGCTCAGGTGCTGGCGAAGAGGGTCTCAGTCTGTTGGTCAAGATGGCGCGACTTCCAGACTTGGGTTTGGGACAGCTGTGTATGCCTGATGTTGACTTTGGACCTGATGACTAGTGTATGAGACGGACAGCGTATCTATTGTACTGTAAATTTGGCTATAATTACACACTGGACATATGGAGACCCCCCCGGAGAGAAGTGGTCACACTCGGAGGCGTGGCCGAATACGCCGGCCGATGGGTGGATGGAACACGCGTCGAGTAACGCGTGTAAGGGCCGGAGATGCCCGGGAAGAACTGTTTGTTGAACGGCGCTTACGTGAGCGGAGTCCGTGCTTTTTTCTCACGGTTTGAAAAATGCCAGGTGTCCCCTTATACGAGGCTCCCACCCGCCAAACGCCCTCAGCCAACCTTGCCTATAGCTGTACTCTGC
Organism: Leccinum boreale; assembly: GCA_038092235.1. Lineage (NCBI taxonomy): Eukaryota > Fungi > Basidiomycota > Agaricomycetes > Boletales > Boletaceae > Leccinum > Leccinum boreale. Next base: position 57,183 of record JBBPPX010000007.1, on the reverse strand, counting down.
GGCCCACCCGCCTATCCCTACACAACCCCTCACTGTAGTATACAACAAAGGTTCGTCGTCTTTTCTATTTTGTCTACACTTGGATCGTATTCCTCGATCCCTAGCGATGCAGGACAACCCTCTTTGTCCCCGTCGCTCCCAGTCGTCGACGTCGTGCTACGTCCGCGCTGGTACCGTGTTTGTTTGGCCACAGACGCGTCGACGCGCACCGTGTCCCACTACACCCCACTCAACTTACACACCTCCTCGCGTGTTCACGACGTGTTAAATCGTCTGCTAATTCATTTTTTCTCCTCTAGATGCCCAAGGAAGCCAAACCCAAGGTTCGTTCATCATATTTCACCTACCAAACACGCATATAGTACCATATATGCTACCTTTTACTTCCATCCATGCCCTCCTCTTCCACTCTTCGTTCGTACATCGTTGCTCACATTCCCCACAGCGCAAGGCTGCTGAAAAGTCAGAAGCCAAGACCGCCAAAGGCTCCAAGTCAAAGGCCAAGGGGGGACCCAAGCGACCTCTCTCTGCTTATATGTTCTTCAGTCAAGACTGGAGAGAGAGAATCAAGACTGAAAACCCTGATGCTGGGTTCGGTCAGTGACCCTGACTACCGTGTGATCCTCATCTAACATCTGCACAGGCGAGGTCGGTAAACTTCTTGGAGCAAAGTGGAAGGAACTCGAGGAAGACGAGAAAAAGGTCAATGCTTTTGTATACTGTCTCGCACATCTCCTAACGTTCTGTTAAGCCTTATCTTGACTTGGCTGCCAAAGATAAGGTACGGGCTGAGGAGGAGAAGGCCTCGCTAGCTAGCGTCAGTCCGCCTTTGCTATACTTCCCTTCCTGGCTAACATCTCAATTCGTTAGGCAAAGGCCTCTAAAGAAAGCGGCGAAGAGGTCGGCGACGACGACGACGAGTAACCGTCGGAGCCACCACTCTTCACTACGTCTGTACAAGACTGTCTTTCCTTGCTCCCGAGATGCAACTTAATCGTGAATTATTCTCTTTCGTCGTTACAAGTACAATAACTTCCGCCCCGCGAAATATGTGCCTACCGACTCTCCTTAAACTATTTTTCTTTTTCTTTTGAGTGTAACTTGCTCGTGCTCTCATGTGTTTTCTCTCTCCTCAACCCTTGTCTTCCTTCGTGGACCTCGTTGTGCATGTTGTCCGTATTTGCTCCGCTGAAAATGATTGTATGCTGTACGATCAACATATATGCGTGATGTTATAACCGAGTCAGGTGACTCGTGTCACACGTTTCAGTGAAGACGCGGTGGTGACTTCTGACATTAATGATATCGGGGAACGCAAAGGCTGCATATCAGCAGAGTCTGTCTCTCGTCCCGCTTGTTCACGCCACCTATTGACGATATAGCCGCACAGGGATTTTGAGCTCGATCCCTGCGCCCCTAGGTATGAGAAGGAAACCTTGCACGATGAAGATTGCATTGACGCGGAGTGATTCAGAACCGGATTCCGATCCAGAATTTAACGCCGGCGCGTTTGTTTACGAGACGAAAAGGGAACCAAAACGTCCTCGCAAGTCGTCGGGCGCGTCACCGGTTCGCAAGTCCAGGGCAAGACGAAGTGACGTTCTTAATGAAACTCGACCCTCGAGTACTTCTGGTGAGCATATTTTCGACGGCGGTTTTTTCGTAACTCATTGAGACACACATAGGGTTCCGTCGTGGTGGGGAGCCAAAAACGAACCCACTCTTGCAGTATTTCGGTATGGAAGTGTGGTATTGTGTATCTCAGGAACGAGGATAACCTTTGCTTGTCTAGGCGATTACCTTGACTTGCAATCTGCTTCCGAGGATGAGAGTGTGGAAGCAGATGAGTTATCAGACGTTGGCTCACACGAAGACAGTGACATCGAAGCACCTACGGTTTCTAGAACATTGACAATGTTCTCGCAATCCCAAGAGGCACAGCCCAGTGCAGGTGTTGTCGCCCCTGTGGTAGATGATTCTGAGACGGAATCAGAATCGGAGGCAGAACCACCTGCGCATACAGCGAAGCGCAAGACACCCTCTTTTCCGCGAGTCACGCCTCCATCAAAGCGCAAGCGGACGCCTCCCTCGAAGGGTATGTGATCAACTACAAAGATCTTTCTTCGATCTTCGAGCTGATTCGTTGTAGACGATTCCGAGACAGAGTCGGAATCGGAAGAAGACGAATTTGTGAAGAAAGCCGCCCAAGCCATCTCGGCTATCTCAGACTCCGAGACGGAATCTGAATTCGAAGAGGACATGATTGCCAATCCCGTCTGCTACCCCTCGCACTGTATCATTTCTGTTGCATTTGACTCGTCTTCTACAGGCATTCGGCCCTCGACCAGGCCTTCCGCTTCGCGAAGGCCAGAAATACCTCGGGCCTTTTGTCCTAAGCCGCGAGAACGGTATCATGGTGCCAGCTGCAATCAATACTTATCTAAGAGAATACCAACGTGAAGGTGTACAATTCTTCTGGGATTTGTATAACGAAAGGCGTGGTGGAGTTCTCGGTGATGATATGGGTCTTGTAGGTCAAACTTCTTGCTCCTGTTTCAACTCTGAGATCCTTTGACTGTAGGGTAAGTGCTGGTATATATGCACCGGAGAGTCTCTCATCCTGGCTACGATGGCAGGGAAGACTATTCAGGTTATATCGTTCCTCTCTGCTATTATGAAGAAATACGGTGATCGGAGGGATGTTGATCGGAGACGGAATCATGTCTCAACACTTCAAGATGGTGTACAGTGGAAGAAACATCGAACTCTTCCTCCCCCGGATGCCGTATGGCCGACTTGTTTGATTATAGCACCGTGTTCGGTGGTCGAAACTTGGAAGCGCGAACTTGAGAAGGTGGGTGCCATTCTTTTCACGAGAGTGATACTCTAGCCAACGGGCATGCTATCAGTGGGCATATTTCGAAGTTGGTTCTTATACTGGCTCGCCGACGAGTCGAGAGGGGGTCCTCACGGACTTCAAGATGGGACGTTTGGATGTGGGTGGGTGTACGTCTTAGTCTCAGTTCCGAGCTAGGCTTATTTCTCTGCAGTCGTTACCTCTTTTGAGCTCGCGCGCAAGGATATCTCGTTGCTCGACGAGCTGCCTTGGTCGGTTATCATGGTTGACGAAGCCCATCGTATCAAGAATCCCCGGTCCAAGATTACTAGGGCTTTCCACCGGTTCACGTGTATGCGGCGGTTCGGTCTCACAGGAACAGCAATCCAGAATTCTTACAACGAACTGTGGACGATTCTTGACTGGACCAACCCTGGACAGTTGGGGTCTATAAAACAGTGGAAAGGATTTGTTGTCAAACCGTTGACTGTCGGTCAATCGACGAATGCGACCGAGGAAGAAAGGACCAAGTCATTGGTGAGATACAATCCCTTTAGAAGAAAATGGCTGACTCTCTGCAGGCTGTCGCAGAGATAGTGAGGGACAAGTTACTGCCACGGTTCTTCAAACGAAGGTTAGTGCTTGTCACTTTGTTTCTTCAGCTCTGACGAGTCTCCCAGGACCAAGAATATCATCAAGAATCAGGTAAAGAATCCGCGTCATACCTTATCCCGTGGAACTCAAAAATGGTGCAGCTACCGAAGAAGATTGATGAGGTTGTCTTCTGTCCTCTGTCACCTCAACAAATCAAGGTGTACAAGCGCATTCTCGCAATGGACCCAGTCCAAAACATTATTCGAAAGGATGAACTCTGCGATTGTCGGTCACAACAAAAGTCCGTCCAGAATGAAGTAGGTTGGCTAACGGTTGCTGATTTGTTGACGTTCTTCAAGGCGTAAAGATTGTTGTCATCCGTTTGGAAAGGGAGACGTTCTGAAATTCACGTCGATCTTGATCAAAGTCTCGAATCACTTGGCACTGATTCTCCCAGGTAAGTCCTTTTATGTGCAAGGGTGACCACGACTAACAAGGATGTTAGCCCCCCACGATACTCAAGAGCAGGTGAGTGATTCAAGGATTTCTGCCTACATTCTGCAGTTCTCATTGCATAACAGACGCTTCGGCATCGCGAGCTGGCCGCGCTTGCGTTTGCAGGTGGATCAGTTCCGAAATTCGGGACGGCGATGATGCAACCGTCTTTTTGTGGGAAATGGCTAGTGAGTCGCACTGGTTCTTTGCAAGCATCACACCCCAATGGTTTGTTGGTTTACAGGTTCTCGATACATTGCTCAAAGATTGGAGAAAGGATCGATCGAACAAGGTTCTTGTCTTTACGAAATCTGTCAAGTTGCTTGAAATGTTGGAATTCCATCTCAACAATCGCGGTACGATAAATGTAGTTGTGACGAATTACGCTTCCATCTGTTCATCCCTGTACAGGTTACGGATTTTTGAAAATAGACGGATCCGTCGGTCCTTCAGAGAGTAGGGAGTAAAACTTCATGTCGAGCAGTGGAGAGACTCACGCCCTCCGCCCAACAGGAATGCCAATTATCGACAGATTTCATGATGACCCCGACATCTTTATATTCCTGATCTCCACGCTTGCCGGGGGAGTTGGTTTGAACTTGACTGGTGCCAATAAAGTTGTCATTTTTGGTAAAGATCGATGAATCGTTGTTTTCATTTTCTGACGAGAATACCGTTGTGAAGACCCCAACTGGAGTAAGCACCCTCCACTTCGCTTGGTGTTGCGTTTCATTGACTGCTGTAGACCCCGCCCATGACTTGCAAGCAATGGATAGGGCCTATCGTTTTGGTCAAACCCGTGACGTCTATGTTTATCGACTTTTGGGAGCAGGCTCGATCGAAGAATTGATTTACGCCAGACAACTTTACAAGCAGCAGCAGATGGCGATCGGCTATCAAGCTAGCGTACAAACGAGGTATTTCTCGGGCGTGCAAGGAGATACCACGAGACCGGGCGAGCTTTTCGGTGCGAAAAACATATTCAAACTTCACGAGGACACCCTTGCTACCAAACTCGCGGTAAGGGATCGAAATCGGGGTTATGGCCGAAGGACTCAAAAGTTGGGCATTAGATCGAAATGGCATCCATCGTTGAGCTCGACTGGGCGTTGGCCCATCATAGAGGGAAATCGAGGCGGTCGACTGCCAAGGATGACTGGTTGCAAGAAGCGGATCAAAAAGGGAGCAAGGAAGACGTAGTTATGATTCCTTCGTCGCATGAGTTTTCGGACACTGATACCTCCTACAGGCGGATTTGCGCGGGTTGACTGCTCTGCTCTTTGATGATGGTAAGTGAATGGAGTATGGATTCGTTCGGAAGAATGACCACGCGTTTGCATCAGACGCTCCGGAGGTTGTAGAAGAGGATGATGTACAAAAGATGCTCGGTGCAATAGGCGTGAAGTACAGCCATCGAAACGATGACGTATTGGTTCCCAGTCGGATCGAGGAAGAGCGATCCCGGAATGCGCTCAAGGTTTGTACGGATCATATGGCAGAACTCGTCGATCGAGGACGCTGAACATGCATCAGGAGCACAAACGACGTAGAGCCGCGGCGAGGAAATCCAGGGGGTCTGATACAGGGATCAAGACACCGGAGATAGCTGAGTGGCCTCCAAAGCGGAAGCATCACAAGCCGCCACCTACCCCGATGGAACAGTGAGTCGGTCGCTCCCTGGCCTTGTTGACGTGTCGTTGACAATTGCTACGTGCCTGCAGGCTCGCCTCTCGCCAACGGGCCTTGATCGAGCTGGGATACATCAAGGATTCGTCAGACGTGCCCGTTTTTGCTCAGTCATTGTGAGTTCTTGCTGCGTCGACACGTTGGGCAAGGTCATGACTTGTCTTTTCAGCGCGAGGAAATCGATCGAGGAGCGAGAGGAAATGCTTGGCAGACTCGACGAGCATGCGCGATTATTGAAGTCGTAATTTGGAAGGGGTGAGTCACAGCGGGAGAAGAGAAGGGACAAGTGTCGCTAGCCATTATGAGTGCATGTACGAGACTGGCAAGACAAATTTCATTGGAAGCATGATCTGGGCCGGAGTTCCTTCAAATTTACCGTCACACAGATTCCGGGAGCAGCTTTGGGTGTTCGAGGGATTCTCGGCGATGGCTATTACTCCTGCTGCCAGTGGTGTGTACGTAGCATGTCCCTGTGGTTATTACAAAATAGTGATCAGCAACGATCGAACGGAAAGGCACCAGGGGACGATATTAGACGGCTTTCGCCGAGGCTCCGACTGAGTCAGAAGATCAACGTTCGAACCAAATGGGTCATCGATATATATTAGATTCGAAAGTCCCGCGCCACGCTCTCTCACATGCCCCGCTCCAAACCGCCTAGTCCACGTAAGTCCCCCCCAAACAGTTCACCCTCGGCGAGTCCGGATCTAAGTCACGCCGCATCCCAGCGAGATTGAGAAGCACAAATCTACCAGAAGACACAGACGGTCGAACAGTTGAACCAGAACCTTTTCTTAGTGGACATCCTATCTTGCCCGAAGACATGGGTGCGTGGCACCACACTAGTCAAAATACAAACCGACTCACGTACTCGTTTTCGGTTCTAGATATCGCTGATCTGACACAAGCTCAGCTCTACGAAATGAACCAAGCAAGTATGGTTTTTCGATCATATTGGCTTTACCTCGTGACAGCCGTCCACAGAAACTTCTTGAAGAGAGCATGGGTTCAGAGCGTCCTCTAGTCTCTCCGCCTGAAGCAACATCTGTCTTGCGTGAAGAATATTCCAATTCCCCGGATTTCCTGGCTCAGATAGACGCTCTCGTCAATCAAGGATACAGGACTATCATTCGCGCCAAAGGTCGATGTCGCCTCTTTCACTTGTGACGCAATCGAATATCTCACTCTGTAATCTTCTTTAGGCGATGGTGATTGTTTCTATCGAGGTGACTAGACTTTATCTGCTGTGATCCCATTTTTGATACATTCCAGTCCTTTAGCGTTGGCGTTTGCCCACCTGGATCGGCTCATACGCTCTCAGGGGATCAACGATGATCGGTTAGGTGCTACCAGGGACATGCTTTTATTAGCTGGCTTCGACGACAGTGTCTATGAACAACCATATGAGATCCTCCAGGATTTAGTTCGGTCTCGTCGTCTAGGCCTTCCAAAGGCAAAGGAGGAGCTCTGGAGTACTTTCATGGACCCAATGTGTACGCTCATCGTCTGGAACATGACGTCCATCCGTCTCACTCCATTCTTCCCAGCTTCCAACTACATCGTGATGTATATGCGTCTGCTGACCTCTGCCCAGATGCGCAACGACGGTCAGTTCGCAGACTTTCTCTTCGATCCCGAGTCGCAAATGCAAATCTCTGTCGATGATTTCTGTCGGCGATTCGTGGAACCGCTCGGGAAGGAGACAGGTGAGTGTGCTTGGCGTTGTCTTATCGCTGTGGCCTTGCATCACGGAAGAAAAGACCATGTCCAGGTGGCTGCTCTCGCCCAAGCTTTGAACGTTCACGTCAAGATTGCTTACCTCGATGGCCGCTCCGCAAACGGCCAGGTCAACTTTGTCGATTTTTCGGAACACGTGTCGGGTGGTGCTGAGCCACTAGTTTTACTATACCGGTGAGCGATTGTCGTCTCTGGTCACATCGACGTCGTTGATACTTTGTTTGCATCAGGCCCGGTCATTATGATATTCTACAGAAAAGCGCGTGAAAGAAGACGAGGATTGATGGTATCATGAAGCATATTCCGTGTAAGATATACATACCCAGAATACGCTGGATGATTGCGGTTTCCGCCGAAAGATGGTCTGATCTTACAAGGAGGAAAATATAACCGGGCAAAGCTGCTGCGTACCTCATCCCTGACTTCATGAATGACGGCGACGTGACCCCAAAGTTGGTGACAGTCCAAGGGTTTCAAGTGATGCCGCTAATAATATCACGGTGACGAGCGATGCGACGCCTAATCCCATCCGTCCACGCGAGATAAACCAGCCGGGCGGATCTTGAGACATGAATGCCGGCTGATAACGCGCCGATCCCCTTTTCGACATCATTTCGCGAGGATCTAGATAAGGAGTCAATAGGAACTTGCGATAACGCAGAATAGAAATCCGACCCTGTCCGGAAGGCTGTTATGTCAGACGTACTGCGACTTGTTGATTTGAGCGTCCTAAACTGTTGCTCCCGTTGTATATCATGGACGGCTGCCTTGAAGGACGAAAGATCGGATCTGAGTGGTACTGCTCAGATAGTGTCAAGAACAAGCTCACTGAGTGGGCGCTGAGCTTAGGGTACACAGTGCTTACGCCTGAGATTCGAACGTGTACCTGCGAATCATTCACATTGGACCCTGTCAAATCAGACAAGGCTCGGCAAGAGGACCCAACATTTTGCTCACTTGAACCTTCCAGCCCGGCAAGGCAGTCTGAATCGGAATTTGTCGGACATTTGATTTAAGTCGACCAATCAACCAATTAATCAACCCCGAAGTTCGAATGGCGTATGAGAGGGGCAAATTGACTGACTCAGATCGGTTACTTTCATAAAGGTACTTACTGATCAGTGACCATCTAATTCAAGTTTCTGACAAGTTGACGTTCGCCACGTCATCCCGACGATGGTGATTTTGAGTTTGTTTCATTCGGTGAGCTCATGAAGTAAGGATTCAGGTTGCCGCCGCACCTTATTTCAATATTATAAGATGAGTGGTCTGACACTGTCACAGTACTAGACTACTAGTCACTAACCATTTTCTTCCATGGAAACCATTCAATTGGTACGTACCGCATTGTCTCAATAATGGCCGACAGAACTATTTATAAATAGTTCGGGGAGTTTGACTTGGGCCAAGTCTAACCCGTGATCGGGAGCGGACCCGATTTGTGTCACGCAATCCGTAAGAGCGTAGCAAATTCGAAGTCCCAAAAAGGGCCTAGGCTAGTAGGAAATGAGGCGGCAACCGAAAAGCCACGCGGCGGAAGGAGGTATGTTATTAACCGCCGGTGGCTCGGGGCCACCGCTTGGGCGGAGAAGCAACTTGACTTGTTCTTGAGACCTTACATAGGATAACGTCCCTCCTATTGGAATTTTTGTCAGAATGACAACACAGCTGACGTGGGAGCCTACGTACAGTGCTGATTAGAGGGCTGTTCCACTGGCGATAAAAAGTCAGTGCTCGGCCTTCAGTGTGGTGCCCAAGTACTAGAGAGTACCGTGACACCCATTCGAATCACACTTATCGCAAGATGTCGCGGAGCAACGTCGGCCATACATTGACTCACAGGTGCGCAGCTATGGTTGGACGTGTGCGATACCAGAGTGGTAGGTTCTAACAATCATGGAATTTCGCCTTTACTAGTACTGATCTCCCCCCAGTTTCTTCACTCACATTTCTCATCTGGAACTCCATCGTGACATTCGATGATGAAGTCGAGTATATTTGGACGTGCGTAACGAATCTGATCGTCTTCGGGATCAGCTGCCAGACGTTGTAGTTCTGGGCGCTCACAGTATGCGTAACAAAAGCCCTTTCAAGTGGGCATACTTCATTTTCCGCTACGCTGTGATAATCGCCCATGTGTGAGTACAGTACATTTCAACGTTGCATCTTATGCAGTGAGACGTCACTTCAATCTAGAACTCACAACATCTTGATGGAACCATTGGCAAACGGCAGCAACCCCTCTTCTCTCTGCAACTTTTGGTGGAGATACATCAATTGTTTTAGTCAGTTTCTTGGGACCTTGCTAGAGCTGCTTTTGGCCTCCCGCGGTAAGAGGTTATTTTTATCTTGCAAGGCTCTCAATGAGACGAAGCACAGTACTTGCTTTTTACAATCGGTCCAGAAGGGTGGCCCTGCTATTGTCGATCATGATTTTGACAGAGCTTGCGGGGGCGGTGAGGATGCTATGGTTACAGGGTGATATACGTTTCTACGAATCATGCCTTCTAATGATTGGGTCCAACAGTAATGAGGAGCAGAGGTGAGTTCCATCCCCGCTGCTGGTCGCAAGCGCACGACACTGACGGGTCTTACACTCAGCATGATAGTGTTCGCGTGCCACTGCACGCTTATTTCTCTGACATTATTCAAGTATGTTTATGCTCTGAGAGGTGGTTGGGGCAGGACCCCCCTTGTATCGCTGGTCATTCGTGACGTCAGTACAGCCTATGCTTTAGTATTTTGTGAGTGGACGTTACTGCAAACAGCTATGTCAGTTAGCTCGATGCTAATCTGGTGCGTTAGCTATGATCATAACAGTGTTTGCTATAAGCCCCGCCAGTGAAGAACGAGTTGCGATTTTTTTGTTCGTGATCTTTACTAGGTGACATCCGAGTCGTGTGATGCTGATATTTCCTTTTTCTTTATTTGCAATTCAGCTGGTTCACGACTTTGAATAGCACCCTAGTACGGTCCACACTTACTTTTCAGAATGTGTTCATTCGTGACATGGCTATCTAGGGGTGTCATATGATACTGAATATGGAGCGCTTGGCAAGAAGGGATAATCCAACAGGAACTGGCCATCCGATGTTCACGAGCCAACTCAGCATATCTTCATCGGAGTCTATCGTGACCGATCCTGGGCATGAAGGGTCCTACCTTTTAGCCTCGCTGCCCCGGTGACCACTCAGCATTCAGAGAGTGGCCGCACTCTGATCGCCTGACATCTTCCGTACATCGTTTGCGACTGCATTTATCAGTAACTGGTACTCGGACTCTCGTGTATATTTTTGACACATCGCATGGGGACGTTACTGTGTATCACATCAACTTTCTAGAATGCTGTCCTCTGTAAATTACATAAATACGATACAACGAAAACCAACATCAGTCGTCAGACCAAGTTATGTCATTAACTGACCCGCACTTACTGACATGTACATACATACATACATACAAATCAGATATGCATTACTCTGGACGCGGACTGTCATAACATACAGCTTACGTAGATAAATAAGGGCACATCTTGTCAGCGGTTCGAGGAAAGAAAGAAGGGAACGGTAAGTTGCCGGGGCGCCGCACAAAAGCCGCATGCGGGGGATTACCTAGGGTTGCAGCGAATCGGGGATACGCATAGGTGCCTGAGTAGTCAGAGTGAGTGCTTCGCCTCAGGCCCTGAGAGTGCAAACGTGGAGACCGGCAGCACTGTGCCAAATTCAAGTATTTACGAAGTCACCGACCGTCGGTCCAGAATGCCTGAAAAACCTGTCAGACAATAAGTATGCATACTCCCATTCCAAGTGATAAATATGTTGAGCTGGTAGGTAGTAAATGAGCATAGGGGGGAGAGAATACTTAGGTTTCACTGGCAGAATGCGCTGGACGAGCAAGAGATCATTGGCAGTCGGGATGTTAGAATGGACTTCCATGGATCGAGTCCCAACCACTAGTATGGGGCTGGCAGTTTCAAGTTGGATCTGTCTCGGACTCAGATCTATGATGGTGTTGACTCCGAGTCAAACCCGGGGGGACCGGGCTATGATCACTACACAATATTCCCACGGGTACGTCTAGCGCTGTATTCGTTCTCAGGATCACGCAGACGGGGATCGAGTGTGACGACAATACATTGATTCAGAATCGATTGAGTTACTACTACTATCATATCAAAGTCTCTCAGCTAGTACAAGACCTTTGCTTGTTACGAAAGAGTCTGCTCTTGTATGTTGATCTAGTTTTCTTCGTGACCCAGGTAGGTTCGTTGAGCTCATTAACATATAACCTGTAATCAGAGAGAAAAGGATGGCAATGGCCATCACTGATCCCACCTAACCACTTGTCCCCTTCCCAAAGCCATATTTGAACCGACTTCTCTCCATAATGGTGGACGTACAGGTTACCTCTCTGCACTTGGAGGCAAAGAGGCGGCGCGGACAGGGGATGCTGGTGCCGAGACCCATAGCACACCAAGAAGACTTCAGTCTTTCGAATCTTATGTTCCCTACGGTGTGGAACAATTTCGGCTTCGCAGAGAGGAACTTCGGGATTACAAGCCGCGCCACCGGATTCTCTACGACACCCTTAACCTATCATTCAATTGGCTGGATCGGAGAGGCACACCTGAGTGATAGTGATTGAGTCGGAGCAGAACTGACGCTTGTGTCGAGAACGCCACTCGTCGGTTCTCTGGAGCTGCGCACTTCCTGGACTGCTAAGGGTATTCCTTCCGTTGCTGTTAGGGTTGAAACGCCGGTTGGAAAGTGCTGGCGATGTATAGGTACATGCTAGCATAGATGATAGTCAGGAGTAATCTGATTTTGCATGGTTATGGTCCACTCACATCGACGTCTAGCTCTTCATATGTCGTAACGATTTCATTTTTCATCAAACGTCGTGAGCGAGGGAATATTTGCCGGTGTAGAGGTGTCTCCTAGATTAAGAGTTAGAAATGCAACAGGAACAAAGGCGATCACATACGTCTGTGTAAATCCGTCGGTATGGTCGATAAGGCTTGCCAACCTCCCTAGGTGACTTGGCACGACCACGGAAGAAGATTCGGAGACACATCGACTCCGACGATTGCAGTAGTATTGAAAAGAAGAGAGTGGCGAGAGGCGCAGGGAGAGGTCCGTTTTATCGCAATTTATACTACAAGGGAAATTGGACAGCAATCGCAAACAACCAAGCTCAAAGGAAAGACCGATCCAGGGCTTGGACTCCAATACATAAGAAATCCAATGTTGAGGTTGTCTCAGTAAATATCTCACCAGATACTATGTTACTAACAGCTGACATGGAGCAACACAGCACTCCAGCCCGATTGCATATTCATGTGCAAGAGGACACCCGTTGGACATGCTGAACCACGCAGTCACGCTAGACTTCCAGCCTACTCATTGTTCGCTTTTGCAAGACGTCTCTAAGTAATGTCGACCAGGCGTTGACTCCCGCTTATGCAGCTGCCACTTGGGACGTGCGATTCCACAGTGGTATCGTGATCTGAAAGCATAACATCTTACCGAGAAGGGCTGATCTTGCCTCTGGTTTCATCACTTGCTTTTCTGGTCTGGAACTCAATAATTTGTGACGTTTGATGACGAAGCTGAGTACATACATTTGGACGTGCGTAACGACTATGGTCGTAATTTGGCTCAGCCCACAAACAGGTCGAGTGAGTGAAGAGCGAAGATTTGCCCTATTTTTCTTCGTGCTCGTTATCCAGCATTTCCACCTGTTGCTGACTCGGTGATGTTCTCTTCTAGCCTCTTTCCGCAGGTGATTATTTGAAATAGAGCGATCGCCGTAGTGCTCCAGCGGTCACCGGTCATCTTCATCTGTGACCTGGATGGACTACGCACAGCAATACGGCTGACCGTACGAGCTTCCTGGCGAATGGTACATCAACCACCTGGTAGACGTAATGTGTTAATATGGTACCTTCATTAGTGATCTAGTGACATCGTTGTTGATCAGAATACGGCACCGTAGCAGTACCGAACTTGTTATCGCACGGCCTTGAAAACAGTGTATAGTCTCGGCGTAAGGCTGGCTAGCAACAAGCCTTGTTCCACGTCCCATCAATGCATCGCCCGCCTTGCGTAGTCCGATCGTCTCGGTCTAGAATGACACGTACATACACTGCGACCCTTGAAAGAGGGTCAATTGACTCCCACCGGGATTATACGACCCCTCAAAGAGATCAAAGTTTCCCCGTTTTGGACTGGTTCCCGGAAGGTCCGATGAGCACATTGATGGAAGAAGGTACCGCATCTTTGATTTACATACCACGTGAGAACAGTGCAACGTAGTTCGCGATGGAAACGAGAGGGGTGACGCACTGTCGAATCTCGAGTACGGACTCCAAGTTGTCCAGAGCTCAGGCTTCGAGCGGGGCAATCCTTCAAGACAAGCACGGACTTTGAATGTGCCCCGCGACATCGGCGTGCGCGCATCTCCCGAATCCGATCTCTGTCGTAGATTGTCGAGTCTTGCAGCAAAGAGTATTGGATCTAGATTTTGATCGTCTAAGTTCACTTGAATGACTAGCCATTAAGCAAACACTTACCATTCAGAACTTCCCTATTGGTGGATCCATTTTTGAATGAGCGTAAGAGTCGATTGATGCAACCAAACAATTCTGATGCAACTTGCCACCAGAATCCGTTAAACGGTTATTCAATATTCAAGCATGTCATGTTATTCGGCGACCCCAGCAGTGCAGATGAAAGCCCGAAGTCGGTACGCTGAGAACCGTATTTTTCGTTGATGATGTCGGAGGAGGAGTCAGTCCTCGTGGGAATAACGCACACCTTGAACTTAGAAGTTAGACTCTTACTACATACTTACCCTCGCTGAAGCTCCAATCGACTACCTGAATGAATGTCAACCGATGCTGTCTTTTTGAAGTCGAGGACAGAGTATTCCAAAGTCTTACTAGCTTCCAGGCAAATCAAGATCAAGGAATGACTGCAGCTGAACGGTGAGAAAGCAACACGTACGGATCAAAACACTAAAAAAATTGTCACCTGTGAAATAATTTTCCTCGACCTCCGATGCCCTCATGCTCCCGCACAGGCCACAGCCCGTGCCCTGAGTTCCCGTATTCTGCCCTGAAACTACGAATGTTGGGTAGGTTTGATCTTTGGTTGGCTTAGGTTCTCAGTCATGGAGATTCGACGAGTACCCTCACGTCATTGATGGCTCTGGTGGAGCAGTCGTACGATCCGATAACTACACGGGTGCGCTTTGCATTGAAGTTTACACAAGTAAGTATGACAATTTGGTCACTTCTGCAAATTCTCACCAAACCACGTCTCTGACAGCTGACGTGGGAGCAACACGACACTAACCCTGATGTCACTGATGAAGGTGGCCCGCTCAGCGCTGGCGGTTAATACAAAGCCGAATGTTCAAGTACTTACCGCTCCGCGTCTGTTGAACATGAAGACCCTCGCAACCACGCTGGGCCGTTAGCACACTCATTGCTTGCTTTTTCAGGATGCCTCGAAGTAACGTTCATCGTGCATTGTCTCCAGCGTGTGTAGCTGCCGTCCAGGATGTGCGCTATCACAGCGGTAAGCTCTAACAGGATAGCGTTTGCTCGTCAGTACTGATCCTAGAGTCAGTTGCATCACTCACATTTCTCATCTGGAACGCCATTGTGACGTTTGACGACGAAGTCGAGTACATTTGGCCGTGCGTAATATGATCTGCATGATTTGATTCAGCTTCCGATCATCGTGTTCTTGACGCCGACAGTATGCGCAATAGCAGCCCATTCAAGTGGGCTTACTTCTTTTTTCGCTATTTTGTAACACTCGCACACATGTGAGTACGTTGTGATGTCTTCCATACACATCTCGTGCCTGACTGCAAGCTAGAGTGCACAACATCTTCATGGAACCATTGGCAAATGGCACCAATCACCCCATGCATTGCGAAATCTGGTGGGCATATATCAATAGTTTTAGTCAGCTTCTTGGGACCATGCTCGAGTTTATCTTGGCGACCCGCGGTAAGAGGCGATCCATCGGTTGTATGATTTTTTCAATGAGACCAAGCCCGTAGTGTTCGCTTTTTATAACAAATCCAAGAGGATAGGCTTGTTACTGTTCCTTTTGATCTTGGCAGAGGCCCTGGGGGGAGTGAGGATGCTATGGCTAGGGCGTGGCGTGGGCTTTTTCGAGACCTGCCTGTTAATGCTAGGGTCCGATAGTAATAGGGAACAGAGGTGAGTCCCCGTTCCGTTGTTTGTCGCGGGTGCTTCACGCTAAGTGGGTCTTACCCAGCATAGTGGTCTTCGCGTGCCACTGCACGCTTATATCCCTGACCATGTTCAAGTACTTTGTCGCTCTCAAGGCTGGTTGGGGCAGGACGCCCCTTGTATCGCTCGTGATTCGTGACGTCAGCACAGTATATGCTTTGATGTTTTGTGAGTGAACATCTCTTTCAAAGTCTGAGGAACGTTCAGACTGGTCAGCTCATTGCTCACACGACGCCTCAGCCTTGCTCATCTCAGTCTTCGTTTTTTGTCGCCTGAATGCAGAGCGGGGAGTTGCTGTCTTCTTGTTCGTACTCTTTATTGAGTATCATCATGTATCGCTGACGGTTTTCTTTCGGTTTCATTTCTGCAATAAAGTTGGTTCACCGCTCTGATGAGTATCTCAGTACGTTCCCGTCTGATTTTAGGAATGTGTTCTTTCGTGACATCGTCCAGGGGTGTCGTATGGTACTAAGCATGGAACGTTTGGCAAGAAAACCGCGGGCGTCGGCGGATATCGCCATGCCAGTCTTAACAAGCCATCTCAGCATGTCGATGCCTGGTTCAGTTTAGCAGCACGAAGTTGCTCCCTTCTCCTGTTTCTTTAGCCTGTTTCTGTTGGTAATGTAATTGACCGGTATTCTAGTATGTGTATATCGCCATGGAACTCAGACCACGTACGATAACATAGTTGGCCAAGGCAAATGGTACAATGGTATATCGAGAATGCTACCTGGTACCTGAGATGAGGCCCCGTTGTCAAAAGGCGTGACGATTTGCTGATGGGCGGCTGGGCCTGGCAATAGGGCAACTTTGGGCTTCGTTATGTGGATATCTGCGAGTTATGTGCCACTGTATCGGCGGATTAGTCTTCCGACAGCCTCGAAAATAGTGACCGATAGGCAGGGTCACCATCATTGTCTCACCCACTGTATGTAGTAAGCACCCTCTGTGGTTGGTCTTAAATGACAGGTGCCACACACTGCAACCCTTTCAAAAAAGTAATAGAAAAGGCAGGGTCTCTGGCCCAATGGTAAAGAAACACACCGTGGATTATGATGAGCCTGAGGAGTCGCAATCCAGTGTTTGGGGCTGCTACGGCCCGATAGCGAGGACGAATCTGCTCAGACTATACTTTTGATAGTAGATACGTCATCGCCTGGCAAGAGAAAAAAAAGACCAGGCTAGGTCTAAGCGACAGACGACACGAATAATTGTTTATCCAGGTACTAGATTGGAAGAACGTTTTTAACGCTACGGCAGAATTTAGTTGGTATCAAACCTACGGTGACATGTGGAGGTGAATTCAAGAGGCTTAGCGCCGATGATGGTTCGCACGATCACGTTGAAGAGATTCCTCTCCGCTACAAGGCCGAGATGGGTTGACCACTAGTCACATCCCTAGACCCAAATGTCCCGCTCGCCTGCCCCACCATCTAACTCAAACTCTCTTCTTCTTCGCCGTCAGCTTACAGAGCTCACAAAGCGACCCGTCGAGGGTTTCTCTGCAGGTACGGGCAGTGTCTCTCCATAGCGTTGATCTCCAACAGATCCCTGACAGAATTATGGAATAAGGGCTTGTTGATGACAACAATCTATATGAATGGGATGTCATGATTATTGGGTCAGTCATTTCTACGGGTCGCTGCAATACGCCGCCTTGTTGATCTCCCCGAAAGACCGCCCGATACGCTCTAGTGAATATCTCTCCTATCACCGACCATTCTGCCGCTGATCCTGCCCTTTGCCTAGTGAGGGTGGTTTCTTCAAGGCCCGATTGACTTTCCCACCCGAGTATCCCTTGTTGCCTCCCAAGATGAGGTTTATCACGCCGATGTGGCACCCGAATAGTTGAGTCACCCTTCAATGAGCTGAGAAACGACCCAATGTTGAGATGTCACGTAGTCTACCCAGATGGCGTCGTTTGCATCTCGATCTTGGTGAGGATCCCGCAGATCGCTCGAACTGCACTCATCGGCTTTTGGTCAGCATGCACCTGGTGATGACCAGTATGGTTACGAGGATGCAGGTGAAAGATGGATGCCCGTTCATACGGTTGAGACTATTGTACGACCGTTGTCGAACCTTGCGACGGTGGACGCTAACAACCGTTCACCACAGCTCATCAGTGTAATATCTCTTTTATCCTCGGAAACTCCCAACACGGACAGCCCAGCCAACGTGGATGCAGCCAAAGAAGTCCGCACTGATCAACCTGGTACGTTTCGCCGTCCAGCCGAGATCGCAGCGGCTCACAGACCGATATAGCTTACAAGAAGAAGGTGCGGCGGTTGGTGCGACGTTCTGCAGAAGAAGCGTGGTAGTGTTGTAGTGTAGTTCTTTTGTTCTTCATTCGAATAGTTGTTGTTGTACCCCGCTTAACACTACGTACTGTATTTCACGTGACCAACAAGTGTGGAGCAGGTTTGACGGCGCGGCGTGGCTTTCGTCTCTACTGTCACCTCGCCAGCTCAACCAACCCTCGCACTTTTCCAAGAACCTTAAACAGAATGTCTGAACAAGCTGGCGAGGCAAGTTCGTCAAATATTTTCCGTAGATCTGACCATAACCATCATAAACGCAAATCCGCACGTATGTCGAATGTCCAATCCCCTCTCGTTCATGACTCTACAGGCCGTGCCTGCAGCGCAAAAGGGCAGCTGGACTTCGTTTCTGAAATCGTCAGTCGATGGTTATTTGTTGGTGTTCACCATGCTGAATCGTGTGTTCTAGCCTCGCTGGATTCACGGGGGATCTATCAGCCATGACGGCCCCGCCGTTCATATTGTCACCCACTTCCCTCACTGAATTCCCAGGTGTGCCTCTTTGCGCAGCATCGTGAAATTCGACGCTGATTGTATGTAGCCTATTGGTGTGAACGACCAGAGTTGTTTGCACAGATCGCAGATGGCAAGACCGAGGAAGCACGTGCATTGGCTGTGTTGCGATGGTTCATTGTAATGCTTATTTCACATTCCCGCTCCCCTCGGGGCTCATCCAAACCGTCCTCAGAGTACCCTTAAAGGCCAGTATACCTCACGTAACGAATCGATGGGATCCGAGAAGAAGTGAGTGGTGCTCAACCGCCCATCGGTTCCGGTTAACCATGATCTAGGCCATTGAATCCTGTACTTGGAGAGTGAGTGTGGTACAATGGCTGAGATGCATTGGCTGACCACCCCAGATTGTTCTATGGCTATTGGCCGGAGACCAAGGAACGGGGTGGCAAGACCACCCTTGTTGTCGAGCAAGTCTCGCATCATCCGCCCATTACTGCTTATCACATCGCAAACGAAGCAAAGGGTGTTGTGTTGAATGGCCACAATGCCCAGAAGACAAGCTTCAGTGGTCCGTAGTCCCTTTGTGCGTTTGTACAGCAGACTGACGCATATATGCAGGTGGCAGTATCAGCGTCAAGCAGGTCGGTCATGCTATCTTGACGGTTACCCTGCCATCTGGTGCGAAGGAGGAATACTTGATCACTCTTCCACGTCTTCGTATCGAAGGCCTTTGGTTTGGTTCTCCATACATTGAGCTTGTCGACACAAGTTACATTCAGTCTTCAAACGGCTGGTTGTCTGTGGTATGGCCACTTTCCATTTCGGGCATTTGCGCATGCTCATGTCAAGATGACAGATTGAGTACAAGGGCAAGGGTTATTTTTCTGGGACCTCCCACTCATTCAAGGCAACGTTTTCGAATAATGCGCACACTTCGGAGCGTCTTATCCAAGGAACTTGGCACACCACGTCGACGGACAAGTCGACTGGGGCTACATTCCATGATGTCACGACTCCCAAGGAAGAAGTGACCGTCGTATCGGTCCAAGAACAAAGTGAATGGGAGAGCAGACGCTTGTGGCATGGTGTCGCCAAAGGGATCAGGGAAGGCGATTTCGATATTGCCGCGAAAGAGAAGAGCAGGATAGAGGTGAGTTTTCGTCACTTCTACTCTGAAGTGTTGTGACCGTATGTTGTCCTAGAATGAGCAAAGGCAAAGACGACGGGATGAAGCTGCCGCTGGAACTACATGGGCTCTAAAACATTTCAAGCACATCGACAGTGACACTACATGTCAGTCTGTTGACTCTTTTCAATTGCTCGTCTCATCATTCCTTCCCAGATGAACACCTTGCGAAATTGTTCCTTGGGCACCCGGCCACTGAGGATGCCTATGATTACTTGAACAATGGTCCATCGGCGTAGAGCACGATATTCCTGTACGAACTCAACCGTCGAAGGATACATAATCGACTGCAGCACGCACTTAGATGTTTGCAGGTGACTTTTGCTTAGCCATATTGTTCCCCTATTCCTTGCATCCAACCCGCGAACTTTAATCTTTCACCGTGAATTGATTTTGTGAGGCGGGTACAATTAATCCTCATCAATATTGGTGCCATTGTTTGCTGTGTCTGCTCTTTGGATTCTGCGACTACCCTTTCCGTTCCGCCAACGCGCATTGGCAACCTCAACATGGTCGAGCCTCTTTCGCGAAAGCACGGGAACATATTTGACTCCCCTTCTATATGTACCTCCACCTAAGGGCACACCAAGCACTGGAGGCTCCTTGTTCGCTACCAGGGGAATCGTCGACATAGTCAGACCTGTCGAGCTGAACGGGAAGTATTGGGGAGATTGTGGATGATACCGAGCGGTAGCTGCTAGAAAATAAGCCTCGAGGGTGGTATGGATGAGGGAACGCTGATGCACGGAATGCAGCTGGTGATACAGGTCCCCTTTGGTCCTCGCTGGCCCGTTTCCGTTGTCATCAATATCATCGCCTGTCTGCCACCGCACGTCCGAGTCTGCAAACGCACAGTCCCAGAGCATGAGCGGCAGTGCATCTGCCATTTGGTATTCCGGTTTACGGTCGACGATGGGGAGGGGCGGGTCGGTGGGGGACAACGGGCGTCCAGACCCGTCGACGTTCATCAGCGTGGGCACGATCAACGGGGACTCCAGGCCTGTGCCGACAAGGAATAGAACAGCCATGATGTGCCGCACTTGGTGGTATAGGAACGCGGACCCGACGAGGTCTAGGGCGTACACGGCATCCTGTCCTTGCCCCGAGACCAAAGCGATGTCAGCTCTCATGATCCGGCGCCGAAAGTCGGTGATCTGCTTCCCCGGGTCGAGCTTGCACAGATTCCGAAAGTCGTGCTCGCCGACGAGGGCGGCGGCAGCGCGTTGCATGAGAGCGACGTCAAGCTCGTGGGTGGTGAAAAAATACTTGTAGTGCCGATGAATGCAGTTGTACCGGGCGGAGAAGTCGGGGGACACGGGGGACCAGGCGAGGATGCGGATCGTGGGTGGGAGTAGGCGGTTGAGGATGGAGATGTAATGTAGCTCCTCGGTGCGCGGAGGCGGGGCAGACGAGTTGGAGGGTGGTTCGTCGATGAGGTCGAAGGATGGAAATTCCTGGTCTACGTCGGGCGTTGGAGAGTTGGGAAGGGTCGATGAGCCTGCAAGGTTCGATGTTGCTGGCACTTCAGCCTCAGATGCCATGACCGGGTGGGCTGGATCCGCCGCGTCCACGTCCGCGCTGGTGGCCGGGAGGGCGCTCCTCACCCAGAGCGAGATGACCTGTCCAGCGGCGCTCACGCCCACGTCCGTCCGACCGCACTTCTCCCACCCACATCCGTCCAGACCAGCATCCGGATCTATCAATCGCGCCTTTCCGAACGCGCGGAAGAGCACCTCCTCAACGGTCGGCAACGGGGTAGGGTCGATCTGATACGCCAGACCATTGTATTCCCATCCAGAGTAGCAAAATTTGACAGCGATCTTGCGAACGGGGTGGTCTTTGAAATTGAACGTGCGTCCGCTGGAATTGGGACCTGGAGATACGCCGCGCTTTGGACGGTTATGATGATGAGCGCCCGCTGTGGCGCGTAGCTCGAGCTCGGTGAGACGCGCGATGAGGTCTTCCTTTGACCAGGTCTCGTACTTGGGTGACATGACCGGTACGTGGGCCTTTGACGGCAAATAGTGATACCGAAAAGAAAACCGTCCGTACCGCATGCGCGCGTCAGAGTGAAGTCGCGAGTTCGAGTAACTGGAAATGAAGCAATTACAAGTTGCTTACATGTAAAACATCATGTCAGACAAGGTTTCTTCCTCCACCGCGCGCGCTCCGTGGACCCTCAATGAAGATTTCTGATTGAATGGATAGTAGGTACGTATTTATTCAGTGAGGCTCGCTAAAGGACCGCCCAAGAGCCCGCCGCTGCTACTACATAGTAGCGCCCGACGGTCCCGAATACCGGCTCCATAAAATTTCAATGTGTATGGTAAAATCGTTCCTTATTAGCTCTTGCAGACGGCGAGGCCGCCTACATAGTAATTCACGTAATCCTGTCGCAGCCGTACTTCTCCGTACTATGAAGTTTGTCCTGAGTTACTAATTCGAAGCCAAACCAGATCATGGGCAGTACATAATGCCCCGCTCTTCGGGTCAGCGTTCACTGATCCGGGCCCATTCCCACCATAGTACTCTGTAGGTGATTTTCATCTTTCATGAACGCAGGTGCAACTCGGGAGACCTGGGGCCCTACTTTGATAGGTATGATATAAGGAAGGTTCTATGGTGTTCGTGGCTTACGACCAACCGTTTCACAGGTCTCGCTCTCTCACATGCGTATGCTAAGTTTCACTGGTTGCCGTTTTTCTGTACACATGACTCACTCAGCACTAGCATGTATGGCATCGGAGTTGCTCAATTCGTGTACTATCTGCAATCATTTCCACGAGACAAGGTTCAGTTAAGAGTACTGGTAAGCATTTCAATATACCTTTGCATTCTTTACTTCTGCTGTTTCCGTACACAGGTCTTTGTCGTATTGTACGTTTGTTCCTTGCAGCTTTTTGTTACGTGATTGACATCGATTCAGTTTTCTCGACAACGCCCAGACCATCGCGTTAGTCTGGACTTACTTTCGCATTTTCGTCACTTGTCATATGAATGAAGACCCGCGATGTTCGAAATCTCTGCCTACGTGAGTTCCCGAATGAAGGCGTGGAGCTGTTCTCAAAGCTGATCTCGCAACTCTTGCAGATCATTAATTGCAAGTGACTCGTTTGTTTTGTTCGGGACCCACATGCTGAGTGAACAATCGTTTAGTTAAGCGTTGTAAGCACAGTAAGTGCCAGGAGCTCCCCGAACCTTTCGTACATGACGTTGTTCAAGTACTGCGTCACATTTGTGGTGCAAAGGTAAATCTATCCTTTGTTTGAGCTAATGCCGTTTGCTTATGTTCTCGTAGTTTCTATGCTCATCGCGTTTGGATAAGTCAGTGTTGACAAGTTTCTCTCATTGTTGACGCTAACTCCTACAATGCAGTCAGTGGAAATAATCGACTTGTCACGTCCGCTGTGGTATGTTCTGTACCTCGTGTTCCTGAAACAAATTGACAGTGGTGACCAATGCAACAGATTCTATTCGCCCTTGCTCAAATATGTAAGTGACTGAACAAAGTGTCGGATTGGTGTCACTGATTCGTAAACACCGATAGTCCTAGGATTTTGTTCGTGTCTCATTTCCCTCCACAGCATGGTTGTTTTAATTAACGGTTATTGACATCCTAGCATGTATCGCAGACCTGTGGGTGATTCTTCGGCGCTCCTCGCCCGTAAATTGTTTGCTGAGCGTACGGCAGAGTTCGTACACCCACGTGGGAACAGGCGTCCTCCACACAGGTGCAGTGTTGTGAGACATCGGGTACCAGCACTGCACTTACTAATATCCAATTGAGTATTCGGCACTGGCTGCAATAGCGAGTGCTATCTGTGATGCCACCATCACGACTTCTGTCATCTATTACCTGCGGCCAGCGAGGACAGGTATAAATCGGCACGTACGCCCCTTCACTTTGTCGTCCATGGGTCTCATCCGATCCTTGATAGGCAAGATAACTTTATTAAGAAACTGAACATCATATTCGTTCAGATGGGAGTTCTCACCCTGTCAGTTTGCGTTTGAATAATATTTTCGAGCGTTGTGATACGATCCACCCTCCTTGTCATGTAGCATCAATGCCTCACTAGTGGCGATCTTGGTGAGGACATTGCAAGTGCGCGTCATATAAATTGCAATTGACATGTTCTCCAAGTTCTATATACAGGATCATGGAGAAGCTCAGCTTTTAACCGCTGCCCCAGGCATGGTACTTGGCAAGAGTGAGCTCGTCATTTTTCATGATCCTCTTGGTCGCACTGATCAATCGAGCCTGCATTTGCAACAGTGTACATGAACTCCATGATCAGCGTGTGGGTGGACCTGATTCAGGCAACTTTGACTCGCAATGACGAAATATTTTCATCCAGGTTGAACGCACGCAAGACCATCCGGGACGAACAACAAGCTCGGGATCGACAGTCTATAGAGCTTCCGACGATCCCGACCATCAGATAACATTGGCGATGCGGCTGCAGAGAGATACCTACCCCCGAATCACAAGTCTAGGATGGACGTGATACTGGGCATTCGGCGAACTCTGTGGACGCTCGTACTTGTCGATGGCGTGGATTCCGCAGTCTCGATCGGCGCTTTAGACTTGGCTCGACCTTTTTTGCAATACATGGATTGAAGATACTTAATGATGCATCATGTATAACATGTTCAACTGTAACAATATCAATATTGTAGCTACAATGGAACACTGAATGGGAAGCACTTATCATTGGAGGTGTCCGTGTAGTTCAATGGGAACGAGCGAGGTACATAGTCACTATCGCATGCGCGCCAGACTGTCGAGTCAGGAAATGAAGCAATTATTGTCAAATTACATCAGTGACACACCAATCACACACCGGGGATTATGGGATTTTCGAGCACACAAAAGTCATGACAATAAAGCCATTTTCATGATGTCAATATGTGGTACATTGAAAATGTCATAATCCCCAGTGTGTCATAAACCATCATTCGTATCCATGATCCACTAGAGGCAAAGCTC
Organism: Leccinum boreale; assembly: GCA_038092235.1. NCBI lineage: Eukaryota > Fungi > Basidiomycota > Agaricomycetes > Boletales > Boletaceae > Leccinum > Leccinum boreale. Next base: position 32,613 of record JBBPPX010000007.1, on the reverse strand, counting down.
TATTTGTGAGGGTGGGAAGACGTGATGTAATTTTCCGGCCGACGACGCATCGGTAGAGGAGTGAGCCACTTTGGTGTGCGCAAGTTGCATTTGAAGTGGGAATAATGAGATATGTAGTTGTGTTGTGTCTAGTCGACGACAAAATGATATGATATGATCCAAAAACAATGAAATACTGTGTCGATTTCTCGTAGACAGCCCGAAATATAGACGATGAGATGACACGTTTCATTGCCATATTCGAGATGCTGTCTACGCACAGAAAACACATGGTCTACACACAGAAAACTTCGAGGTAAGTCACCAAGTTTTCTGTGTGTAGACCATGTGTTTTCTGTGCGTAGACAGCATCTCGAATAGCGTAAGTTCCCGAATGAAGGAGTTCTCCAAGCCGTTTTCTAATTTCACAACTCCTATAGATCGTTACTTGCAAGTCACTCCTTTGTCTTGTTTGGGACCACATGCTGAATGAATACTCATATTAGTTCAGCATTGCAACCGTAGTGAGTGGCGGTAGCCTTTCGAAATTTTCATACATGACGGTGTTCAAGTACTGGGTCACACTTATGGTGCAAAGGTAGGTCTATCCTCTGTTTGAACCGATACCGTTTTCTCATATCCTCGTAGTTTCTACGCTCATCGCGTTTGGATAAGTCAGTGTTGATGAGTTTCTCTCATCGTTGACGCTAACTCCTACAATCCAGTCAGCGGAAAGAATCGACTCGTCACGTCTGCTGTGGTATGTTCTGTACCTCGTGTTTCTAAAACAAATTGACAGTGGTGACCAATGCGACAGATTCTATTCACCGTTGCTCAGATATGTAAGCGACTGAACATATCCTCGAATCGATATCACTGAGTCCTAAGTAAACCACTGACAGTCCTCGGATTGTGTTCGTGTCGCATTTCCCTCCGTGGCATAATTGTTCTGATTAACGGTCGTTGACACCCTAGTATGTACCGCAGACCTGTGGGTAACTCGACGCTCCTCGTCCGTGAATTGTTTACTGAGCGTACAGCAGAATTCGTACACCCACGTGGGAACGGCTAGCCTCCACAGAGGTGCAGTGTTGCGAGCCACCAGGTGCCAGCGCTGCACTCACTAATATTCAATCAGTATTCGCCACTAGCTTCAATAGCGAGTGCTATCTGTGATGGCATTATCACCAGTTCTGTCATCTATTACCTGCGGCCGGAGAGGACAGGAATGAAAAGGTACGTCCCTCCCCTTGTCGTGCGTGGGCTCTCATCCAATCCTTGACAGGCAAGGTGACTTTATCAAGAGACTGAATGTCATCTTCGTTCAGATGGGAGTTCTCACCCTGTGAGTCTGTGTTTGAATAATATTTCGAGCGGTGTGATACGATCCACCTCGTCACGTAGTATCAATTCTTTATTAGTGGTGATCTTGGTGAGCATATTGCGAGTACGCGTCATGTAAATTGCAATTGACATGATTTTCAAGTTTTATATACAGGATCGTGGACAAGCTCAGCTTCTTACTGCTTGCCCAGGCGTCGTACTTAGCAAGAGTGAGCTCGTTATTCCTCTTGATCGCACTGATAAACTGAGCCTGAATTTGAAACAGCGTACATGAACTCCATGTTAAGCGTGTGGGTGGACCCGATCCTGGCAAATTTGACTCGCAATGACGAAACATTTTCTATCCAGGCTGAACGCACGCAAGCCAATTCGGGACGAACAACAAGCTCGGGATCAACAGTCTATAGAGCTTCCGACGATCCCGACCATCAGGTGATATCGGCGATGCGGTTGCAGAGAGATGCGTACCTCGAGTCACAAGTCTAGGATGGACGTGATGTTGGGGAACATTCGGCGAACTCTGTGGACGCCGGTGCTTGTCATGGTGTTGAATTCTTCAGTCTCGAGCAGCGCTTTAGACTTGGCTCTACCTGTTCGCAGTACATGAATCAAAGATACTTAATCATGTAATACTAATCTGTTCAGCCATAATAATATTGTAACTATAGCAGTGGAACACTGAAAGGGAAGGACTAATGGAGGGTGATCGATATCCGTGTAGATCAATGGGTACGAGCCGAGGTAGTAGCGCTACTGGAGGGGTCGAGTAAAGATCCTAATCTAGCCTCTTGGTACGATTGATTGTATGTCAGATTGAAACAAATTAGACATGCGAGGACAATAATGGGCCCTGCTACGTGTATGTACGTTAGTCTTTATCTGATAAGCTAGACCATTTGTATTCCCACTCAGAGTAGCAAAATTTGACAGCGATCTTGCGAACGGAATGGTCTTTGAAATTCAACGTGCGTCCGCCAGCACTGGGAGTCTGGAACCTGCCAGTGGAGCTGCGCTTTGGACAGTCATGATGATGAGCGCCCGCTCTGGCGCGTAGGTCGAGCTCGTTGAGACGCGCAATGATGTCCTTTTTTGACCAGGTCTACGACATAATTGAGCGACGTGGGCCTTTGACGACAAATAGTGATATCGAAAAGAGAGCCGTCTGTATCGCATGCGCGCCGAACGTTGAACTGTCAAAACAGAGTTACTGTCCAATGTCGAGTCGCGAGAATTCGAGAAACTGGAAATGAAGCGATTATCAGTTGCATACAAATCATCATCATGAATCAACGACACAATGGACCCAAGTTACACGCAAAAAAAAAGGAATGTTCCTCCTCGCCTCACAGCCTCACCCGACTATGTTCCTCCTGGCTCCACCGCGCAAGCTCGAGAAAGTACGTGCACCCTCAATGAGTTTAGAATCACTGACATCATTGGCCGATTGTCAATGGATAGGGTACTGAGTATTGTTCAGATAAGCTTAGACTGAGTTCCAGGGTCGCTAACTTGAAAGGGCCGCCTAGTAGATCCCCACGGTGTACCGGCGCAATAAACAACGTGTATGGTAAGATCGTTTCTTGCTAGACGTCAGCTGGGTTTCAATTTGCGCTCCCGAAACTTTCGTCCTGCTCAATCATTGAATGCCGCAACGTCTGGGAACGAGACTAGCAATGGGGCATCCTCCTCAAGGGTAAGTTGGGTAACTAACCTCGGGGTTTTGGATTCAGTGTTAGTCTGCCAGTCAATCAAGGTTTGTGAAATTTCTCCTTGCCGTGTCATGACTCCATACATTGGTAATTCACGTAACCCCTCGATAAGTCCTGAGTTACGAACTCCGAGAAGCCAAACTGATCATGAGATACATAATGCAGCCAGCGACGTTTCGTTGATGCGGCCCCGGCTCGTTCGGTTTTCCACCGTATTCTGTGGGTGATTTCCGTCTTTCATGAACGCAGGTGCAGCTCGAGCAACCTGGGTCCCTGTTTTGATAGGTACGACAAGGAAGGTTCTATGGTATTCGTCACTTATGACCAACCACCACAGGCCTCGCGATCGCAGATGTGTACGCGTTTTACTAGTTGCCATTTTTCTGCACGTTCGACTCACTCAACGTTAGCATGTATGGAATCGGAGTTGCTCAATTCGTGTACTATGTGAAATCATTTCCACGAGACAAGGTTCAGTTAAGAGCAGTGGTAAGCATTTTTATATACTGTACCTTTGTATTCATTATTTCTGTTGTTCCGTACGCAGGTCTTTGTCGCATTGTGCGTTTCTTCTTTGGGGCTTTTCGTCCTGTGATTGAGATCGATTCAGTTTTCTCGACAACGCTCAGACGATCGCGTTCGTTTGGGCTTACTATCGCATTTTCGTCATTTGTCATATGAATGAAATTCCACGATGTTCGAAGTTCCTACCTACGTGAGCTCCCGAATCAAGGCGTGGAGCCCTTTTCAAAGCTGATCTCACAATTCCCGCAGATCGTTGATTGCAAGTGACTCGTTTGTTTTGTTTGGGACCCGCATGCTGAGTGAATAATTGTTTTAGTTCAGCATTGCAAGCCTGGTAAGTGGCAGCAGCCCCCCGAAATTCTCATAGATGACGTTGTTCAAGTACTGCGTCACATTTGTGGTGCAAAGGTAGATCTATCCTTTATTTGAACTGACGACGTTTTCTCATATTCTCGTAGTTTTTACGCACATCGCGTTTGGATAAGTCAGTGTTGACGAGTTTTTCTTATCGTTAATGCTAACTCCTACAATGCAGTCAGTGGAAAAAATCGACTCGTCACATCTGCTGTGGTATGTTCTGTACCTCGTGTTTCTGAAAAGGAAATTGACAATGGTGAACAATATCAGATTCTATTCGCCCTTGCTCAGATATGTAAATGAATAAATTTTCGTATCAATATCACTGAGTCCTAAGTAAATCACTGACAGTCCTAGGATCGTGTTAGTGCCTCATTTCCCTCCTAAGCCCAATTTCTCTAATTATCGGTTGTTGACACCCTAGCATGTACCGCAGACCTGTGGGTGACTCCTCGACGTTTCTCGCCCCTCAATTGTATACTTAACGTACGGCAGAATTGGTACACCCACGTGGGAACGGCTATCCACCACAGAGGTGCAGTGTTGCGAGATACCAGATGCCAGCGTTGCACTCACTAATATTTAATCAGTATTCGGCACTAGCTGCAATAGCGAGTGCTATCTGCGATGCCATCATCACGGCTTCTGTCATGTTTTATCTGCGGCCAGAGAGAACAGGCATAAATCGGTACGTACGCCCCTTCCCTTGTCGTGCGTGGGGTCTCATCCAATCCTTGACAGGCAAGGTGACTTTATCAGGAGATTGAATGTCATCTTCGTTCAGATGGGAGTTCTTACCCTGTCAGTCTACGTTTGAACAATATTTCGAGCGCTGTGATACGATCCACCATCCTTGTCATGTAGCATCAATGCCTTATTAGTGGCGATCTTGGTGAGCACATTGCGAGTACGCGTCATGTAAACTGCAATTGACATGATTTCCAAGTTCTATATACAGGATCGTGGAGAAGCTCAGCTTTTGACCGGTGGCCCAGGTACCGTACTTAGCAAGAGTGAGCCCACTGTTCACCCGTTTCTCTTAATGCGTTGATTAACTGAACCTCCGTCAGCATACATGAACTCCATGTTAGGCGTGTGGGTGGACTCGATCCAGGCAACTTTGACTCGCATGACGAAAAAATCCCATCCAGGTTGAACGCACGCAAGACAATCCGGGAGGAACAACAAGCTCGGGATCAACAGTCTATAGAGCTTCCGACAATCCCAACCATCATCTGACATTGGCGACAGTGTGGCTGCAGAGAGATGCCCACCCTGAGTTACACGTCTAGGATGGATGTGACGCAGGGGAAGATGACTTCAAAATTCGGCGAACTCTGTGGACACTAGAATCTGTCGTACTTCTCGATGGCGGCGGATTCTTCGATCTCGAGAAGCACTTGAGACTTCGCTCGACCTTTTTGTATAAAAGACACTAACTTAATGTAATTAGAGACACTTAATCACGCACGGTACTGCCTTTCCCTTCAAGTCCGAGTCGTTCGTGGGTCTTATTCGATCCTTGACAGGCCAGGTAACTTTATAACTGGGAAACTGAACGTTATATTCATTCAGATGGGGGTTCTCAGTCAGTCAGTCAGTCAGTCAGTCTGCGTTTGACTACTCCAAGTGATGTGATACGACCTATCTTTTTCGTGATCCAACATCAATGCTTTGTTGATGGCGATCCTGGTGAGCACATTTGAGGGAGTACGCGTTGCTACGTTTACAGTAATTGATGTGATCTCCGAGTCCAAGTTCTGTATACAGGATGGTGGAGCAACTCACCTTGCTACCGCTGGCCCCGGAATCCTACTTGGCAAGAGCCTTGAGCTCACCGTTCGCATGTATCTCTTAATGTGGGCATGAACTCCATCTTAAGCGTGAAGATCCGATCATGCAACATTGGCTTGCATGATCAAAAGTTTCCATCCAGGCTGAGGACAATTCGGGAAGAACAACAAGCTCGGGATAGTTCGTTCCCATTGAACTAAGTACATGAATCGCATTAGTACCGAGTCTCCTTCATGTGACTTGGCTTCACGAAGCACCGACATCCTTGCAGGCTCACAATGTACTGTAACCTCCAAGATCTCAGCCAGTCTGCACTGTCATGAAAGTATACTATCCAATCAAAACAATTTCGTGACCAACACTGAGGGCCAGAGATATCCTGCTTACAACAGTGGTATATATCTATATACCCTTTCAATGAGAATTGGGCAAGTATCCGGGATAAGCACCTGATTACATATCAGGCTTCTGTGTTTTTGTGATCCAGGCTCTTCTTGCAGCATATGCGTATGACAACTTGATGTCGATCTGAAATCCCAACTTGAGGCTCAGTCGTTGAAACATCAACTCCGAGTTAAAACTGGCTTGCTGTTCCCTTTGGCCCTTAGTGTGACTGTCGACAACTTGAAACGTTCGTCAGAGCCGTGGAGGAAGTCAGCAATCATTGCAATCAATCTGAACATCGAAAAAATGGTCTACCACCCAATTGGACTTGGCTCAATTTGCTCAAGCTTCATCCAGAGCCACCGTCACTCACATCATATACCATTTAAATCCTTCTACTCAACTTCTACTACTAACCTTTCAGGTCTTCATTCTCTTCAGCTAGTACATATTCGTCTTTTTCAGCTATCTATAGAAGCATTCAACCTGCTCATCTTAATCACACTTCTATCTTGGTACGTTACTTACAGCAATCATCATATTCATAATATTCGAGTTCACTATCATGTGCATGTGACATGAGTGTCTACCGATTCCCGAGTTAGATGACTCCATACAACGAGATGTGAAATAGTGCCAGCTAGTATGTACTGCAATCTCCAGACCCCCAACAATCTTTTATTCCAAATTCAATCCTGATGGCACAGGACGCGCAATTTCCAGCTATTGGCCAGCACTATAGTAGTCGGTTGACGTCCACGGCGACGGAGGCTGTTATGCTACGATAACGCAATATTGCAACTTCTGAGGCCTGGGCACCGCCCACGCCGTACACAAAACATGGATGAGTCATTTCGGGCCCCTTCTCCGTGAAAGAAAAGGAAAAACACTACCACAGGGAACGCGAGCATTCGTAACAAGAGAATAAACGAAAAAGCGGTTGCTCGCGAATCGCAACGTATTCCGCTCACGAAATGGTTCCTTCCCCGATCAATCGGGAAGCGGTTTGAGATCGTGAGGGGCGTCTCTTTGTACAAGCCCCACACCACAAGTAAATCCAAGTGAACAGAACCATCGTATGATCACGGCAATCATGCGGATCAGCCATCGATTGCAACGAGATCACCGTTAGAGATTCATCCGGACGGAAATACAGGGCCTAGTGCAGTTAGGGCACTACTCACCATATACGGTAGACTTGGAGACGCACAGTTTAGATATAGGCACTGTCTACCACAGCAGGAAAAACGATCCTCAGAGTATAACTGCATTGTGGTGGTGATAGATAGGCAGTGACCAAAAAGCCGGGTTCGGGCTACAAGGCAACCGATCAACGACGGAATCCAACATATAGAAGACCTGAAGTTGGTGTCTTACCTTCGAAATTATCGCAGAAGCACTTGGCCCCACCTAGTACTGGCCGGTCCCGAATTACTCTATCGCCAGCTCAGCAACATTCCGGCCCCCACAGCCAACAACACCCTTATTTGCACCATAATTTCATAGCGTACGTGTTTTGATGCATCTCGGACCGTCCCCCGGGAAACCGATGCACTAGTTGATAAAGCCAGTTGTGCCAACGCAGCTTGCGCCGAGATCACAGTGTTCGAGTTTCATAGCGATGATCGCGGCCATTCTATACCAAAATAGTAGTCGCCGAAGGGATCGATTTAGATTGTGGATCTATCACCATCATTCCCGCTATCAGTGAAATCAAATTCGCTGGTGAACATTGCCCGGGACATTGCTGCTGACATCTCCCTTCGTGCAAAGCTCTCCATGCGTAGTATCAAGTGACACCCCTGGATGTGATGTGATGAGCGAGCATGTCTGAAAAGCGAATATGACCTACCAAAGTGCTGATCAGAGCCGAGATCCAACTGGATCACGGACAAGAAACCAAGGGCCAAAAGTCAGTGACATGGACTGACACCAAACACAAGAAAACGGACAATGTAACAGCGACTTCTCTGTTGTTTTGCAAGCCTAATGTAATCAACAGTGTTACGAGCGCAACTGATTCATCCGATCAGCACCGAGGCGACCAACCTGACCACCGTTGGCATTGCAGGTCCACTCACAGAAAGTTGTAGCATACACCATGGTGCCATCACGGATCACGAGTGATACAAGGGGTGTTCTGCCCCAACCCGCTCTGAAAGCGAAGAAGTACTTGAACAATGTCAAAGTGATAAGTGTACAGTGGACGCAGAACGAGAATATGCTGAGCAGACCCAGTGATCAATGATCATCATACACTAGCGATAATTGGTAGTCGATTGGGACTCAAGTGCTCACCTTTGAACGCTGGCACTATTGGGTGGATGCATTAGTAGGCACGTATGGTAAAATTCCATTTCGTTCTGCAACACTAAGATCCTAACTGTTCCTACAAGCTCCGCGAGGATTAAAGTCGATAGCAGCAAAGCTATTGATCTGGATCGATTATAAAGGGCATATACTACGGACGTGCTTTAACTGAACTGACCCTTCCAATGGGAAATTTCCTCTTACCTCGGGCCGAAAGGATGATCTCGAGTATGGTCTCGAGAAACTGTGAAAAGGCTATATTGTAGGTCCACCATGAACGGCAGAGTGCGGGGGGGTTGCTTCCATTTGACAATGGTTCCATCAAGGAATTGTGTGTTCTAAGTCCGAAATCAGCAGCCCTCGACGACTGGTACACAGGACAGTTTGCGATCCACTCACATATGGGTGAAGATTACAGAGTAGCGCAGAAAGAAATACACCCATTTGAAAGGGTTTCTATTATTCATTCTTCGAACGGACGAGGTTGTCAGAAGACTAGTCCGAGCAGGAGAAGGCTTGCTACGCACCTCCAAATATGTTGAACTTCGTCATCGAACTTCACAATAAAGTTCCACACTAGGAAGGTTAAGGATGCAACTGACGACAGGGTCAGCACCACATACCAAACGCGATGCCTGAGACATACTACTGTGATATCGTACGTGCCTAACGGCAGACGCGCAGGCTGGAGTTAGAGTTACATCGGAGACGTTATCAGTCAAAGACATGTTGGACAGAAGGAAACAAGTTGAAAAGAAAGAACAGGTCTAACTTGACAATCTGCCTTTGACAGTCTGGCACGACTGCACACTGGCAGTGCGGAGTTCAACGAGCATCGCCCCGGGCCATTCGGTGGCCATGCGTAGCCAGCATCATGTAATGTTCTTACGTCCTTTCGATCACTATGGCTAGACGCTTTCGCAACGTTTCAAATATATAAAAATACCGAGTCACGCCGCAGTCACTGGGGGAAAACATGCTTATTGTCAGCATCACGGTAAGTATGTACGATCAGTGGCTCGGTTTACATACCAGTTCACAGGACGGCAAGCTTAAACATAACCATAGTATGGTTCAACACAGCTAGTCTTGGTGCCCTTTCAGTGTCTTCCTCGCGGTTCTGTCTTTACGTGCTGGTGCTGTGTTCATGGCGCTGCTTCGCGTTTGGGGTGGCGAAGAGTTTACCCGCTTTCAGACGCAGCGATGTATCGATGAATGCTCATCGATCATCCACAGACGATTTTTTTCTCATTGTGCGACGAGCCATTGATAAGCTTCCAATGGTAAATTACCTATGATAAAAGGTGTTCAGTTCATGGAGCTTGAAGGTTGTCAACAGCATCGACCCTGAGCCACAGTGGGTGCAGTGGTTTTTCATATTATGTTAAATTACGGCCTCATCAATCAAGACATTTAGGGACAACTGTGACCGTATCTGATCAGATGTTTGCCGCAAACCCCACGGAAAATTCCTGTCTTCGCAATCAACATTGCATTCTCTAAAAAGCTGCATCAATAAAGAGATATATGGCTCGTTAATTCGATCTCATTGTCCGATGGGTTCTCTCTCAAGTAGCGTTCCATGTTCAAAATCAGACGAGAACCCTTCACAGAGTTTTGATCTCTCAGTTTGGGCTTTGCAAACGACGGGCAGACCTCACTCACAATGGAAGAATCCAATGTTATCGCCCAGCTCCAATCAATCCATCAATACCTGATTCCGAACGGTGACTGAGAAGGACATACTAGAAAACTGCAATAATTCGCTTCTCGTCCTGCCCACGGAATGCAAGAGGGATTCCACTCAGAACTAAAGGGATTCATGTCTGAACTCAGCCAGAGTCTGAGATATTTGCGGTGACTCACGAAACACCAGGGCATAGTTTTGTGAGGCGTCTCTCAGCAGAAATGACCCCAGAGGTGTCCTTCCCCACCCCCGTCTAATCCCCGTAACAAGCTTGAAGAGGAGCATACTGATAATGATGCTCTGGATGATTATGATCGCTGCTCTGAGGTATCACGTCAATATCAAAGAAACTTCTGTTAAATGCTTTGGAGTCGAAGAAAGCTTACGGATGAATGCGTGCCAGATCATGTTCTGCGCTCGCGAGCATACAAGCCTCGAAATAAGACGTATACTTTGAAAATGTGGCTATATGGGATCCTGCGAAACCCGCTTCCGCGAGCATCAGCACACCAAGGAAAAGAGCCACCTTGCGACTTCGATTAAATAGGGCATACACTAGCCAGAAATTTAATGAGATATCATATCCGCGTTGTGTGGTCTCTTGAGCTTACCTCGGTTAGCCAGAACAATATCAATAAGAAATAACGAAAGCTGAGCGAGGAGTACCGCATATTGATACCATAGCATGCACAGCAAATCAGGGGTACGACCCGACGATAAGATTGGCGAGACAGCTACATGAAATCTACAAAATCATTAGCCATCTCGGTTTGCACATGGAGCGTGACCGTCCAACTGACACCTGTGCAGCCAGCAGGAAATAACGAAAATAGAAGTAGAGCCATTTAAACGTGCCGCGTCGCATTCTGCCCAACGATTAGTTCTTGCAGGAAACACGACTGAGAATCACATGGTCTCACCGCCATATATACTCCACTTCATCTTCAAATGTCATGATTACATCCCAGACCAAGAAACCGAATGCAGCCACTTTTGGCACCGTCAACCTGTGGTCTCTGAAGAGAATACAGGAAAGGACAAGACGCACTCATATGATAGTGAACATCGCGTACGGCTTCGAAATAAGCCAAGGAGAAGGTCGGAGTGCTGGTGGTGGATGCCATTTACAAACTCCCAGGCAATTCCAGGGGGAGGTTTAATATACAGCCATTGCGATCCGTCAGTACCATTGTGGGAACACGCCATAATCTACTCAAAGCTGGTGTTACATCACAAAGTACCTTTGTAGATGGCCCTGTGGCGTCCGTTCCTGTTGTTTACGGCGATGATCTGTCCATTGAACCCAGCAAGCCTGAATAATAACTTTTGGATAGGCTGCAGTACAGTAGTCAGCGCATTATTTCATGACACGCAGTAGTAAGTACTCATCACCTTCCTTTACTACGCATCATGCATATATTCAATGGACCTGTTCGTCCCGATATTTTCACATTAGTCATGAGAGACAGATGAGTACTTACTATGCAGACAGGGTGACTCATTGCGAACTTCCCACTGTTAGTCGTAACCACTCCCATGCAAGGTCAGGACACAAGCGGAGAAAGATGTCCAAGTCACCGCTCCACACCGACTCGGCTACGCGCCACCAATGAAGAGGCCCACATTATGGAGCCTGCGAATAAGCCCGACCCGTGGTAGAGGGGAAGGTGATGGGGACCCTGAAGAACGTCGCATCTTCTGTTGGCAATGGCGCTGATCACTTCTGCGGCCTGCCGCACCAAAATTTGCCAGCATCATGAAGGCTCGTTGAAGTCGGGACGACAACTTGAAACGCAACTCCGACTCGAACTCGGACTCCTCCGACGGTCACTTCACAAAATCGTCGGTACGGCAATGACTAGCTCGTTCAGGCCTGGAGACTGCACACTGCCAGCAGCTCGTAAGTCACCAGCACGTTTCGAAATGCAATTTTTAAGTCGCTTGCCAGTGCTCATTTTCTTGATTCTGTCAACCAGCGCTCGATTAGCTCGGGCCCTGATTTGTCGACCGACATCGGTACGTAGTCAAAGCCAAGCACTATGTGGCATATCTTTTATCTTCTGTATAAGGACATTCACCCACTGGCAACGGCACCGACCAGCATGTGACCATCTAAATGCTGACATGGCGTACTGCACCCATCCTCGTTCTCAGCATCCGACCTTGTGAGACTAAGCATTGGCCAACATCACGACATCCACCGGAAGCACTAGCAAATGCATCTTATTTACAAAACGGGTCGACGTTCCAGCGCACAACCCAAACATCCTCCGCTCGCTCCGAATTCAACGAAAGAAAACCCGGTAGACGCACCGGTTCCGGATGGCATTCTGCCAAAGCATCGCTATTGGAAGGTATTGTTGTAACGTTGACGAGATTCCACCACTGTCACCGTGATCGTGGTAGCATTGCAGAAGCTGCTACGTCAATGCAGGGAAATGTGGCTCGTCAACTCAAACTCTTCTTCAAACTCTTCTGTGGAATGCCCTTTCGCAAAGCGTTCCATGTTTAGAATGAGACGACTACCCTGAGTCGGGTTCAGAGGTATTACATGCGGTCACAAACGAGCAGTAGGATCACTTACGATCGCAGAGTACAGCGATATTGCCCAGCTTCAGTGGACTCGTCAATATCAAAAGTGACCTCCAACAGCAGCCGCGTTCGACGTACAAGAAAAGGACTATCATTCGCATATCGTCCAGCCCCCACCATGCCAGAGTGACACAACATATCACTGAGGCGTTGATAACGCTTTGACGTCCATATCAGGATTCGGCTAGATCATTTTGCAGGGCGACTCACAGAATATGCCAGCATAGTTTTGCGTGGCATCTTTCAGCAGAAATGAAATCAAAGGTGTACTCCCCCGACCCATCTGAGCCCCAAGGCGACGCTTGAAGACGAACATACCCATGATCGTGCTCTGGACGACCAGCGTGATTGTTCTGTCGTACAAGATCAACACGTAGGTAACCTATGCCAAACACAACGGGGCAACACAACCGGGCCACGGACAACTTACGGGTGGATGCGCGATAGATCATGCCGCGGCAGAGGAAGTAGACAAACATCAGCATACATCATCTGGGGAAACGTGGCCAGATGCACCCCCGCGCAAATGGCTTCCACGATGACGAGCAAAATCATGAAGGTAGCCACTCCGCGACTTTGATTGAACAGGGCATAGACTGATCCAAAAACGCGTTGATTTACTTGATTCGGGTGATCCCAGTCTAAGGGACTCACCTCGAACAGCCAACACGATGTCGATCATGAACAGGGAGATTTGTGCGAGGAGTAGTGCGTATTCGTACCACAGCATGCATATAAAAGGCGAGACAAGACCTGAGGATAAAGTCGGCGAAATAGCCATATGGAAACTATGGCGACATGAGTTGCCCCGGTGCTCTGGCGAGGAGCGACCGTTTGACCTACATTTGCGCGGCCACCAGGATATAACGAAAGTAAAAGTAGAGCCATTTGAAGATACAGGGTCGCATCCTGCCAGCAATGAGCTCCATGCGACGCAGCAGCAACCTGTCCTTACTGCCATATAAAATCCACCTCGGCCTTGAGTGTAAAAAATGTATCACAGACCAAGAAGCTGAACGTAACCACTTTTGCGCTGTAAGTGTGTGGTGCTGTTTTGAAAATGGTAGGAACGCGGCGTACGGAGGTGGTTGTGAACATCGCGCAAGGCTTCGACTTGTTCCACAGAAAAATTGGGAGCGCGAGTGACTGGCGTCATCTTTTGGCCCCTGCTGGTCCACAGAAAGATTTTGAGGGATGCTGCCCGAGAAAACTTCTCGGTACACATGGCGCAATCGTGTACGCAACTTACAAGGGGGATCGCGATGTGGGAGTATGTGGCGTCCGTGCCTAGCAGCTTCTTACGGAAACGTTTGTGGAAAAGCACGAACGCTCACCAGGGGAAAAAATCGCCAAGTCGGTGCAAAAGCCACGTTGAAAGAGGGTTCGGGTAGCGCATGCTTCTCATTCGCAGGCAGGACCAAAGCTATGAGAGGGAAAAGGTCCTACTCGTGTCCATGACGTTAGACTGGGCGTGTGCCGCTCAGGACACTACCGCCGTGGCAGGATGCTGCATTAAAACATTAAACCAGGTCCCACTTGGTAACGGAAAAACAGTTGGCAACGCACTGCTGGGCGGGGTGCTTGCCAACTCCAGGGTCACGCCTTTGCCGACGGAAGGTCTCGGAGCGCGATATCACCGATTAGTGAAGTTTTCCATCACCAAGACTGCCGTGGTAAGTCACCCATCGATGTCCATCAGAGTCATGGATGGTTGAGAAGCTTTTTTTTTTGATTCCATTTCCGTCCATGTGGGGTGCAGTACCCTATGTCGGACGATCTTGAGAAGCATTTGAAATTGGCGTAGCTTCAATCTCACCGATCCAGTTGAAAACCAGAGATGTGAACCAACAATGTGCGCTCGTGAGTCCAGGGTCTCGCTCTTGTTAGCCCAGTGCAATTGGATAAGGGAGGGCACTTGTGTGGTTTGGCTATCTTGTCGTTAGAAACATCTGAAACATCGTCGAAGCCAACAGGATCATTTCCAACCCGGGCACTTGCTTGAATACTAACGTACTCAAACCAGATTTCGTGGCTGGATGGATAAGACGCCACAGGCATCTCGAGTGTCAACTGTGCGACGCAACGTACAGTGCCTCTCCTACCCGTTCACGATTTGGTACAGGCGGGAAGAACTTCGTGAGAAACCAGACGTGATTGTTTGAGCATTGTACAATTGCTATGATGCCGTCAAGCCACAAGCGTATCTTGATTGCGCAAAGGAGCACCGACTTGCTAGTGTACTAAAATTAGTGCGCCGGCGGTCGAGGCAAAATGGAAATTGTCTCGTCATCCAGCGATGAGGCCAAATGTCTGCTCGACCGCTTCAAATTTAAGCTAGTGTGGGAACGTCGAAGTCTCTCACCACATTGCTACAGAAATTACAACTTTAGTTATTCGTGGATTACCCTAGAGTGCCAACTTGAATTGAGGGAGATTTGACTCGTGAGGAGGATTTCGTCTTCCGAATGATTATGTCTTGCGAAACGCTCCATGTTTAAGATCAGACGACAACCCTATATCAAGTTCTGAGACATCTGCACGATCGCGATCGGTTGGAGTCACTCACGATAGAAGAATAGATCGACATCGACCAACTTTGGTCACTGGTCAATCCAAATGCTTCCAATGATGAACAAGTGACAACGTACTAGAAAAGGGAAACAATGCGCATATCATCGAGCCCACAGAGTGCCACAGAAGCCACAGATAGCACTGAGCCATTGTCATTGGGACCAAGCAACACTTGGTCGATGGTTCGCGGGTTGACTCACCGAAAACGGCGAAATAGTTGGTTGTAGAATCTCTCACGAGAAGGGATAGAATAGGCACCGTTCCCCAGCCAGGTCTCATCGCAGCAATGCGCTTGACGACGATCATGCCCAGGATGACAGCCTGGATGCTTGCGGTAGTGATTCTGACCGTACCATATCAGTAATCCAGTAGCGAGCATCGGAGCTGAGATAAGCCTACGTGCGAATGTTTATCATGTCCCGCTGCAGTTGAAAAAACATACAAGACTCGATATATTCTACATTGCTGGCGGATTCTGTCATTTGTACAACCACGAGAGCGAATTCAAAGAGGACAAGGATAGAAAGGAAAATGGCCACTTTGTGACTGCGATGGAATAGGGCAAAGACTAGATTCGCCACGAAAAGAAGTTGAGAAAACCGGCTTGGATGATCCCTTTGAGCTTACCTCGGTAAACCAATAGGACATCAATCAAACAGACAGAGAACTGCAAGATGAATAGCGCATATTGATACCACATGTTGCACAGGAAATCTGGCAGGCGACCCGATGACAGGGACGGGATAATGGCCAAGTGGAATCTATGACGAAATCAGCAGCCTCCAATGGAGCGTGGTTGTCAGCTTACATTTGTGCAGCGAACATGAAGTATCGAAAATAGAAGTAGAACCACTTGAAGATGCACTGTCGCATCCTACCAAGAAAGAGTTCCAGGCAGCGTAGCGCTGACTTGGATGATTCTTACCCCCATATGCATTCTACTTCGTCTTCGAGCATCAGGCACACTTCCCAGACCATGAAGCTGAACGCGGCCACTTATTGTATTACTATGAGTAAATCTGCAGGCTGAGGGACTCGATCCGATATGACAGGGACACACCTATATGATACTGAACATCGCGGAGGGCCTCGAGATATGCCAAGGAGAAGACCGGAGTGTTGCCAGTAACTGATATCATTTGAAGACTCAGTACTCAGTACTCAGCTGGAGGGACTCGGAGGAGTCGTGGGAATCAAGTTGAAGGATCTGTTTCAACGAGAGTCTTTAAATTTGAGTTACATAGCTCGACTGCTAAATGGTGTCCCGGGCCAGGTTCCTTCCCACCCACTGCTCCGGGAGGGTTCGAGGCCAAGTGGCGACAACATTTAAACACCGCCAGCTTTATTCCTCGAACACCGGCAGCAGCGGCTGGAAGATAACATTTGTAAACAATGTCTCGCTAGCGGACTTTCATGACATAATGTCATGGAGAAAAACTACAGAATAAAATAAAATAAAACTCGATTATGTTATAAGGAATTCCCTCAGCTCATTCTTTTTCTTTTTCACCCTCCACTCCCTGGCGGTGTCCGGTCGGCCACCACATCACATCCGCCTCGACTCCTCTGGAGGTTCTGGCGATAGCGCTGCGAGGTCCCACCCACTACCCTCGTAGTATATCCTCAGGACCTCAGCCCAGGTCGGCCCGCCCGGCGTTCGTATCCCAACGTCTCGGATAGCTCCCCGAATTTGTATCTCTACGTAGTAGTACATGTACAAATTCATTGTCCATTCTTTCCCAAGACTCCAAGAGCACGTTCCCGAATCCCGAGCTCGGGGTAAAGGGGTCTGACTGTTATAAATGGAGGGCCTCTGGCTCGGCTCTGGCATGCAGGGCCATGCCGCCGAGGATTGCGGCCGTCAGAGGCTCTTTAACACTGCTGTTGCCAGTGAAACACCATTGAAGTGGTGCTCGGGGTCAGATTCGTAAATTGAGTTAGTACAATTTGAAGTGCCACGTGAACCTTGTAGTGGCGTTCCCACCATCAGCACTAACCTGACCTGAATACATATGACCGTCGAGCCCGACAACGAGGAATGGCAGCATTTGAACAGCACAAACTGGCGCGGTTTGGGTCTCTCTGATCCGATCAAGAACGTGGAGGTGCGCCCTTACAGATCGCCTCTAGTTACCCAACTTTATGCTCGGTCCAACAAACAGGACAAATGGCTCTTGCTGCCTGCGTTCCTAAAGGTAAAGGGTCTCGTCAAGCAGCACATCGACTCGTTCAACTACTTTGTCGACACTGACATCAAGAACATCGTCAAGGCCAACAACAAGGTCACCTCCGACGTCGATCCCAGGTTTTGGCTCAAGTACACCGACATCCATGTCGGCTTCCCCGACCGCACCGATTTGGACGCTATCGATAAGAGCATCACCCCCCACGAATGTCGACTACGCGACATCACCTACAGCGCGCCCATCCTCGTCACCATTCAGTACACCCGCGGCAAGAACGTCGTCAGGAGACCGAACGTGAACATCGGTCGTCTGCCCATCATGCTGCGAAGTAGCAAGTGCATCCTGACCGGACGCTCCGAAGCACAACTCGCCCGCATGACCGAGTGTCCTCTCGACCCTGGCGGCTACTTTGTGGTCAAAGGCACGGAAAAGGTCATCCTCGTCCAGGAGCAGCTGAGCAAGAACCGCATCATTGTCGAAACGGATCACGTCAAGGGCGTCGTCCAGGCATCATGCACCTCGTGAGCATCGGCACGCCCTCTCTTCCTGGATCTTCCCTCACAATGCGCCCATGTCCATCTAGTTCGACTCACGGCGGTCTCAAGTCTAAAACATATGTGGCTACGAAAAAGGGAAAGATATACCTCCGTCACAACTCGATACACGAGGACGTCCCGATCGTCATCGCACTCAAGGCCCTTGGTGTCCAGTCGGACAAGGAGATCCTGTTGCTCACTGCTGGTACCACGGACGCTTACAAGAGTGCTTTCGCTGCAAATTTAGAAGAAGCTGCCAAGCTTGGTATCTTCACTCGCCATCAGGCGCTCGAATGGATTGGGTCCAGGGTCAAGGTCAATCGCAAGGTCGTGGGCCCAAGAAGGCCCACCTGGGAAGAGGCGCTGGAAGCACTAGCCACCATCGTGTTAGCCCACGTCCCTGTCGTTGGATTAGATTTTAGGTCCAAGGCCATCTTCGTCGCGACGATGACTCGGCGGGTGCTTATGGCGATGGATGATGAAAAGATGGTCGACGACCGTGACTATGTTGGTAACAAACGTCTGGAACTGTACGTTTCACTCGAATGAGCTCCGCTCATTCCGATGCTCACGTGAACTCGTTTACAAGCGCTGGTCAGCTGTTGGCGTTGCTGTTCGAGGATTTATTCAAGACCTTCAACGCGAATCTAAAATCAGCGATCGACAAGGTCCTAAAGAAGCCTTCTCGGACAAATGAGTTTGACGCGTTCAATACCATGCAGTTTCAGGGGGATCATATCACCTCCGGTTTTGTTCGCGCGATCTCGACCGGAAATTGGTCTTTGAAACGGTTCAAGATGGAAAGAGCAGGTGTCACCCACGTTCTCAGTCGGCTGAGCTTCATATCTGCTCTCGGAATGATGACACGCATCTCTTCTCAATTTGAAAAGACTCGCAAGGTCAGCGGGCCACGTGCGTTACAGCCAAGCCAATGGGGTATGCTATGCCCAAGCGATACTCCGGAAGGCGAAGCCTGTGGTCTCGTAAAAAATCTCGCGCTCATGACGCACATCACCACCGACGTGGAAGAAGAACCAATTATCCGTTTAGCCTTCATACTTGGAGTGGAAGGTTCGCACCTAGCTATCATCATTCCAATCCATCAACTCATCAACAATGCTATAAAGATATTACTCTAGTTACCGGCACGGAGATATACGGTCCCCACACCTTCGTCGTTAACGTAAATGGAACCATTGTTGGGTTAACACGGTATCCCGGCCGGTTTGTTACCAACTTCCGAAGTCTTCGCCGGGCGGGTCGCGTCAGCGAGTTTGTCAGTGTCTATGTCAACCATCATCACTGCGCAGTTCATATCGCGAGCGACGGAGGTCGAATATGCCGACCAACAATCATTGTTGAAAACGGGGTGCCGAGAGTCACTTCTGAACATATCACCGTCAGTGTCCAAGTCTTGGAATGGGTGCTGACCAACTGACGTGATTTGGCCGGCCAGCAACTGAAAGCCGGGAAGATGTCGTTTGACGACTTTTTACACCGGGGCCTTGTGGAGTATTTGGATGTCAACGAAGAGAACGACTCATACATCGCTTTGTATGAATCTGACATCGTGCCCGCGACGACGCATCTGGAGATCGAACCTTTCACTATCCTGGGCGCTGTGGCCGGACTCATTCCATATCCACATCATAATCAATCCCCACGAAACACGTATCAGTGTGCCATGGGCAAACAGGCGATCGGCGCGATCGGATACAACCAGTTCCACAGAATCGATACGCTCCTCTACCTCTCTGTCTACCCTCAACAACCGATGGTCAAAACCAAGACGATCGAACTGATTGGTTATGATCGACTGCCCGCCGGTCAAAATGCGACGGTGGCTGTCATGAGTTACTCTGGTTACGATATCGAAGACGCATTGATCCTTAACAAGGTCGGTCGTACTTCTCGTGCCTTGTTCGGGGTTTGCTTTTACGGGTTCTTCGCTCCAGGCTAGTCTGGACCGTGGCTATGGAAGGTGTCAAGTGTTGCGCAAGAACGCAACGCTCATCCGGAAATATCCCAATGGGACGTAAGTCTGTTTACCTCTCGCGGGAATCCATTTTCCAATTCCTGGATTCCTTTTTTTATATAGATTCGACCGGCTCGCGGACGCTCCTGTGGACGAGAATGGCACTGTCCAAAAAAGGTATGATATCGTCCAGTTGGATGGTCTCGCTGGCGTGGGGGAGAGAGTGGACCCAGGAGACGTCTACGTGAACAAGCAGACGCCGACGAACGCCAACGACAACACGTTTACCGGCCAAGCCGCCACGGTTCCGTACAAGAACGCGCCGATGTCGTACAAGTCTCCCGTAGCGGGGTACATCGACAAGGTCATGGTCAGCGACACGGAGAACGACCAGACCTTGATCAAGGTCCTGATCCGCCAGACGCGGCGGCCAGAACTGGGGGATAAGTTTTCGTCTCGGCATGGTCAAAAAGGCGTGTGTGGATTGATCGTGAATCAGGAGGATATGCCATTCAACGATTGGGGTATCAATCCTGGTAAAGTCAAAATAAATGCAGGATGATTCCTCTTGGCTGATTGACGCTCGCCGTGTGTAGATACGATCATGAATCCCCACGGTTTCCCCTCTCGGATGACAGTCGGGAAGATGATCGAGCTCTTGGCTGGCAAGGTTATTTTTTATTGTATTTGTTCCTGATGTGCGACATGCTTAATTGCGCCCGGATTTGCAGGCTGGCGTTTTGTCCGGCAAGCTTCAATACGGAACGGCATTTGGCGGATCCAAGGTAGGTCTCGCTTCGGAGGTTTCCGGTTGGTTCTGCTGAATCCGATGCCTCATGGAGGTGGAAGACATGTCTCGGATCTTGATCGAGCACGGATTCAATTACGCGGGCAAGGATATGCTTACGAGTGGCATCACTGGTGAACCACTCGAGGCCTATGTTTATTTCGGGCCCATCTACTACCAGGCAAGGGGATCTTGTACATTGTGGGTTGGTTAGGCCGACGCTCACTTTTTTTTTTGTTCTCGTTGCAGAAACTGAGTGAGATTTTTTTTTTGTTCTTTTTGTGACCGGTCACCATTGTACCGCCGCCATCGGCGGTGGTGGACTGACTTTTGGCACCTGTCACAGAACACATGGTCATGGACAAGATGCACGCTCGCGCGAGGTACGGAAGTTGCCGAAATACGAAGCGGGGCAAGCGGTGGATTGACGCACGCCATTGTCTTTTTGTTTGTCACAGGGGTCCGCGTGCGACGTTGACACGACAGCCGACCGAAGGTCGATCCCGGGAGGGAGGACTGCGGCTTGGAGAGATGGAGCGCGACTGCTTGATTGGATACGGGGCGACGCAGCTCTTGCTTGAGCGTCTGATGATCTCGTCCGACAAGTTTGAGGTGAATGCCTGTCAAGAGTGCGGTCTGATGGGCTATCACGGGTGGTGTACCTATTGCAAGAGCTCGAAAAAGATGGCGACGCTGACGATTCCGTACGCGGCCAAGTTACTCTTTCAGGAGGTGGGTTCCGTTTTTTTTTGTTTTTGTTTTTCGTTCCTGATGCCGTGAACTTTTGTTTGATCGTCGGAATTTGTTTTGTTTTTGTTTCAGTTGATGGCTATGAACGTCGTACCACGCCTCATTCTGGACGACGCTTGAAAAAATATATAAACTATATTTGATGAATTCTTGCTGGTATCATACTGATCATCTCCTTTGGTGACCGTGGGGGTTGGATAAGGAACATGAAGGAGATAAGGCCTCAAGCTGTGTGAGTTTGTTGCTGTGCTGTGCCAACTTGACTATCGAACACCCGCTACCCCCCATCAGGATCGCGCCTCACTGGCCCATCGCCTTTTTACCGCGGTGCGCGGAGTGCGAGGCGGCGTTGGTTGACAACGTTACTCCCGCCCGATTTTGAGTTCAATAGGGTCCGGTCGGCCACGATTAAACACGCCTTTGTGTCCCCTTGGTCGTTCTCTCCTCGTTTCCTCGTATCAGGAGAGAGGGAACATTCCGGAGGCGTAGACCACGTCTTGTTCCGTGGAGATAAGATAGACCGAGGCGGTGTCGTGGCACTGAGCGAGGGCAGGGAAACAGGTGTTCGGCGGCGGAAGTCGATTAGGTACCGGGGGCGTGTGGGGTAAGAACAGAAATAAGAATAAAATAAGAGAAGATAAAATAAAATAAAAGGTGGGTCGCTAGTTTCCGAGTGGGTGGTCGGACGCGTGTTTCTTGATGTCGGACTTGTCCGTGAGTGCGAGCATCGCACGTAGTTACTTAGTAATTATACGTACTCGCGATGAACGGGAACGGGCAGCGTTGCCCGGCGAGTTTGGTTCAGAGGGTATCGTAGTCACTGCGTCCGTTCAGATGAGATGGCCAGAAGACCCAAGCAAGAAGATTAATGGGGATTTTATTTTCAGCCCGAAGACGACGGTGACATTAAATTCGTGCAAAGCGATAATCGGGCCCGAATTATCCTCTGCTGGCAGTCCTCAGGGGCTTCGTCCCGAAGACCCGTATGATCTTGGTTCGTACATAAATGTACTAATGAAAACTGGGGAAGACTTGAAGGCGGTGCAGAGTTTAGACGCCCATCCTCGATTCGATTCCCTTGTTTCCCCCTGCACTGCAACGAGTCACGAGGCTGGTTCGGAGTACATTTTTTACGTCCACACACACGCTGGTATCGACTTGCGACAGCGAAACAGAGAAGATGTCGATGAGCGCGAGAGGATCGAACAGTTCGACAGCGCTGCGGCGATTGATGACAGAGTACAAGCAACTCACCGCGGGTGGTTCTCCCGATGGCATGTTTACTGCAGGTGCGAACCGTTGAGCTCCCTCATCATGCATCATGATCCATATGCCACGGCCCTGTTTCGTCGTCGTCATTCATTTGCCATCGTTTCGTTTCGTTTCTTTCTCTCGAACGCCACATCTAAATCGAAATCGAAAACAGGTCCCATCGCCGAGTCCGACTTCTTCACTTGGGAAGCTCTGATATGCGGTCCTAAAGACACCCCGTTCGTGCGTACTACCAACCCCTGGCAGCTCTTAACTTAATTCGTGGCTGATTGGTTGGTGATGGATGATGCGCGCGCTAGGAGGGTGGCGTCTTCGTCGCCAAGCTTACGTTCGTAAGTCCGTTTTATCTCGTGTCGACCATGCCTTTTCATTATTCTTCTTGGCACATCATCGTCGACCCTCCCCTCGTTCACATTATGGTACCTGCCCTGTCACACAATCGCACAACTCACACTCTCTCACGTATGGCCGTCTATCCGCCGTCACGGACCTCGCCTCTCTCCCCCAACCCCACACTTTTCCACCTTGGCCGCATCACGGAAACTCGCGACATGACGGGCATTATACACAGCCGTCCGACTATCCCCTCTCGCCGTTCAAGATGAGATTCGACCCCCCATTGTTCCATCCCAACAGTACGTCACTTCTGACCTCCGCCCGCCGGCCCTTTTTTTCCATTTCCCCTCCCCACCCCCCATTCTCGCTCTTCCATTCCGACGCCGTTTTCCGCTTTTCCTTTTTTCCGTTTAGTTTGTGTTTCACGTCACACGCCCTGGCCACATCTCCCTTCCTTCCATTTGGAACAAAAAAAAAAGTTGAAACCGAGCTAAACCAAAAACCCCACATGCGCCCGCGCATCGCATCGCATCGCATCATGGCACGTATTCTTCTCGTCTAACCTATTTCCCCTATCTAGTTTACCCCGACGGAACCGTCTGCATCTCGATCTTGCATACCCCGGGCGACGACCCGACCATGTACGAACAAGCGTCCGAGCGCTGGAGTCCCGTTCAGAGCATCGAAAAGGTCTTGCTTAGCGTCATCTCGATGCTCGCTGGTACGCACCGCCCCCTATCTCGCTTGCTGATGAGATTGCCGACGCTTCCGACCCCACAGAACCTAACTTGGAGAGCGGCGCCAACATCGATTGCTGCAAGCTCTATCGCGACAACAAACTGGTACGCACCCTCCCGCTGTTTTGTTATTCGTATGTACAAGAATTATCGTGCGAATGGTAAAAAAAACCCCTCTTTAGGAGTACGAGCGACTGGTGCGGGAATCCATTAAACAGCAGCTAGGGTTATGAAAGTTTTCGTAGTAGAAACTATAAGGAGGTGGTGTACTCGCAATAGCTATACGTTGAAACGATCCCTGTATGGAATACTTAGAAACACGAAATAGAAAACGAAAATAAAGGAATTTTTTGGGGGATGATCGAGTCATCACCATCGACGACTCCGTCGAAACACGGTGCCGTCACATCCTGGGTCCGATTTGCCAAAGATGTGGCGTTGGACGTATTCATTACGGAACATCCCGTCAGGGTCAACGTCCTGCAGCACGCGTACAAAGTCGTCGAAGCGAGGATACAGGGTGCGAAACGCGTCCGGACGGAGTGGATGTGCCTTCGCCCAATGGGGACGCCCGCTGTGGCAACGTATGATGTCTTCGAAACGTTCAAATAACGCCTCGTAAGGCACCTCCATATTGTAGGGCCTGGAAATGACGAATCAACGTCGGAACAGGACCAAAATCAGGGAAGAGGCGCTCACTTGTAATGCACGATGCCAATCCAGCACGTCTTCCGACCATAGCTGGGACTCAGCCAAATGTCATCAGCATCCGAGAACCGGATCTCGATTGGAAAATGTGGTCGCAAGCCGTCGGGATCCGCGAATTCCCCAGATAGCCAGGAATGGAGGTCTTGCAGGCAACGTCTCGTGTTTTCATAAGGTATGGCCCATTCCGTGGTGTGTTGACGCATCTATTTTGTTTTCGGAGAAAGAAAAGTAGTAAGCAAGCATTCCGGAATGGTTTAGATTACCGGAGCCGCGTGCCCCAAGAGAGGATGACTCACTCTGATATCGAGATTGAATATGTGATAGCTCTCGTCGACTGCGACCTGGTCGTCCTTGACGAGCCATGCCGCGAAGCGCGTTGCCCAGACGTTGAAGAAACCAAAGAAGCAACCCAAAAAGAGCACGAATTGGAGCACGTAAAAACCTAAAAGGGTATCCCACAGCCAACTCGCCTCGGGTCGTATTGGCTGGGGGGGGGGGCCGGAACGATAAGCAAAACAGTGCGTGGAATGGAGGAGGAGGGGGTAAGCGGACGGAACGGCTCGAGCTTACTTACCTCTGTAGACCTTTCGGCCGAAAAGACACGCATGGCATCCGCGGCCGGGTACCACCATATCCGAACATGCTCAGCCGCCTGAACAAGGCCGTCCAGCCGTCGGACGCATTCCTGAAACGTCAGCGTCTGGCGGACCTCCCTGAGCCGAAACGCAGGCTCGACCTGCAACGTGACGGTCAAGATAAGACCGGTGCTGCCGAGGCCGCAAATCGAAGCGAGGAAGAGATCGGGTCGCTCCTGGCGGGAACAGCTTACGCGCGTGCCGTCTGCCAGCAGCAGGGACAGGGAGATGACGTGAGTGGAGATCACGCCGTAATTGATGCCTGTTCCGTGCGTCGCGGTGGTGATGATGCCACCGAGCGTCTGGTCGGAGATGGAGCCGACGTTGCTCATGGCGAGGCCGTGCTTGGCGAGCGCGGCGTGCAGGGCGTGGAGAGTGATGCCAGCCTCGACGACGGCGTAGCATTTCTCGGTGTTGATCTGGTGGAAGATCGTATGTGTAAGCAACAATAGGAGGAGGCGGAATCGGCGTAGTACCTCGAGGATCCGGTCGAGTCTAGTGGTGCGGAGCATGTATCCAGAGGTACATGGAAGATCGCTGGGCGAATGACCGACGCCGACCGCACGGCATACGGTGCGCTCCCGGCGAGCGAGGTCGAGTACTTGTCGGCAGTGGTGAATATCCTCTGGCTCGAAGAGTGCGTGTGGAGCGCACTCAAAAGTTTGTGCCCAGTTGAGGAATTGGGGGATATGACGAGGTGGGAGGAGGAGATGCATGATGTGTGCGGTGAGAGTCTGGCATGGCTTGTCGGTGACACAATTTATATAAG
Organism: Leccinum boreale; assembly: GCA_038092235.1. Taxonomy (NCBI): domain Eukaryota; kingdom Fungi; phylum Basidiomycota; class Agaricomycetes; order Boletales; family Boletaceae; genus Leccinum; species Leccinum boreale. The sequence continues at coordinate 6,670 of JBBPPX010000007.1, read as the reverse complement.
TATTCGGAGCGGGAGACAAGACGCGTTCGGTGTACGGGGTTGTCCGAGGAAACGTGGCGGACAAGTCCGGCGAACAAGTTACACTCAGGTCCGATCTGGTAAAAATACTCCAGAGATCTCATTATTGAACCAAACCCCCCTACCAGGACTAATTCAGAAAATCAAACACGACCCGGCTCCACTCTTGCCCTTCGTAGAAAAGCACCCCCCGCACCTCCGCGCTGTCCATCTCCAGCCCAAGCTCAAATTCTGTCAATATCACATCAGCCTGATCCCAACCCTCCACGTCACCCCCCACGCACCTGTATAGAACCCGTGTGGCGATGCCGTGCTCGCGTTCTGCTGGAACGTGGGCAACGAGCTCAGATCCACAGTCCATTGGCAGAGTTCCGTCGTTTCGCCCTATGGCATAAAACGTCACTTGAGATGCCCGTGACGTGTCAGGAGCCTTGCCTCATCTGTATATCGCATCACCTTGTCCGACTCGGACGTGTACAAGACTGCCACGAAATGGCAATCTATGGACCGCACGTCATCATATCGTCCACCCCATCACGACCCCCCCACACCACTTACCATGGCTGTTCTGTGAGAATTTGCTACGGCGAAAGAAAATTTAGGCTGATCCACACGCCCACAGCACGACCACATTCCGCACCAGAACTTGGTCTTCACGCGTTGGCTGTACATTCCCGGATCACATCAGCCCCACTCCATGGGGAAAAAATACCAAAAATAAAGACTTACCCCTTTCGCAGGATCGCACCCTTCATCACCAAGTATTGCAGCCTAATTGCGCCGTCACCAAATCACAATTCAGAACGGAACGGAAATATTCTCATTACCGGTTTTCGCATATCGGCACGCTGGCATTGTTCTCCTTGATGTATGCCGGTCGCTTCAGCCAATCCTCGGTTTCCGCCGGAAGCTTCACCTGTCGCACTTTTTAGCCCGTCACCCCACTTACGCAAACATGACGACGCCCACTTTCATAATATACGCCCGTGGAGCGATCACCGTCGACACAATCGTCTGGCGCGAAAGTCCGTACTGCGCGGCACCTCGCACGGTCGCCGTATCAGCATCAAATGGCCGTGCGATCACTTTAATCTTGCCAGAGAACCTGCCCTGCTCTTTTTCATTTAATCGTTTGCGAATACCCCTTGGCACACGGAAACTCGCCTCCACCTTGCGGAAAAGGTATTCACTTCCCGCAAACCCTCCCACGAGAAGCAGCGCATCGATCCGTTGCTCAATCTTGCTCGCCTGTTCCTCGATCATCTCCAGGACCTACAGATTCCGTTAGTCACATCATCCTCATCCCTAGCAACGCCACCTCCGCCACATACTCGATTGACCACAGGGTCAAAAACTTCCCGTCGAATCAGAATTCCAGGTATCGCCAGTTCGCCATTGATCAAACCAACAGAAGGATCATGCGGGTCCTGAACGTTGAAGCACATAAAATGGAAGTAGGTCTCTGGGGTTTGTTTGCATTCAGATTTCAATCCAACCAACCAACAAAGAAGCCCTACCGTCATCACCTTCTCCCTTGAATGTGAGTTTGTCCGTCTGACTGAACGAGTGCATGAAATATGCCAGACTCGCCGCGTCCAGGTGCCCAGGGTGGTCAGCCAACAGCGTCTTGACCAGCTCTCGGAATCTGAGATCTAAAAAGAGCGAGCCACAGTTCGCCCCCGACCGAGCACACATTTCCGCAATCTCTAGATTCCCGTTCTTCCCGACCTGTCCAATGATCTTGTAACACGCCAGATCCTTTCCGGCCGCCAAGTTACACGCTTTACGAGAAAGAACGAGAGAAGGAAGAAGCTATACTTACGACCGTGCCACCTCCCGCATCACAAATCATAAAGTTTTGGCTCGGACGCAATTTGTGGAGGTCCGTTAATCGGGCACAATGTATTGCAGCTGCCTCGGGTTCGCTTAAAATAGTCAAGTCATGAACAATGAGAAGAGGCTGCGACAACTGCGGGCCTACGTGATGATGCGCAGGCGATCACGCCAGTTAATATCTCCCGCGTGTGTCGATTGGACAAGCCCGGCTTCGATGGCAGCTGCACGCATGAGATCGCATCCTTTGGCATCCCACGCCGCAGGACAGGTCACCACGACGTCGGCGGCGTCTATTGGCCGTCAGCGGGTTGCCACGCGGACAAGTGCGAGAAAGTGCGAGTGCCTACTCAGATCTGCGACCGCTCCTATCTCGCGCGTGATCTCTTCTTTCGCGTACTCCCACAGACATGTCAGGAAGTCGACGATCAGATTCATGGCCGTTTTACCCGGCTGTCAAAAACGGAAGAATCAAGTAAGACGAGTGAGATACCGCATAGGTGACAGCGTGACGAGGCGGGGAACTTGCCGGAAGTTGCGGTAAGCGCGGGTCGATGGTGGTTTCGTCGCGCAATGCACGCGGCTCGAGGAACAGTTTGAACCTGATGGAAACCAGGGTAAACGAACATCCCGGCATGTCACAGCCGCCAAAAAAAAAAAAAAAAGGTACATTGACGTACCATTCGCATCGGACCGTACCCAACATAGGGCTCGCATTCTTAGCTTCGAGTCCCCACGCCAAGACCTGTCCGTGTTCGTCGTACAATAAACACGTCGGCACTTTGCGAAACGTCTCGAAAGAGCCTGGCCAGTGCAGAATCTGTTGGATCGTGCCGGACGCGATGCGCGACGAAGCATACGCCTGTTCCAAACATGGTCAACCCGTCACCCAAATGAACTCGCTGCCCGAGAAGCCCGTCGTGCTCACCACGCCAGAAAATGTAGTTCCTGAGACAAGGGGAAGGGGGTGCACGTCAGGATCAGGTGCCGGGTGGACAGGGCAGTGCCCAGGAACTCGAATGCGCACCGAAATCGATGGATATCGACATGCGGCCCTCGTCGAACGCGGTTCCGACGTTGTTTTCGTTCCTTTGCATTGGCATGGTCATGTTCATACTTGCTGCGAGGGATGGCGACGTCGACGAATGTCGGGGTGGTATGTGGACAGGACTGGGCTGGTACAACGGCGTCGCCGTCATCATGTTCCCTGCACCGCAGCCGGTCAGTCAGACGACGAGGAGCGAAACTCGGGGAAGACAAAGGGACCGGTCTATGTTTTTGCGTACATACCATGCTGTATGGTGCTAGGCGGACGAGGCGGTGAAGGCGACCCATAACCCCACTGGGAACCTGGCGCCAGCGAAACAGGTGCCCCGTACACCACCGACTGCTGGTAGTTGTTGCCGGGATAAAAACTCGGTGGCGGTGGCGAAGGCCCGGCTGGTGAAGGCGTAGGCGTCAAAAGTGCAGGCTTTTCGTACATCTGCGGGGACACCTGGGCCCCGGGTTGTTGCTGAACAATGCCACCGACGGCGCTGGCATTGGCGTTGAGCGGAGGCGGTCGGTTAGTGTACTGGTCGTCCTTGGTAGCCGGTTCGCCGCAGCAGCCCATGTTGAAGGAAGGAATAATTTGTCGAGGCTGTGGGCGGGCGGGCAGTGGAAGTGAGTGGGGCGCAACGCGTGTGCACCGTGCATGACCCTCGAAGGGGATGAGCGCTTGCGGGGGGGCTAATTATGGCAGTATGAAGGGCCACGCTAGAAGCGAGTGCCATGCACATTCATCATCATCGCGAGCGATGTTCAGGTCGATAACCAGGCTCGTCCGATGGTAATCGAATCGGAACCAGATCATGATACACAAATTAGCAATGTCAAAGATGCCGGTACGCTAAATTAATCGACGATAAGGAAAACACGCAAGATCAGACGGCGTCGTTCACTTTGGCGGGCCTCGCGGTCTCAACCCAACACGATGTACAGGCCACAGCTCAGTCATTTCCCTCGACGTCACCTAGGCGAAAAAATAACGGTTGACAAACCCGGACTCTGTTACCCATGTCAAATCTCATCAGTAATTGAACGTGAGCGCAATGGCAAAAGCCGACCTGTCCATACAATACGTCGCGGGACTGTGGCATCCTTTTACCTGAATTTGGTGTCATGCATGGTTGAAACGACTACGACAAGGGGAAAACCCGAACACACCGTCCTCACCAGCCGCAAAACGGGAGCGAAGGAGTCGAGCTCACTTCGGCAACCAAGGAACCAAGGAGACAAAGATCCGGCCACCCTACCAATGATGACGACGCCGCATATCTTCATCTCCGAGTCCGAAGTTCCGTGCCCGAAAGAAGGCGAGCTTTCACAAGATTCACCCGCTGGCATTCGCAATGATTCGTCATCTATGAAAAATAAAATAAGACGAAAATAAAACACACCCTGGATATGGTGGAGAAGGTTTTGCCACAAAGAGCACCGGATTAATGTGGCAGGTATTATTGTCACATGTTCACATCCGGCATACACGGAATGGCCGAGCGAGTAGTGTCGTCAAGACAGGCTAGTAGCAACTAAGAAGCGTACGTTGTCGTATCAGATTTCTTCATCAAGATAAAACCGCGGAGAACACAAATAGATGGACCAGCCATCAAGCTGATCGGGGCACATACTCTGTTCAGTGTTGATGCGGCACGGAGATTGGCGTGGTCGCTGTGGTCGGCGTCGTCCGCGGGCGAAGGCGCAAAGAATTCGAAGTCGCGGCGTCCGCCTTGGTCGTGTTTCCGCGAAGGTTTCGTCGGAGTCCGATTCAAAATCTCTGCCAATTCGTCGCGACTCTCTCAATGAAGCTCAAATCCATCGCAGCTGCTTGGCCAACGGATCCTTTCCGTCCAAACCTCCAGCTCAAAAATTTCCTCGACGCGCTCGCCGCCCATCCGCGCCTCACCCCCGGCGCCGTACGTTCCGCGAAAGCACTGTTGGACGACGACGTACGGCACAAGGTTGGGCCCTCTCCTCTGCATTCGCTGCGCCTTCTCAACCAGCGTTCACAGTACCCCTTGTCTAAAAAGACGCTAGAGCCCGCGTCGATTCCCAGACACTACGAAAGGCTGGTTCAAGGATACGAAAAAAGTGCTCAGGGCATCCGGCGGCCGTGGTGGCAGGTCTTTTTCGGCATTTGGCGATAGTGTTCTCTGTACCTCACCGCCTGCCTCTCGGTTTTGTTCCGTCCCAGCGTCGTGGCCGCGCACGCACTGCATGTCGCGGCGCAGTTCCTGACTGGCATCCTGGTCCTGTGACTCGGAATATTTATATTGTCAACGCAGTCCTATCAATATGCTTAGTTCGGGAATTTGCGAGCCACGATATCCCACGTCACCCCATCGCATCCGGGGATTGTCTGTCTCCGAAGGTTGCTAGAGACAAATCATGATCCACTGATCCACTTTACGTCCAAACGGAGCTGATCCATTGATGACAGTTCATAGTCTGTGGCTCCCCCCACCGACATCGCATTCTTGATCTCGGTCCGCACATCCACTATGCGTTATCGGGATCAGCGTGGGTCTGGCCGCATCAGTGTTTGCATTCCAGGAACGAGCACAAGACTAAAATTTACAGTGATCCTAGACGCAATGAGACGGAATGGAGCTTACCACAATCACAATCGACTATTTCTGTTGGTTCACGTCATCACCCCCAAGTGCAGGTGGAAATGAGTTGGTGCTGGACACCTTTTTTCTCTGGGTCACGGTTGCAAGGGTAGCGCACTAGGCCTGTCTCCATATCAACCGTCATCCAAATATGATCCCAGCCTCTTTCACAAAGACCACACATACTACCGCTTACCACACGTGAATGGGTTTGTTGAATTTCGTTCAGCTTCGTGGAACCCGAAAATATTAATCAGGCTTCTCATGTGGTGTTGTAAGAAGTACATATTTTGAGAAAGTGGCCAACCTGGTGAGTAGGCCAAACTTAGGGTGCTAATCACCAGGGTGTACACCGCCCATAGCTCACTGCGTACCTCTCGCCAAACCCTTGGCGGAAATCAACAAAGCCATCGACATCCTTGGTCCTGAAATTGGCTTCTTATTTCCCACAATCTCCACATCGTCTGATGGAACATTCCAGGGCCTCCGGAAAACAAATCTGATCCCCTGCTGTGCTTCTCTTGCTCCATTCGTTTCAGACATGTCGGACGCAACCCTCCTTACTGTTGTCCCTTGGCGACGCCCGCCTGCATAATTGCGTTCCTGTCTTTCGGTTCCAGGCGGCGTCTTGCGGACCGAGACTCCGGTGGGGGAGGGAAAATATGAGGAAATCCAGCATTGAGCGGCTTGTTCCACCACAAGATGAGATAACAAACGGCAGTCACAGCCATACAAAGAGTGTCAAGCTCCACGAGTGTAACCGCGAGCCCCATGAAATGACGGGCAACCTATAACATGAACCAAAGTAATTGAATAGTGAAAACAGTTTTTGATACAGTGCGCATCTGATTTACTCTGCAGTGTCTTTTACTTCGCGCGCTGTGACAAGCGAATTCATGATTTTGTCTGCCTCGCAGAGCTCGAGAAATTCGAGGGCCTTGATCACCTTCACATTTCCTTCATAAACAAAACCGATGACCATTTGCTGCGAACTTGAAATGGTCGTGTCATGGTCCACTCATATCCTTTCTCCTTCGATCGGTCCCGAGATTGGTCAGATGCGTCCAATCAACGAATTGTATAAGAGATCGCACCACAAAAAGGTATGACTCTTTCATGAGCCCCATATCCATTGTATAGTCGCCTTCGCGATCAGAAACTCTGGAGCG